>JAMPIV010016171.1:0-397500 GCA_024509875.1 Oreohelix idahoensis
TGTCGGGAACCTTGAGTTGACTACTGCCTTTATTAGAGTCATAAATGTGGAAGTCTGAAGGTGAACGAGATGTCGGGAACCTTGAGTTGACTACTGCCTTTATTAGAGTCATAAATGTGGAAGTCTGAAGGTGAACGAGATGTCAGGAACCTTGAGTTGACTACTGCCTTTATTAGAGTCATAAATGTGGAAGTCTGAAGGTGAACGAGATGTCGGGAACCTTGAGTTGACTACTGCCTTTATTAGAGTCATAAATGTGGAAGTCTGAAGGTGAACGAGATGTCGGGAACCTTGAGTTGACTACTGCCTTTATTAGAGTCATAAATGTGGAAGTCTGAAGGCGAACGAGATGTCGGGAACCTTGAGTTGACTACTGCCTTTATTAGAGTCATAAATGTGGAAGTCTGAAGGAGAACGAGATGTCGGGAACCTTGAGTTGACTACTGCCTTTATTAGAGTCATAAATGTGGAAGTCTGAAGGCGAACGAGATGTCGGGAACCTTGAGTTGACTACTGCCTTTATTAGAGTCATAAATGTGGAAGTCTGAAGGCGAACGAGATGTCGGGAACCTTGAGTTGACTACTGCCTTTATTAGAGTCATAAATGTGGAAGTCTGAAGGAGAACGAGATGTCGGGAACCTTGAGTTGACTACTGCCTTTATTAGAGTCATAAATGTGGAAGTCTGAAGGCGAACGAGGAAGAAGAAGAAGAAGAATAGCCAACATTCTTTTCTCTGAGACGCCTTTCTCTATCGAGTCCCTGTTGTATTATGACTTTCTACTTTGATGCGATCACTTTTTTTTTTTTTTTTTTTAATTACCATTTTTTTATTTAATAATTTTATTTATTTATTTATTTATTTTTTTTTTTTAATTTGTTTATTTATTTTATTTTATTAAAAAAAAATTTTTTATTTTTATTTTTTTTATTATTTTTTTCCTTTATTATTTTTTATTTTATTTATTTCTCTATTTAGTTTTTATTTTTATTTATTTATTTATTTGTTTTAAATTTATTTATTATTATTATTTATTTATTTACATTTTATTTATTTATTTATTTTATTTTATTTTATTTATTATTTATTGATTACTTTTTTCTCACTCTTTTCCAGTCCTTGTTTTCATTATTTCTTATTTTTATGTACTATCAACTTCCTCTTTCCGGTTTAGTGGCAGCCATCTTGCTTTGCTTCACATGTGACTAGACTTAATATTAAGGGAGTTTTTTTCTCTTATTTTTATAGTTTCATGTTCTCTACTTAATTCTCATTTTCTTTCCCTCCTGTCTCTTGTTTGTCTGTCCCTGACGAAGGCCTTGTGGCCGCAACGTAGGTTTTTCTTGTCCTTCTCCTTGTAAGACGTATTACTATTTGTGTGGGTGTGTGTGTTTTTTTTTTTTTTTTTTTTTTTTCAACTGTTTTACCCCGTCTTACGGCAGTTCTCCTCATATACTTATATTTTTATTAAAGGAAGTTAAGTGTTAAAGACTTGTATGTACAAGTCAGATTTTTGTACGCTTGTAAACACGCTCTGCGTGATGAGAGAATTTCTTAGTTGGGACCTGTATGCTCAGTAATTGTTGAACACAGCTCTACTGACTAGTTGTTAGTTTGTTTTTTTAAAAATATGATAAGGAATCTGGTCGAATGGCCTGTGAAATAGTTTGAGGGGGAAAGGCGGATGAATTCTGCTCACATCTCAAGCTGCGAGTTTGCGCTTGAATGAATTGTACTGAGCTGATTTTTCGTGACAGTACTACGCTGGTAGAGCTTGGAAAATTCCACGTTTTACCATTTCTCTAGTGTGTTCCAGCATATATCCTTTTGGAAAAGGAATTTTTGATAATTGGAGAATGCACGTAACTGAAGATAGAGAGAGTATACATTCATGTTGATTCTAAGCCAGGGATATTACGGCTTACTTATTATGTACTGTGCATTTAACTGAAGATAGAGAGAGTATACATTCATGTTGATTCTAAGCCAGGGATATTACGGCTTACTTATTATGTACTGTGCATTTAACTGAAGATAGAGAGAGTATACATTCATGTTGATTCTAAGCCAGGGATATTACGGCTTACTTATTATGTACTGTGCATTTAACTGAAGATAGAGAGTATATATTCATATTGATTCTAAGCCAGGGATATTACGGCTTACCTATTATGTACTGTGCATTTACCTGAAGATAGAGAGAGAGTATATATTCATATTGATTCTAAGCCAGGGACATTGCGGCTTACTTACTTATGTACTGTAGATGCTGGTGGAGCTTGAGAGATCTTGTACCTATTAATTAAAGCCTTGGATAACGGCTTGATATATACGGTTTATGCTGTATACGTATCTATTGAACTGTTGATGTGAAATGTCGTCCCATGATGTCTGCGTGAGTCTATCGTCAATAAACGTTGAAAATGGTAATCTAGTTCCACCACTTCCTGACTCCTGCGTGTTGCTGTAGTGCATGAGTGCAGTAGATGTGTAGCCAAGAACCTACACACATTCGCGTATATTGACATATGCATAAGTATACAACTGTCAGCCATCCGTAAGCCCGACACATGCTGATTGCCTTCATCAGCGAAAGTAATAATAACATTTATCTTCTTGATGACCCCACCAGTATCTTCCACCAAACAACCTTTAACAGTGTCTTTTAGCCAGTCCTGTTCACAACATGGTCTCGAAAGTCACAAAGAAGACAGCATAAATCCCATCAGTACTGGAGACTATAACAAAGAAAAAAACCGCTGGCTGCCCTGTCAGGTCTGCAAGAAATAAACAAGACATTATGAAAAGAAATGCAAATATTCTATAAATACACGGCCGGGGACGAGACGATCTCTCTCCCACTCCGGCAGTCCTGCTTAAAGTTAAAAGGCACACAGTGTCTTTATTTACAACTCTACGGTCAGTTTTTTTCGCCTGTACTGTGCTTGAGATTCGGACCAAGGTATGCACCTTCCCGCTCCTCTGCGCGTGCGTTAGCAATCAGCTCACACTGTCAACTATTGTTTAATCATCCCTACGCGCACTTACAAATATCGTCTGTCGTTAATAGTTATTTTATTGTCGGCGCATGTTAGTTTAGTCATAAGGTATAACAATAGTCACTTACTATAAAACACAAAATGAAATAAATGTGAATCCTATTCGGTCACTATAGTCGCGCTTATACTTAATCAGTCACTAAACCGTATCTTCTAGTGAGAGAAGCGGGTGATAAAATTACATTACACTGAACGACTGGCAAGAAATTATCTATGCATTATGTTATTTCACTAGTTTTAAACGCTAGGGAATTACAGTGAATAAAATGGTAAACTTAACACATTTTAACACTTAAGCACAATTTCTATTACCACAAATCAGAAAATGAAATCCCCACGTGACAATTTAACACATTTAGCGAAGAATGGTTCTAGTCTGGTGTGATTAGATTATCCGAAAAATCTGAGTGACAACTGATAAATGATTGTGAGGAGACACTGTATATATACCGTTATGTTCTAATGATCTCTAGAAGATGTTATAATTCACACCTTCTGTATAGTAGAGAAATCAGAAACTACATTTCCCCGAATAAAGGGTTCCACCGGTCTCTCTGTTCGGCGTTGCTGGCCGACAACAAAGCTTAACCCATGTAACGGGCTTTCTTCTGAGATTACGCCGTTTCTGGAGATCAAACGATTGTCTCCCCCTGAATGTATAAACATCAAAGAGTACACAGGGAAAATATTTTTGCCCGTGCAATTCACTACACAGAGGTTCGGTGTTTTCCATGTGTTTCCCACTAGTGGTCTGTCCGGTGTCATAATATTGACAGATTCGCTCGCATGAGAACTTGGGTAAATGGATGTGGTTCGCCCCCCTGTTTGACTGGCAGGTTTGCGAAAGTTGGTAAACAACTCTGTTGTTATGTTCCCAGAAAAAGGGCGTGGATTCAAAGGTGAGTCATACAAACAGAAAATTGCGTGGTTTGGCTTAGCCAATGGTAGACACTAAATGGGAAAGCAAAGGCTGTCAGATTACTGTATCACTATTTCCATTATATGTCACACACACGTCCTTAGCAAATGTCCTCCACAGACGTATACGTGTGTGTTGCAGAACACTGTAGACATTTTCTACTGACTTTCCATGTGAATTACAACTTAAACAACATTATCCCCTTCCAAACAAAGGTAATGGCATTCAAATCAAAATTACTGGACTTGAGACAACCTTTCTGTCTCGACATCCAACAACCAACTGTCACATAAACTAATCACGTCTGCTGAGACTCAAGATTACAGCTCAACTCATACACAAATTCTTATTTCTCAGTCATGGTAATCCCGTATTTACAACAATCCATCAACCAATGTGATGGATCTAACATATTTGCCTCTCACAGCACTTGTAGCCAGATCTTTAATAATCAAGCTCCCAGAGAAGTAGAGTAGTTTAGCACATATAATTATCTGTTGTCACAAACCATTCTTGACAGCAAGTTTTCATCTTACACCCATGCAGAATTGTGCAAACATTTGAGCAGAACAGTTTTTTGTTAGGTATATACATCATAGAGCTGCATCAAACTACAGTAACTTCACCCTCCTACAGCAGTATCTACAGTGGGGACTACCTCAAACTTTAACTTTTATACTGTGACTTCTGAATAACCAACTTGTTAATATTATGAGTGATGTACATTTTGTTGTGTAAGTGTTATTGTTTAGTTATATTAACACTACACCTTGTAATGTGAGTTTATTTCTTGTGGCTGTTTCACAGAGTGCTCAATTTATATATACTGACCCACATTTATGAAGTGGGGGTTTACTGTTTCCTGTTCCACTGTCCAAATATTGTCCATAAATACTTTCCATGTGGTCATAAGTTTGCTATGTATTTCTCCAATCCGCATAGGATGATGCTGTAGTAAATGTTGTGAGCCTGAAAGGAATCAGAATCCAGACACCTCTGACGAGACTACAGACTGGAACTCAGGTACTTGTTGTCATCATGAATTCATTCTGTTTTCTGTGGAACATGGGCCTGCAGCTGTTGCTAGCCACAAGTTCAAATTTTGAGCACATTTTCTTTAGTGCTGCCATTAAAGATTGCTGTGGCTTCCTCTTGTACCACATTTCTTCATGCTTTCTTTGCCTTCCCCACTCTTCAAGCCCTGTGTTTTACTCTTAAAACTGACATTGTGGTTTTGTCCTTAACAATTGAGCTAATAGTCTGCTCAGATACCACACATAACTACACAAACTACCACTGTAATAAAGGAAGACACAAAAATATATACAGGAGGGAATTGGAGGCTGACCTAAAAGAGGTGCAGAAGAGTAGCGAAACTGGGCCCAAACTCTGTATTTTCATAGTGAAAAGAAATCATTGAAGGAACCTCATAAAAATATGCTTCACAGCGATTGGTAGAAATGTATTTTCTCGCAGGCGATAGGTTAAGCTAAGACAGCTGAGAAACAAGTGAGCATCAGAGATGAAATGTCTAGAGTATAAAATTAAAAGCTAGTGAGGAAGGTCAAGATTATAAAGTGAAATGCTAGTGAGGAAAGTCAAGATTATAAAGTGAAATGCTAGTGAGGAAAGTCAAGATTATAAAGTGAAATGCTAGTGAGGAAAGTCAAGATTAAAAAGTGAAATGCTAGTGAGGAAAGTCAAGATTATAAAGTGAAATTGTAGTGAGGAAAGTCAAGTTTATAAAGTGAAATGCTAGTGAGGACAGTCAAGATTATAAAGTGAAATGATAGTGAGGAAAGTCAAGATTATAAAGTGAAATGCTAGTGAGGAAAGTCAGGATTATAAAGTGAAATGCTAGTGAGGAAAGTCAGGATTATAAAGTGAAATGCTAGTGAGGATTGTCAAGATTATAAAGTAAAATTGTACTGAGTAAAGTCAAGTTTATATAGTGAAATTGTAGTGAGGAAAGTCAAGTTTATAAAGTGAAATGCTAGTGATGAAAGTCAGGATTATAAAGTGAAATGCTAGTGAGGAAAGTCAAGATTATAAAGTGAAATGTGTGAGGAAAGTCAAGATTATAAAGTGAAATTGTAGTGAGGAAAGTCAAGTTTATAAAATGAAATGCTAGTGAGGAAAGTCAAGATTATGACAGGAGTATAAATAGAAGAATACCTCGTAAACAGATGTGCAGATGATGCTACCACAGCACTCAGCTTAAATTTTGTTTTGTTTATATTAAACTATGCCTGATCAAACTGTCAAAAGCCAAGTTATGCCTTATCAAACTATATCATGTTATGCCTTGTCAGACTTTCAAATGTCATTGTTTTAAATATCATTTTACATTGCATCAAACTTTCAGATACCTGTGTTACTACTGTCATGTTATACCTTGTTAAACTTTCAGATGCTTTCATTATGACTAACATTTTACACTGTATCAAAAGTGCAGGTGCCAGTGTTATGGCTGTTTGTAGTGGATTTGATGGTACTGTATGGTTGTGATGTTACCTAGTGTGATGCATGAGGTCAGCTGTGAAGGCTCCTGAGATAAACGTAGCTGTGAATTTACAGAAGGCCCTTCTTGCTACCACTTACGACCTCACACATATCTTTTTTTACTAATGAATGTGGCTACGTTAAAAATCTAGGGTACTGATATGTAATGTATTGTGGTAGATTACATACACACACACAGATATTTAATAAGTCTAATAATATTACTAAAATTTATAATACACTGAACTAACTCAAGCTGTTTAAATTTTGATATTAAATTTTCTTTAAGTTTATTTGTTCTGAACCAAGGTTTTATTTTGGTCAGAACATATGAAAAATTTTGAAATTATGAATGAAATGCATGAATATATGTCATAATAAAATAGAAAATGTGTACATATGTATTTCAAATGACTGGTTAATAGTAATTATCTTAAGATAGTCCCAGGAGAACTTATTACTAGATATGCTGTTGGGGTGGTATCATCACTCCCTGTCTATGACTACCAAACATTGTCCATTCACTGATGGGAGTAATACAAGTTTTATTTCCCAAAAAATTGGTGGGTTCTAGTGATGGTAATATAGTTGGTGTGTTAGTTAGTAAATAAGTTGGTGAAGGTCCAGCAGGCCAGACGCTCACGTATCTTGACTGAGTAGTTCTGGTGCTGGAATCTGGTGGCCCCACCTCTCCGTGCTTGGGGGCAATATAAGGCTGCTCTGACAAAATACTAGACTGCACTGGTCCACACTTGTATATATCAACACAGCATTTGACACCACTTTGGTGCCAAACCGAAACTCACACTTCAGAATTATGAATAGAGAACACAGTTATATTCTAGCAAAACTCAGCTGAGCTGCTGGCTCTAGTATGGCGTCCCTCTAAATATTGCAATTAGCTTCTGGGAATTACACCACTGAAGAATTACTGTGTCTACTACTGGACAATTTATGTTGAATGGCAAAAATGCGCGTCTGTGCGCCGATAATATGATTATCTGTGGCCAATCACCGACTTCCCCCTTTCAAATTTCAAACCTCCAACCAAAAGTCAATTCAGTCATACCTCAGTCAAGTATGTATTATTGTCTGTTGGTCCGTCTGTCTCTACTTGCTTTTTCATAAAAAACACGCTTGGTTCTACATGCCTTTCTACACGAATCGGTCTCTAGAGTTATTTTTAGCCACAATTTTCCACTATTTCCCCCTCTCTTTCATTCCAACTAGATTTTTAGCACTTGAGTCTCAAGGCCGCAATTTTTGAAAATTAGTGACATTTTTTTTAACAGTGCAGTCGCTCGTCTGTTATGAACAACACAGTCTTTTGTCAATATCTTCATTATTATCTATCCGTCTGTATAAATGAAAGCATATTATTTCTCTGCTCAAGATGGGCTATCAGACTAGCTAGGTTTTTATATTCCTAACATTATTATTAAGAAAAAGTTACTTTTTCAAGGTTAGTTGTTTTTTTGAAATATGTTCGAGCATCTTCTGTAATGCGTTTGCCGCTGAATTCAAATAAAAGGACTAAGTATCGTAAAAGCGTCCAAGAAATGACTGTTGCGTATAATAGCTAAGGTCCCTTTTGTCCATTTCTTTACATTGTGTCAACTTGTGGACGTGAATTTTTTTTCCTTTCCCCACCAATTGCGTCTTTTTAGCCTTGCTAGTTTCAAGCACGTGTTCAGTCATATTTTTTCTTTTTGATCTCCGTTCCCTCCCGTCTCCAAGGGTAAACATTTTGTCTGTACGTCTAACAAGTTAGTTTCCATGGCGGGTAGTGAACTGCGGCATGGGCGATCATGTCTTCTAGTAGCTTACGCATTATTTTTATCCCTACATTTTATCTTTGGAGATATTTTAACGTTGTATCACGGTTAAATTTATCACACTGTTGTGTTGATAAACTTTCAGATGCTTTCATTATGACTAACATTTTACACTGTATCAAAAGTGCAGGTGCCAGTGTTATTGCTGTTGTGTTGATAAACTTTCAGATGCTTTCATTATGACTAACATTTTACACTGTATCAAACGTGCGTGTGCCAGTTTTATGGCTGTTGTGTTGATAAACTTTCGGATGCTTTCATTATGACTAACATTTTACACTGTATCAAACCTGCAGGTGCCAGTGTTATGGCTGTTGTGTTGATAAACTTTCAGATGCTTTCATTATGACTAACATTTTACACTGTATCAAACGTGCGGGTGCCAGTGTTATGGCTGTTGTGTTGATAAACTTTCAGATGCTTTCATTATGACTACCATTTTACACTGTATCAAACGTGCAGGTTCCAGTGTTATGGCTGTTGTGTTGATAAACTTTCAGATGCTTTCATTATGACTAACATTTTACACTGTATCAAACGTGCAGGTGCCAATTTAATGGCTGTTATGTTGATAAACTTTCAGATGCCCGTCTATGCTGTAGGTCTGACAGAACATGAGACGCCATTTTCCTTTGGTCACTCAGCTCCTCCTTTGATGTTTATCTGGTCAGTCAACAACAGAGAAGTGCTGCACCTTCAGTCAGTCTATCACAAGGTAAAAATCTCAGACCAACCAACCAACAGTGTCAGCACACAATGGTGTCAGATTCAACTCGGGTGTTCACAATTATCATCAGTTTTTATTTGAATTTAATCACCTTTGACTACAAAAGTTTTTAATCACATGATTTTACTGTCTGTTGAGTCTCTAATTTTTACTGTTTCCCCAGCCTCTTGGGTAACGTTTATTCTTGATCTATTAGATCATCTTGATAAATGTTTTCTTGTCATGCTCTTTTTTTTTAACTTTTTAAGGACCATCTTCATTTCACACGGACTACTCCATCAGTGCTCCAATCTCCTCCCTTAGATCACACAAGGAGGATCTCAGCACAGTGCACGAACTCCATAGCACTGACAAGAATCCCAATGTGTGTATATAAGAATCACACATTCTATAAATATTTTTGTTGTGGGTAGGTTTCTAATTTTTAAATTTTGCCAGGGCAGCGGCCTTATAGACCTTCTCTTTACGATTTCCAACTGCCATAGGATTTTTAATGTGCACACGGGACCTCCTATTTTTTCGCCCTTATCCGAGAAGGCTAGGCATCCGATCTCACTACCCAGGGGATCAGGGGGGAGTATGACATCATTAGGACCACTAGTTCTGAAAAAAAGAATTTCCAGAAATTATTTTCCCTCAACTGGGAATCGAACCCGGTACCTCTAGAACACGAGGCGGACGCCGTACCTCTTAGCCATTGTCATGCTCAGTTTTAATAACATGGTTACCTTCACATGTTGGTGTAAATGGAAATGAACAGGCAGTTAAAAAGTACCAAGAAAAAAGCAATAAACGGTGCCAATAAAGGTAGATATGCTGAATCAAATAAATGTAGGAATAGATAGAACAGAGGTCAAAAGATTAATTAGAAGATAGAGGAATGGGTAGTAGACTGGGATAACAATCTAGAAGGAAGAGATGTGTGTAGTTCAAAGCTCCAACGAGAAGAGATATGTATAGTTCAAAACTCCAACAAGAACCAGTATCTAGGAAATTAGGAATTCCCAGTAATTAGAAACTGCCCAGGCTACTTGTCACGAAGTGGATTTAAGTATAGAGTGTTTTCTGAGTGTGTGGACAAGACCCTATTTAGAGAAACCCTGAGAAGATAGATTTTTGATGAGAAATGATAGTGAATGTGGACAGATGAGACTATTGGCTCAAGGGCGAGAACCGAGATTGACTCTCCCTTGCCACTCGTGACTTCAACAATACTATAACCTCACCCCCTCTGACTACCTTAAACGAAAGGAGATAAGGTTTAATTAAAGACCACAGACACCACTATACAGACAACATATAGATACTGTATGTAAATAAAGTGACTGATCCAAGCTACAATTTAAAGTTTATTTACACCAATAAAATCAAGTACATATCAGAGAAATAAAGTGCGTGTTCGCACACCTGAAAACAAACAAAGCACAATAAAATGATTTATCGTCAACCCCAACCCTTCACCCACAATTGCAACCTGTATGGGGAAAAGAATGTAAGATTACACAAAAACCACACTGAACTTGGTGGGGCCTCAGATTTCGAGCCACCCCTCCAACTAGCTATTATTAATATTTCTACTGTCGCTGTCCTGCTGACACTGCCTAAACAACTACCTACACGGCTTCCAAGCTCTTTAGGCGATATACACGCCACTAACTAACACCACTTTTGCTGCTACGCTAGTTGACTTTTTTTTTCTTTCTTATGGCTCAGAGGCTATCCTCTACGGTTAATATAAGACCCTACTGGTCCCGGCTATTTCTCTCTATCTCTCCTCTCCGCCTGGCTTCAGTGTCTCTCTGACACTCTTCGTCTGCTGATGTGGCGTCTCCATTCGCTCCTTCTCTTGTTAACTATCAGAACCGGGAATGATGACCCTGTCTCCTGGTTCTGACTACTGCATAGATGACTTGGGTATCAAGCACGAGGTACTTGAATCAAACTGTAGAAGCTTCACTGATGCTGGACAACTTCTTAAATTGGCCCCGTTACCCCTCTTCGGGTTTAGAGCAACGACTTTATTATGGTCGTGAAGAAAACGAAATTACAACAACACTGGCAACGCGCCAATTTGCGCGTGTAACAACAAAGAGCGCAGAGCTCTGGATTTTTTAGACAACATCCCGTTCCAGCTGAAGAATGTCTTCGATGCCTGGAAACACGTATTTTTATTTTCTTTCGCCTCTGGCGATATCTCAAGCTATCAGCTTCTGAGATGCCACTTTTGCCGTGGGTAATTTGTAGGGACAAATTACGCTCTCCCACAGTGCCGTGACCTGCTGTAAACAAAGAAATGCAACAGCTGTAAAACACATCAATAATTTACTCCTCTCTAACATATATCCCTTACTTCCTAAACTCCCCTGTATATCCCCTGCTCTATTTTCGCACTAAGCGACAAACGATTATTTATGCCCGAAAGGTCAGCCTCCCATACAATGCCCTTCTCTTCTCTCTACCCCGTTTTCAAAGTACACAACGATCTGGAAATAACTCCCAGACGCCGCTGACCTAATCTTTTGTTCTGCATGACTAGCCACGTGTCACAACATTCAACTTTGAGGAACCCCTCCTGTCTGTAATACTTAGGGCTACTTTATCACTGACCCTTGGTGTTCATTGATCAATACAAAATTAAATCTAGGAAGGCCGAACTCCCGTATCAGAAAAACAATTCCCTTATCAGAAATATTCTACATCTCTTTGTAATAAAAAGAAATTCCCATATCAGAAATATAGATTACATCTCTTTGTAATAAAAAGAAATTCCCATATCAGAAATGTAGATTACATCTCTTCTGATTACACAGCAATAAAATGCACAATAGATAATACCATACAAAACTACCAAACTTATTCATACTACCATTATCATGATTTAAATATATATATATATCTTTAGGACAATGAACTCCCACTACATTACAAAAGTAGCACACTTAATTTATGCCCACTAAATTAATTACACACCAATACGCTCGCGTCTATACACTGCCGGGTATCATAAACCCAAGATGGGGACAAATTAATACTCATCTACGTAAAATTTAATCCCACAATCACTTAACGTACACAATTACTCCAGCGTCTATACACTGCTACTATTATCATCAATTATGAGGAATTATTCGTCCCCATGACGGTAATATTAATTACACCCTTAATCTTCTGCCAACATACCAAAGAATTACCCAGTTAAATAAATTACACAAATCACGCCCGTGTTTCTAAGAGCTAAACCCTCACACAGTTAATATCTCAACCCGCTATACCAACAAAAGATCGAACTACTTATCCCAGAAAAATTATGTGCAACTCTTAATTAAATACTTTCTCTAAGATAGTAATTGATGGCCCTTTCGTTTATATAAAATAACTTATTCTTCCTGAAGAAAACTTTACGTATCAGCAAAGATCCTATGTTAAAACGAACTAAAATTACGACGCTAATAAATTATGAACATACCAATTACCGCGTTTCATCCGCTTGGATGCAGACGATAAAGGCTAGATTCACAGCAGGCAATGTTTTCATCATAGAGAGACCCGCTATGAATATGCGCAAGTATATATCATCAAAAACCCCACACTGACCTATGCCCCTCCGTCATCGCTTAGCGTCCTTTAAGACCAATTAAATCACTACAAAATCTAACAACCGTGACCTCCGCCAATAGATTTGAAAGCAACGCGTGAGTCATATATGTTACATCCTGCGCATCCATATTACGTCAAAGTTAAATAATGTTATACCGACCGCGTGAGCAAATTTAACTTTAAATCGCTCTAACGTAAGTTCGACGTTGTCTGGGTAGTGGTTCAGTTCCCATCCCCTATTAATACTCACGCTCTGATATACAAATAAATGACCGCAATTATTTTAACAAAGAAAATGAGATTCCGTGATCGCGATTAATCTAGCGAAAAGAACTGGTGCAATCTAATATAACCTCCCAGGTAATCCCTATTATAAACGCAATTATTTACCTACAGAAAAAGACTAAACTCGATATATTTACAGAGAGAAGAACTTAGTGCAATTCATATAGTTACAAAGTGAAGAATACTGGGGCAAACTCAAATAGAAGAATGAAATGGGGCCTGTTGAAAAATAAATCACAGTAACTCTATCACACTACAACTGGGAACAAGCTATTTTAGGACAGAAGAGCAGTGGTGTCACTAGGGGTGTGCGGACCGCACCGGGTTACACCATCAGAGGGGGTGACACCAAAATGACTGTCTATACAATTTTTGTGCATTGTTTCATCAGAAATTTATTATTTTTTATAAAATATCCCTGTAGTTAGTTATAACCACAATTTGTGGTTATAATTTACGTGGTTACGATTTATGAGTAACATTAGTACAAAAAACATTTCTAAGGATTCTGTATAGTCTGGTACAGGAGGAGGTCCATGGGGGTGACACCATGAGTTACCGCACTTGTCACGAGTTGGATTTAAGTTAGAGTTATGCCCAAGTGTAGGACAAAACCCTAGTGTGAGAAAAGACAGAGATAATAGATTTATTTTGAGAAATGACAGTGAATGTAGTAAGGTGAGTCTATTGGCCCGAGGAGGATAACCGAAATTAACTCTTCCTCGCCAAATCGTGACGTCAATAAATGCTATAAACTCACCACCTCTGGCTACCTTTAACAGACTAAAGGAGATAAGGGTAAACTAACACTACAGACACCACTGTACAGACAACAGTTAAGGACTATACAGTGACGAAGCTGATCCAGTGAACATTAAATAAGTTTATTATACAAATCAACAGAATTTTTCATAACATAGTAACAAACAAAGAAAAGCATATATCGTGCCAGGTTGCACCGACCTGGAAAACAAAGAAAATCAATTTGATTATAAGCACACCAAATTAAAAAAAACTCCAACCACTTTCACTCCTTCATACACCCTGCTGGGGACAAAATTTAAAAAAATAAGTGATCTTAACTACAGTCTAATTTGGTGGGGCGTCAACTAAAGCCACGCTCTATAAATTACTATTTCTAATGTCAAGGTTCTGCTGGTACTGCCGAAGACTATCTGCACAGTAGCTAACTCTGTCAGTGATATACGCCACTAAGTCACACTCTGCACTGCTATGTAATAGACTTTTTCTAACTCTAAGGCTCAGAGGCTATCCTCTAAGAATATTATGAGACTCTGCAGGTCCCTGATCTATTTTTCACCATCTCTCTCCGCTTCTGCCTTGCTGCTCTCGTTTCATTTCAGCAACCGGGAAATAATATCCCTTTCTTCCTGGTTCTGACTCGTACTTCTGATGACTAGGCACTTGCCGTAGACTGTAGAGGCTTCTCTATTTGGCGAAAAGAAAGCTGATTCTCCCTTGCTATGTTACCCCTCATTTGGGTTTAGGCCCTTCGGTATTAATTTTGACCGAGGCTAAAAAAAAAAGACACACCAACCCGCTTGCTTGGGTTCGATGGGTGTGTATGAGCTTAGAGCTCCGGGTTTTTAAGAAAACCCTTCTCACTGAAGACTGCGTCGCTGTCTCGACCTGCTCTTCCTCGCTCCCTCTCTCTGGGGCCACAATAATCAGAGCCGATACCCCTCCACGGTACAAGCTCTTACGCCTCTGGCGCTTCCTCGACTTTTTCTCTCTTGAGAAGACTGGCTACCTTTGCCAGCTGTCAGGAACAAGATTTATTGGCAACCCCTGCTCTTCGGGCCGTGACCACTGCAAATATTGCGTTCAGCGTTAGAAGCCAACAATATGCTTGGATACACGGCCCAGGATTTCTGCAGGAAGAGACCGCTAAATCGAAAAGCGCTACTTTATCTTAGATTTTCCTGCTCTGACCCCCGACCTACTTGAGGCAAGGCGTCTCCCTACAACCAATAGAATTAAAGATACTCTAAAATTTTCCATGCGCTCATCTCTAAATTTAGAACCAGTGTATTCGTGCTTACTTTAAATGCGCGCGTATTTCCGGCTACGTAACGTTACCTAACGTCGTCCGCTAGCGTGAGCAGAAAGTTGGACGTTACCTGGGTAGGGGTCATCTCCCCTTCCCCACGAAAAATGACCGCGATAAATTTAACAACGCAAAAAATGGAATTTTCAAGATCGCGATAATTAGAAAAAGGCCGACTGGTGCCATTTCAGTACTAACCTACATTAATCCCTATAGAAAAAAAACCCGCAATTACTTTACCTACAGAAAAAATCTAAACACCCTTATTATTCAGAGAGAAAAAGAATACTTCCCAATCTTTAATAGAGGGAAGACAAAAATGGCAAACTCAATAGTTACGAAGAGAAAACGAAATGGGGCCTATTGAAGACTAAATCACAGTAACTCCGTCACAGCACTGGGTGACACCAACCCTAATGACGCCACTGGGTGACACCAACCCTAATGATGCCACTGGGTGACACCAACCCTAATGACGCCACTGGGTGACACCAACCCTAATGACGCCACTGGGTGACACCAACCCTAATGACGCCACTGGGTGACACCAACCCTAATGATGCCACTGCAGAAGAGCATCTTTGCGCAGAATGTCTCAATTAATACTCTTTAGCTCTTCAACGAGCTTAGGCCTTCAACAAACACTTGCCAAGTCTTCCTGTCCTGTGCCATCTGCTCAAATTCTTTCCATGTTTTCCTCACCATTTTCACCTCTGTATCCAGTTCTCTTCTCCATGTGTTTTTTGGTTAACCTCTGCCTCACTTTCCCTAGGGATTCCAGAGCAAGGACTGCCTTGTAATGCTATCAACAGGTTTCCTCAATGTGTGACCTATCCATCGCCAGCGCCTTCTTCTCATCTCCTGTTCCACTGGCACTTGTCTGGTTCTTGTCATCACTTCTACATTGGTGATCTTCTCATCTCCTGTTCCACTGGCACTTGTCTGGTTCTTGTCATCACTTCTACATTGGTGATCTTCTCATCTCCTGTTCCACTGGCACTTGTCTGGTTCTTGTCATCACTTCTACATTGGTGATCTTCTCATCTCCTGTTCCACTGGCACTTGTCTGGTTCTTGTCATCACTTCTACATTTGTGACTTTGTTCTACCATTCAATCCTTCTTACCTACGCAAGCACCCATTTATAAATGTCTAACTTTTTTGTTGTTCTGCATGTTTCAGAGCCATACAATAGGACTGACTTACATTAGAGTTGAAGATTCTTATTTTTGTGTTGGACTTGATCTCCATGTGTTTCCCAGTGCAATTAAAGATCCTCTTGCTTTTTGTATTTTGATGTCATTGTCTGTCCCTCCAACTTTGTGCAGAAATGTCTACAAGACAATAATATAGAGCTGTTCCTGCTATAATGTAAGAAGTATGTACTGAGAATCCCAATATTAGAATACATACAGGCATGCGAGTCACCTGTAACTTTGGAACAGAGGAAGACATACCTAGGGAACTGCTGAATAGAGTCAAACAGTATTTAACAGGAACATAATCTGCGCAATCGCTTCCAAACAGCAACGACGGAGACGCCGATGCCAAGCCTGTATTGATGCTGTAGGGGGTCATACATGGTATTAATGATGGCTGTGACTGAATGACAGTGAGTGCGACTTTTGTTTTTACACCTAGGGTTGACAACTGCTTAGGAGCCGGTTCTGAATTGTCTCATGTTTAATAATACAGCAAATTTGGGTTAGTAAATGGATCAGAAATGTAAAATCAGTAGTTTCATGTATTTTAAATTTAGCACAACGAGTTGCGGTTCATAAACTAATGCGATGCGTTTTTAATGGCGGCTAGTATATAATGGTTAGTAAGTATAACAAGAATATTAAGATCTAGTAATACATATTACTGATATCAAAAGAAGAGTACATTAATAAACCCACAAGCTCTTTCCACCCCCAGTGGTTTTTTTTTTTTTATACCAAAACTATACAGCACAAAAAGTATAAAGAATCTACAATTTAGGAAGGAACAAATAAAAAAACACACACACATTGGATGTTTTCATTTACTTTATATGTATTAAGTAATGAAAAGGAATAATGCCATAATCAAATAGCACAAATTGAATATACTTTCTAAAGTTATAGACACCACATATCATAATGATAGCACAAATTTAATATACTTTCTAAAGTTATAGACACCACATATCATAATGATAGCACAAATTGAATATACTTTCTAAAGTTATAGACACCACATATCATAATGATAGCACAAATTTAATATACTTTCTAAAGTTATAGACACCACATATCATAATGATAGCACAAATTTAATATACTTTCTAAAGTTATAGACACCACATATCATAATGATAGCACAAATTTAATATACTTTCTAAAGTAATAGACACCACATATCATAATGATAGCACAAATTTAATATACTTTCTAAAGTTATAGACACCACATATCATAATGATAGCACACATTTAATATACTTTCTAAAGTTATAGACACCACATATAATAATGATAGCACAAATTGAATATACTTTCTAAAGTTATAGACACCACATATCATAATGATAGCACAAATTGAATATACTTTCTAAAGTTATAGACACCACAGATAACCCATCAAGGGGTTGAGCATGATATTTTTCTCTATTATTTAAAAAAAAAATTACACAATGAAACTATCAAAAAAACTTTGACATTTGTATCACACCCCACTCTAGATAGTTGTGTCATACCCCACTCTAGACAGTTGTGTCATACCCCACTCTAGACAGTTGTATCATACCCCACTCTTAGACAGTTGTATCATACCCCACCCTAAGACAGTTGTATCATACCCCACTTTAGACAGTTATAATGTAATTTCACTGTAAGCAGTTTTATTACAAGTCATGCCACTTTCATCATCATCATGAACCTTCAGCTCCTGTGGAGCACAGGGATCATCAGTTAATTTATGCCGAGCCCTGCTGTCTTGTACCATCCAGTCATAGTTCTTTACTTGTCTCCTATATCCTTTTAAAATTGTGAATCCAATTCCCATCTCAATGTGTTATTTGGTTTTCCCCTTTTTTTAAAAGTATAAACCTTTGAGATTCCAGATCAAGGACTGCCTTGCAATGCTATCATCAGGTTTTGACAGTTGGTCCTATCTAAGGCAAACACCTCATTGTTCTACTAGTCTTGTTTCCATCTTCTTGATTGAAGTCATCTTGTCGTAGCATCTCATTTCCTCTGATCTGCTCAAGCACTTTATTTATGTTCTTGGTTGTCATTTCCATGTTAGACAGTTGTGTCATATTCTACTAGAGACAGTCATCACATGTCATTCCATGTTAGACAGTTTTGTCATATTCTACTAGAGACAGTCATCACATGTCATTCCATGTTAGACAGTTTTGTCATATTCTACTAGAGACAGTCATCACATGTCATTCCATGTTAGACAGTTTTGTCATATTCTACTAGAGACAGTCATCACATGTCATTCCATGTTAGACAGTTGTGTCCCATAATTCCATTTTAAACCAGTTTTTTTTCATATTCCACTAGAGACAGTCGTCTCATGTTAGTTTTGTCATATTCTACTTCAGACAGTCGTCACATGTCATTCCATTTTAGACAATTTTGTACCATAATTCCATTTTAAACCAGTTTTTTTCATATTCTACTTCAGACAGTCGTCACATGTCATTCCACAGTAGATAACTGTGTTATATGTAATTCCACTGTAGATAGTTTTTTAATCTGCAAATCAAGTTTAGACGGTTATATAACATGTCATGTTAGGTGACATTTGTCATGTATGTCATAGTACTTTAGGCAGTTTTATTACATGACATTTCAGAGTGGGATCACACTACACCCTGAGGACAGTTTTGCTCAGCAGGCTGTTGCTGAGGAATCAGGGCATGTTACCATTAAACTAAAGGTCAAGGCCAGGCCAGAGAGTCGCTTGCAGATTCAAGGGGATGGTGTACTTCATGATGAGATTCAAATCCATGTACGTTTTCACTTTTGCTTTAAGTTTTTATCATAACATAACAAACATGTCATGTTTTCAGCATGGTCACTCTGAAGGTCATCACTCTAATTAGCTGCTGCAGGTACACGTCTGATGTGGGGTCAGAGTTCATTCACTGATGGATAAATGAGTCCCATGCTGCGTCTTGTACTGTATCGTGAAGTAGCCACACTAATCATATGTTATGTCCTGTACTCTATTGTGAAGTAGCCACGCTATTTACATATTATGTCCTGTGCTGCATTGTATTGTTAAGTAGCCATTCTAGCCACATGCTGTGTACTGTATCGTGAAGTAGCTGCGCTGAGATTGGACTGTCGTGCAAGGCTCCACCATAGACTGAAGACAAATACGACGGCTTCATTAATTTTCTAGCTTTAGAAAGCAGTCTTTCCCTAAGCCGTCCCTCTGCCTGTCACCTCAGATTTTAGTCTCTAACATCATATGTCTAGAGTCTAATCTTGAATTCAAGTTTCTCCTGTCTGTCCTTTATTATATTACTCTGCCCCAGTGGCAGTATTATAATTCTTTAGACTGAGTTATCGTCAACTTAACCCGATGAATTATTATAAATGTCAGTTAAACCCACCAAATTTATCATAGAAATGTCGGCAACAGTATTCTAGTTCTGTGCCTCTAGCCTAATCGTCATGTCATTATGATGAAATTTAACAAATAATTGGACATCCGTGTTTTAGAATTGTCTGACAACATTATCACACACTTCATGTCTGGTCGCATCGTCATATAATTTATAATGAATATATGTCACGGTCGGTCAACATTATCGTTACTATTAATTTCCGTTAGTCTAAACGTCGGGTCGAAAATAATCAAATAATATGGAAATTAATAGCTATATATATATATATTCCCGTTATACATTATTATGAACATGTACATATCCCGTGGGATCATAAAATATACCCGATCACATGTGGCTGGATGTGATCGTAAAACAAAAATATGAATAAAGTAAACATACCAATCTTGCGTCGATTTTGCAATGTACTACACATTTCATCACATTATATTCTAGCGAGATTTCACTTACCTACTCAAAGATGGACGCTAACCCGCAATTAGACACGTGGCTTCAGTGCTTTTAATGCGAGAATTCGCCGATAATTGGGTTAGACCTAGCTGTCTCAAGGGTTCCGGGCAAGTGAAGATTGCCCGTGGTTGGCGCACTTTTAGCGGGACATTTCCGCTTGGACACGTGATCCATAGCGTGCATCATGTGACATTAGCCTCGTTTTAGACGCTCCAATCAATAAGGTTAAAAGTCACGTGGGGTCTTCCTAAAGTGGCATAAACTGGTTTTATCAGCTTAAGCAGTCTTAAATTAAAACAGGTTCCTAGCTACCGAGGTCATTGGTCAACAATGACGTCGTATCTAAAAATAGCGAGGAGAAAATACTGAATACTAGGAGAATTTCCGCAAGTGACACTTCCCGGGACTTTGCGATCATGCATTGAGGATGAGAAAAAAAACGATGTCCGTAAATAATAAAAAAAATGAAGAGAAGATTGGGCAAGTTGTCACACAAGCCCCTCCTCAAGTTTGACGTTCCGTCCAACTCCTCTTGTCCTGTCTTCCTCTTCTTTTCCAGTTTCTCATATCTCCTCGGTTGCGTCCGGATGTCTGCTCAAAAAATCTGCCCCTACGTTGTTCTTCCCAGGTATGTATTCTATGTGAAATGAATATGGCTGCAACAGGTGTGACCATCTCATAAGCCGGGCATTAAGGTTCTTCGACGCTGCAAGAAATATCAACGGTTGGTGATCACACTGCACCGTGAACTTTTTCCCGTATAAATATGGTTGAAACTTCTGCACAGCCCATATTAGCGACAGACATTCTCGTTCGATGGTAGAGTAGTTCTGTTCAGCAGGGTTCAATTTCCTACTAGCATATGCGATGGGGAATAGAGTTGCAGAAGGTCTATCACTAGGCTGCAGGAGAGTGGCTCCTATCCCTATATTGCTAGCATCTGTTCGCAGCGTAAAGTTCAGAGTTAAGTCAGGCAGTCGCAGAATTGGCCTAGCTGTGAGTTTCTCCTTCAGCAGCGTGTAGGCATTTTCGCACTCCGCTGTCCAGGTTACTTTGTCCGGGTTCCCATTCTTGGTTAATGCGGTCAATGGCGCACTCAGGGTATTAAAATCTTTAATATATCTCTGGTAGAAGCCACATAGAGACACAAATGACCTTACATCCTTTTTAGTCTGGGGTCGTGGGGCCCGCTGTAACTTCTCAATATTACGCGCATCTGGGAACATGCATCCATGCGAGATAGTGTGTGTCCCAGGAATTCTAGTTGCTCGCAGGCAATTTGACATTTTGTAGGGCGAGCGGTGAGTCCTGTTTCTCTAAGTCTTTCGAAGAGTAGGGAAACTGCGTCCAGGTGCTCCTCAAAGGTGTTCGTGGCAATAAGTATGTCGTCCATGAAATTACTTATCCCAGGGTGGTTCAGGGGTTCCAGTAGCTTCCTCATCATACGAGTAAAGACGCTTGGGGCGTTGCTTAGCCCAAATGGCAATACATTAAACTCGTAATGGCCTTCAGAAGTACTAAATGCTAACATATGTCGAATTTCCTCTTTTTACCGGGATCTGGTAGTACCCTTTGCTAAGGTCTATCTTCGAAAAGTATCGTGCTCTACTCAGCTTGGTGAAAAGCTGATTCTGATCCGGTAAGGGCTCCGCTTGAAATTCCGTTACAGCGTTGAGCCTTCGGTAGTCTATGCAGAGGCGATGTTCTCCTGTGGATTTTCTAAGCAACACTACACTCGCACTATAAGGCGACTCTGATTTTGAGATAATATTTTCCTTAAGCAGGTACTCGATTTCCTCACTCAATGCCTTTGCTTTAGCATAAGGAACAGGATAGTTCTTAACTCGTACCGGGGCGAGGTCTGTTAGCTTCATATCAAATTCTATCAGGTTGGTCATGCCAGGTTTATCCGTGAGTGTACTAGGGTGTTTTCTCAACAACTGTTGAACCCGTGCCTGCTGATCCTCCGTTAAAGTTGAACTAATCTGAACATCTTGATGAGTTTCGCACTGACGAAGAGGGTATTCACAGGAGGTCAGGGGTTCTGCCTCAGTTTCCGTCGCAATAGCCAGTGTCAGGAAATGTGCTGGTTCTGCACCTGGTCTTTCATAATATCGCTTCAGCAGGTTTATGTGGTAAATTTTCTGCTTCCCCTTTATGGCAATCTTGTAATTGGTGCGCGACATTTTCTCAACAATTTTATATGGACCTCTCCACCCGATTTGCAATTTATTATTGCTACTGGGCAGGAGTAATAATACCTGTTCTCCTACTTCTAGCTCCCTATCCTTCGCAGTGCGGTTGTAGTAACGCGCATGTTTACGACGGGCACGGCGTACATTTTCCTTTGCCAGTTCCCATCCTGTTTTAAGGCGTTGGGTCAACTCCTTCACGTATTGGGATGCAGAGGTGACCGTCTCATCAGCTTTATCATCTGTCCAAGTACGTAACAGTGCCTCTAAAGGTCCTTTTATAGGTCTACCAAACAGCAATGTGGCAGGAGGCATCCCAGTAGAATTGTGGGGTACTTCGCGGTAAGCAAATAGTGCTGCGGGTAAGTATTGATCCCAGCTCTCTGGTTTTTCCTGCGCAAGTTTCCGAAGGATGGAAATAAGGGTCCCGTTAAACCGCTCCACCTGGCCATTTGCCGGGGGGTGGTAGGGAGAGGTGTGGATATGTCGGGCCTGAAATATCCTAAACACTTCCTCGGTGAGTTTTCCTCGGAATTGGGAACCATTATCTGTCAGGATCTGTGACGGAAACCCTAGCCGAGTAAATATGGTGAGCAGAGCCTCAGCAACATGCTTAGAATCACAGGCGGGCATAGCGATAGCCTCTGCCCACATGGAGCAACAATCCACTAACGTGAGTATATAACTGTTTCTCTTTTTGCTACGAGTAAGTGGACCCACAATATCCACCGCTACTCGTTCGAAGGGTGTGCCCAAGATTGGCATTTCTCCCAGAGTGGCTGGGGCCGTCCAGTGTTTCGGCGCTGTCCTCTGGCACAGCGGGCATGATTTCACATATCTCTGGATATCGGCGTTGATACCTGGCCAATAATAATGACATGAAATACGCTGAATCGTGGCACTTATGCCCATGTGGCCACTAAACGGAAGGGCATGGCCCATTTCTAGGACCTGGGCTCGGTATGCTGATGGAACCACAAGTTGCCCATGTTCCTGTCCTCCATTTCCTGCTTTCCGATGCAACAGCCCATTTTTCTTGTAGAAGTCTCCCTTTTGGAGAGGAGTGTGCGCTCTCGGTAGTTTTTTGTAGCAGGGTGCTAGAGATTGATCCTCCGTTTGTGCCTTTTTTAATTCCTCAGGAAGGATGTTGGGTGGGGATTCCAACTCCGTATTCCGTTTGGCCTGTCCTCTAGTGGTGACAGCCGCCACAACCAGAGGGTGAATGGGTTCTCCCAAGAACACATACCTACACCCTAAGATCAAGGGATAAATAGGGTCGTCCAAGATCGCTGCACTGATTTCCCCAGTCACATATTTTGATTTGACCTTAATCTTGGCTATGGCCAAACGCATAGGTGCTGCACTTTTAGTAGGTCCTTGTATTTCTATAGTGTCTTCTGTCATCTGGTCAGGCTTGACTAGGGATGCACAGACAACTGCGTCGAATGCAAGGCCTGTATCATAAAGGCAGGTCACCTCTTGGTCATTTACGAGGACTGTCTCAACGACCGGGGGATGTCGGGGTTTGTCCAGAGGTTCTTCCGGTCCATTTCCCCTTGCGGCACTTTTACGTAAGCAGGCAGCATGATGAGGTGGGTTTTTTCCGGTTGCACTCCTGCGTATTGTGGGTGATGGTTCTACAGTGCTTACACCATTTTTCCCCTTGCCTCTGCTGCTGGAAATTAGATCTCTGAGTAGTCTTGTAGTCTGGCTTGTCATGCTTTTTGAAGTTAGTATACGGTGGTTTCACTTGGGGGTCCATGTGTGACTGAGCTGTCTGTCTAGGTACGTAATCTGGTTGTTTCCGTCTGGGTGGTGGATTCTCTGATAGTGCTGCCTGATATCGTTCCGCTAACTGGACTATGGATTCTAAAGTGCTGGCCCCATTCTCTGTCAGGAATCTTCTCATGTCGGAAGTCATGGTGTCCTTCAGTTGTTCGATCATGACCATTTCCTTCAGGCCTTCCCAATCATGAGTAAAATTCCCTAGGGCACCCCACTTCTCCACGTAGGAATCCAGTCTCGCAGCAAACTGAGCAAAGTTCTCTCCGACTTCCCTCCTAGAGTTACGGAACCTCTTCCTATAGGCGTCAGCATGTAGCTCATAACGAACCAATAGTGCCTTTTTCAAAGAGTCGTAGTCATCCTGTAAACCTGGAGGAAGCTTGCTATACACGTCATAAGCAGTTCCTCTAAGCCCTTGCGACAGTTTCAGGTTCCATTTGCTCTTCTCCAAACCAAACGTGGTGGCAAACTTCTCAAATTTGTCCAGATACCTATCGATCGAGTCGGCTTGTTCCGAGAAAGCTTCGAATGGAAACGTCAAGGGTCCCAAAGTTGACATGAGTGAGGATGGCAAAGGTCCTGTGCCCCCTGCGTGCAAGGAGGGCATATCATCTGACCGTGGCGATAGGTTGCCTGAGGAGGTAGATGCGGTCGCACCGGCTACTGGTTCAACTCTTTGAGCTTGTCCCTGCATCTCTAACTGCTTCATCTTCAATGCATGCTCGCGTTCATCTCTCTCGCTTCTTTCTCTAGCGTCTACAGCTTTTATCCTCTCATCTATTTCTGCTAACTTTATTCGCTCTTCTCTTTCAGCTTTCGCTGTTTCTCGAGCGTAATACTTATCAGTCTCGACACTGACATAATTTGCAAGGTCCACCCCACTATAACCTAGATCTCGACCGGCCTCCCCTAGTGCTGCCTTAAGCTTAACTATTTCAGCCATCTTTTGCAGTTAAAGTCCACACTGAGTAAGCTAGTGCTACCTTCCAATAGTATTTCTAGCAACAAGTAAATACTAATTATTTATCCGACTGCTGTAGAATGAAATTACTACAGTTATGGAGACTTAAGGTCTGTAATTCAATGAAATACAAAATCAAGAACTAACTTAATTAAACACAACATATATAAAGGGATTCACCAATCAATGCCTGAATTTCTAGAAAAAAATGTTTTCTGTCTTTCTAGAGCTCACTGTGTGAAAATACATGTGTTAAAATGGTATACTGTAATGACTGAATGGATGATACTATCCCAGAGGTATGATAAAATACATAAGTTCAAATCCCGGACCGAGACACCAGTGTCACGTAGCGTTTAAAGGATAAGAGAATTATTTAGAGGAAATAATAGATCTGATGTGGAAGATTTGGCTCAAGGAATCCCTGCTGGGTTTTCCCACTTCCGAAGGGTGACGAAGAGGGTAAATTCTCCTAACTCGACAGGTCTGGAAAAGATTGTAAGGAGATATTTGGTCTCTCGCTACCGTCGTCCCCTTCTCAGTTATCTATTATTATTATTCTTTAAATTATATTATATTTTACGAGCCCCCCCTCCCTTATAAAGGAAGATAAACATAGACAATATTCATCATCTAATGGAAGGAACAAAGCGTGGGGTACAGTATATACACCCAATTGGTTTATTGCAATAAAGTGAATAGATGGTGAATGATAGTATTGTCGATGGAATTAGTGTCTGCTGTATGTATTATGTGTCTCACAATTCACGTGTTTTTCATCATGGATGACTACACTTTGTGGCATTGATTAGGTGAGTTTCCTTTGTCGTGGACTTAGCTTTTCAGCCCCCGGCTGATAGTGAAGTGTGGTTAGTTCTCCGGTCTCCTGACGTTGCCCCGGTAGGTCTTGAATGGTTCGGATTTGCCTTCTCTGTGCTCGACTCCGTATTCTGCGCTGAGATTGGACTGTCGTGCAAGGCTCCACCATAGACTGAAGACAAATACGACGGCTTCATTAATTTTCTAGCTTTAGAAAGCAGTCTTTCCCTAAGCCGTCCCTCTGCCTGTCACCTCAGATTTTAGTCTCTAACATCATATGTCTAGAGTCTAATCTTGAATTCAAGTTTCTCCTGTCTGTCCTTTATTATATTACTCTGCCCCAGTGGCAGTATTATAATTCTTTAGACTGAGTTATCGTCAACTTAACCCGATGAATTATTATAAATGTCAGTTAAACCCACCAAATTTATCATAGAAATGTCGGCAACAGTATTCTAGTTCTGTGCCTCTAGCCTAATCGTCATGTCATTATGATGAATTTAACAAATAATTGGACATCCGTGTTTTAGAATTGTCTGACAACATTATCACACACTCCATGTCTGGTCGCATCGTCATATAATTTATAATGAATATATGTCACGGTCGGTCAACATTATCGTTACTATTAATTTCCGTTAGTCTAAACGTCGGGTCGAAAATAATCAAATAATATGGAAATTAATAGCTATATATATATATTCCCGTTATACATTATTATGAACATGTACATATCCCGTGGGATCATAAAATATACCCGATCACATGTGGCTGGATGTGATCGTAAAACAAAAATATGAATAAAGTAAACATACCAATCTTGCGTCGATTTTGCAATGTACTACACATTTCATCACATTATATTCTAGCGAGATTTCACTTACCTACTCAAAGATGGACGCTAACCCGCAATTAGACACGTGGCTTCAGTGCTTTTAATGCGAGAATTCGCCGATAATTGGGTTAGACCTAGCTGTCTCAAGGGTTCCGGGCAAGTGAAGATTGCCCGTGGTTGGCGCACTTTTAGCGGGACATTTCCGCTTGGACACGTGATCCATAGCGTGCATCATGTGACATTAGCCTCGTTTTAGACGCTCCAATCAATAAGGTTAAAAGTCACGTGATGTTTTCCTAAGTGGCCTAAACTGGTTTTATCAGCTTAAGCAGTCTTAAATTAAAACAGGTTCCTAGCTACCGAGGTCATTGGTCAACAATGACGTCGTATCTAAAAATAGCGAGGAGAAATACTGAATACTAGGAGAATTTCCGCAAGTGACACTTCCCGGGACTTTGCGATCATGCATTGAGGATGAGAAAAAAAACGATGTCCGTAAAAAATAAAAAAAATGAAGAGAAGATTGGGCAAGTTGTCACAATCACATGCTCTGTACTGTATCGTGAAGTAGCCACACTAGTTACATGTTTTGTACAGCAAAGTAGCCATGCTAGTCACATGTTATTCCTGTACTGTATCATGAAGTAGTCAAATACTAAACCTTGCACTGTTACCGATGTAGCCCTGGTAGTCAAATACTAAACCTTGTACTGTTACTGTTGTAGCCATGGTAGTCAAATACTAAACCTTGGACTGTTACTGTTGTAGCCATGGTAGTCAAATACTAACCCTTGTACTGTTACTGTTGTAGCCATGGTAGTCAAATACTAACCCTTGTACTGTTACTGTTGTAGCCATGGTAGTCAAATACTAACCCTTGTACTGTTACTGTTGTAGCCATGGTAGTCAAATACTAACCCTTATACTGTTACTGATGTTGCCCTGGTAGTCAAATACTAAACCTTGTACTGTTACTGTTGTAGCCATGGTAGTCAAATACTAACCCTTGTACTGTTACTGTTGTAGCCATGGTAGTCAAATACTAAACCTTGTATTGTTACTGATGTAGCCATGGTAGTCAAATACTAACCCTTGTACTGTTACTGTTGTAGCCATGGTAGTCAAATACTAACCCTTGTACTGTTACTGTTGTAGCCATGGTAGTCAAATACTAAACCTTGGACTGTTACTGATGTAGCCATGGTAGTCAATACTAACCCAACGTACTGTTACTGTTGTAGCCATGGTAGTCAAATACTAAACCTTGTACTGTTACTGATGTAGCCATGGTAGTCAAATGCTAAACCTTGTACTGTTACTGTTGTAGCCATGGTAGTCTGTCACGAAATGGATTTAAGACTAGAGACTGTCTACCTATAGTGACAAGACGCTAGGGAGAAGAAAGACTGAAAAGATAGATTTAGAAGAAAATGATAGTGAAATGTGAACAGTTGACACTATTGGCTCCGAGGTTAAGAACCGAGGTTGATTCTTTCCTCGCCACTTCGGACGTCTTATGTGCTATAGTTGTCAACGACCTCTAGCTACCCTAAGGGGATAAGGTTATATCAAGATTCACAAACACCAAGATACAGACAACATATAGCTACTGTACTTAAATGAAATGACTGATGCCAGCTACAATTTATACAAGTTTATTATACACCTATAAACAAACAAACATATGCATGTCCCATACATAAAGTGCGAGGATGCACACCTGAAAACAACAATCAAGCACAGTTAAAAATGCATCAACCCCAACCCTTCTCCCACAATTGCAACCTGTATGGGGACAGAAGTTTGGATTAGACAAAAATAAACCGCACTGCACTTGTCGAGCCTCCACTTCCACAACTATTCTAAATTAAATGTTAAGTGCACAGTCAGCTGGAACAACTACCAAGTGTCTACACCAACTCTGCGCAGACTCTGGTTCTACACAGCCTATCCTGAAATCTCTTGCACACTGCTACACAATTAACTCGTCAAAAAAAAAACCTTCAGCAGCTGTCATCTGCTATACTTGGGACAACACTGCGATGACTTCTGTGGAGAGTATGGTCACCCTCTCTCTCTCCACCATTCTGGAACTGATGACTAAGGTTTACAAAAAAGAACCCCACTGGATTCTGGAAATTGGAATAGGTAGCTGGTTTCTCCAAACACCTCTGGAGTTACCTGCCCTCTCCCTCCTATGGGTTCAGGCCTTCGGCGTTATTATGGCCGGGACGAAGTGAAATAATTACGACAACGCTGGCAGCATGCCAATTTTGCGTGGGTAACAGAACGAGCTTAGCGCTCATGGATTTTCCCACGAATGCTATTTCCACTAGAGAAGGGTCTTCCCCTGCCTGGAAAAACGGATTTGTTCTCTTTTCTTCGTCCTCCTCTGGCAAGATCTCAAACCCTGCGTCTGAGATGCCAATCTTTTTTGCCAGGAGGAAGTTATTGCAACTTCCGCTCTGCCCCCTCAAAAAAAAGCCGCGCTACCTGCTGTTAGACAAAAAAAACACAACAGCTAAACAACACGTAAATAATACATTTCTAATAACATATAACTCCCTGACTAACCCTTAAGTCTTTAACACTTAAGTCTCCCCGTCTATAATCAATACAGCTCCCCTACTCTCTCCCGTTATGCACCACCATACAAAAATCATGCCAACACCATCCGCTCCTCTCCTGTTCCCTTCTCTACCTGAGCCCACAAGGTAAACATTGGCTAACCCAGATCGCCTGTTCTGCCTGACTAACTCCGAGCAACAACAATATTTTCACTGGCCCGGTCTGGGCAGTCGTACTGTGGCCTACTTCTTACGCTGACACTAATGCCGTAATGATTAATACAAAATAAAACTAGCCCTCTCTAGGAATTCCTAAAATTCCTGTCAGTATGATTAATCACCTCAAAATTGAAATAAAGTATTATTCCCTTAACAGAAATAAATTTCATCTCCATCTTCTGAATACACAGAATAACAATGCACAATCAATAACATATAATCAGTTTACGCCAGCATCTGCTTGCCGTCAAAAGTTATACAATGAAAACCCCGTAATTCAGCCACGTGGTTCCGCAGTTTTTCAACCACGCGCTCCTGCATAAATATTCATTAACTGATAGCACACACGTGCTCGTGCAACAATACACATTAACTGATAGCACCCACGTGCTCCAATTAATACCTCTATCACTCCCGTCCACAGATATATGCGTAACTATATAAATAGCGAGCATCAATACTCTCAATAAAATCACAAATGAAAATACACATTACACCCGCTCCCGACTATTCTGTAAATAAATAAAATTCGCAGATGCGGGTTTCTCTGCAGACCTGTTTTTGAAATAAATCCAAGCATGGCCGAAACCTCGCAACATCTAAACCATCTAGACAACGCTATTCCTTCAATAAGGAAATTAACTGGACCTATTAGGTCTCTCAAGTCTTATCACCAGGATAGTATTGATGGCTCTGGAGTTAAGAATTAAATTAAACTAAACCTTCCAAAGAACTTTACTGATCGGCCTAGGCTTAGACAAAATTAAATAAAGTTACCACGAAAATTCTGCTTACCAAATCTCGAATTTCCCCTGAAAGGCAATCGACTTTGAATCAGGATTTTTAGAGACCGAACTTATGAAATTCGGGTGTATTTCTTATCAAGACCCCACGCGCCGACTTCATGACGTCATATGCGCGGCGTGGTTCTAAAGCCAATGGGAGCTCTGCATTTCAACTGCAGTTAGCTCTCAGCCAATCAGAACCTTAGATCATTCTGATGCAACGTGCATGGGTTTTAGACAAAGAAACGGGAATAAGCTCTGCCCTCTAGTGGCAATGAAACAAAAATGGCCAAAATATATATATATATAAAATCCCGAAAAATGTGTCTAGCTGCATGCCTATCTTTAAAAAAAAAAACCCACTGGTGCAAATCCTGATCTAGCCTCTATAATCTTAATCTAGAATAATACTGCACCAATCTTCCTACACACACACACTCTAAACACATAGATCAAACTCCATCGTGATCTCATCTTGAAAAACGTAAATAAGAGAAGGAGAAGAAACATGGCGAAGGATTACCTGTAATCCCTCCTAAAAATAGTAAACAAATTGCAAGGAGAAAAAGACATGGGCCATTTGAAAGACAGAATCTCAGTACTTTCGTCACATATGTTACTGATACACCAGTACTGGCTTTAAATTACTTCATGTACTGTCCAGGTGTTTGAGAAGTTGACGTTGCTGACGCCAGCTGTTTGTCATGGTCAGATTCGCATTACTCCAAACACTGATACATTTCTCAAGACCAACAGGTGAGAGCATTCACTTTGTTTCTGTTGTGCCCAGATATCTTATTAGTAAATATATTCAGGAAGATCAGAGCTTTATTGTTTTTTTTGTTTGTTTTGGTGTTTATGTTTATACATAAATATGGAATAAGTTGTCATTGCATTTAATGGAAGTGCTATTAGTGGTATATTCAGATTGTTATCTATATTTCTATTTGAAAGCCATATCCTGCATGTATTCCACTCTCTTCCTCAAGAAAATCATGTCAGAAATGTTGGATGGCCACAAAAGAACAGTAACTTGTATAAAACACATTGTAACAAATCCTGGATTGAGACACGTACCACTGGCTGGAGAGGAAAACAGCTGCTTCAAGTAATAACTTGATACCACCTCCAGAAAACATTCTTTGGAAATCAGTGCAGAAAAGACCCAGCTGATGACAAATAGCAAACAAGGAATAACAAAAACCATCAAAATGAATGGACATGACCTAGAGACTGACCCTGTTCAGATATTTGGGAACTATAATTCATGCTGGAGAAACACAAGCAGTGTTAAGTACAAGGACATGACAGACAAGTCAAGCCAGTCTAAAACCAGTAACTTTAACAAACCTGCATCAAGTAAATGCCTGGCATCGGTCGGTTCCAGATGTTTTTGTCTAGCATGTCAGGCTTGGGCAGTAAATGCTAATCTAAAGAGAAAAGTGCAGGCAGTGGCCTTGAAATATTATACAGGGATTTGTCACAAATAACGTGCACAGCACCACAGAACAGGCTGTAGATATGTGAGAGATAGATGTATGAGTGATTTCATGCTTGATATAGATATGTGTCACATAGATGTATGAGTCATTTCATGCTTGATGTAAATATATGACAGGTGTTATGAGTGATTTCATGCTTGATGTTATGAGTGATTCCATGCTTGATGTAAATATGTGACAGATGTTATGAGTGATTCCATGCTTGATGTAAATATGTGACAGATGTTATGAGTGATTCCAAGTCTGTCTGTGGCAGGGATATTGTTAAGTGATAATGTGACTACTTTCAGCCTGTCTTTGGACAGAATATTCAAATAACAAATTGATTTATTTCATATAAGTCAGATGCAAGGTTTACTGTATGTAATTATGTCAAAGGACAGCGCAATTAAGTGTGCAGGGTTCTTTCTGCTTAAGTGGTCGACAAGGGAAGACCATGTAACTTTGCGGTGCTTCGTGAAGGAGCTGGTGTCTTGCATTTCTCGTGCAAGAGCAGGTCTGTGGCTACAGATAATGTCCTTTTGACGATAAGAGATAGAAGGTAACAAGTGATCTTGGTTATGAAGGTCTAGAAGTGAAGTCTTACTTACTATATTTGATCACGTATAGTCAAACTACAATCTATAAAACCCAACGGTCACAATTTAATGGCTATCTGTGACGAGGGTACTGTAAATAAAAATATGATCTTCATGATTATCTGTGACAAGGGTATTGTTAAAAAAATGGCCACTGACTTTATATTTCTGTCTGTGATGAGGATATCTTACTTACTTAGTTATCCCTCTTCTACCATGAGGTATACAGGTATGAGGATATCATGTGTACAAACATAAATAAGAATATGACCAATTTCTTGTTTGTCTGTGACAGGGATACTGCTGCTAGAGTAAGATTTGTCATCCGGGAGAATAAGCCTGAGACTCCAGTGGTGCGTCAGCTAGACAATGGTCAGCTACGGTCAGGTCCGATACCAGGGAGTGCCATATTGCATATCATTGCTGAAGAGGAGTTTGGCTTAAACCAAACACTTGTCATTCTTGTCCTGGTAAGTATTCTTGGTTGGCAGTGTTTGTCTTGGGAAATCAGTGATACAAGGTTGTTCTGTGAAACACAAGTTCTCATTCCCTTGACATTCAAGGTCAAAAATGTTTATGTACAATTACCTGAATCTTCCACTCACACACTGTAAATTATGCCATTTTAAAGGTAGAAACACAGATGGAACCACTGTGTGTCAGAGATGTATGAGATGCTCACAGTTAGAATTGTCAATGGTGTAGAAGACATTTGCAGCTAGGGAGTGTCCGGGATGTAGAAAGCACTTGCAGCTAGGGAATATCAGGGATATTAACGTTCTTCATTTGCATTCATTCATGATTAGTTCATCAACTACTATCCAGGAAAGAACAGGTCATCATTTTTCGTTAAAGATACTTGCACTGAGGGATTATCAGGGATGTAATGATACTTGCAACTAGGGAATATCAGGGATGTAAAAGATACTTGCAGCTAGGGAATTTCAGAGATGTAAAAGACACTTGCAGCTAGGGAATATCAGGGATGTTAAAGATACTTGCAGTGAGGGAATGTAAATGGTACTTGCAGCGAGGGACTATCAGGAATGTAAAAGAAAATGCAGTTAAAGAATGTCAGGGATATAGTTTGAAAGGCAGACTGAGAAAAAGGACATGAATGGCATAAAAATATGAAAGACAAGAAGAAGTAAAATACCTGTTAACTGTTCTTCCGTCTACTCTTTGCTGTTTCTTCTTCTTGCTCTTATTTGTATATCCAGTCTCCTGCTTCACTGCCACATTCAAACTACATCCCTGGCATTCCCTGCTCCTTAGCCCCTATCATACGTCATCCCTGACATTCCTTCTCTCTTTGTCATGTCCTAATCCCCTTTTTTCTCCCTTTTAAGGTCTACTTCTCAGATCTGTTATACTACATTTAAAGGTATTAAAAATAAGTAGTCACAGTTTGCAGATGTTGTTGCTAAATGGTGAACTTGGAAACATCTGCCAAAATTATATAAGGAGCTACAAAAGCAAATGAATAAAGTATACAGTCGGCCCTCCGTATCCGCAGGGGATTGGTTCCAGGACCCCCTGCGGATACCAGAATCCGCGGATGCTCAAGTCCCTTATATAAAATGGCGTAGTATTTGCATGTCTAGATTACTTATAATACCGAATACAATGTAAATGCTATGTAAATAGTTGTTATACAGTATTGTTTAGGGAATAATGACAAGAAAAAAAAGTCTGTACATGTTCAGGACAGACACAACCATCGTAGGCCTAACTACATAGTACACGTCAGCAACAACGTCACATTTTTCTTTCTTTCAACACTTACAGATTGCTTTCGTTTAATGACCTGAAAGAGAAATACATAGAATAAAGCACAGAGTATTTAAAACACAAGTACATATAGATGTACACAGACTGCAATCAAATGATATAAAGGAGGAATATAATGTCAAAATGAACAACTATTTCGATGCTTTAGGCAAAATTGACGATATCACCACCAAGACAATCGATACTAAATGGGAACAACTGAGAACAGCAATGACAGAAGCAGCTGTAGCGACCACCGAATACCTAGTACATAAAAAGAAAAAATGGATGAGAGAAGATACTTGGGATAAAATACAAGAAAGGAAAACAGCAAAACTTAAACTACTAGCGGCAAGTACACATAATGCAGTTGAATCTTGCAAACTAACTTATAACTTGTTAAATAAAGAAGTGAAGACAAAAACTCGAAGAGATAAAAGACATTTCATCAATGAACTGGCCGTAGAAGCTGAAAATGCTGCAAGAACTGGTAATAGCAGGTGCCTTTATCAAATTACAAAACAACTATGTCACCAGCCTACTGCTTTGGAAACACCTGTTAAAGGTAAATTAGGGAATTCAATACCAACAGAAAAAGAACAAATGAAGAGATGGGCTGAGCACTTCATGGAGGTACTAAACAGACCACCACCAACAGTAACACCTGATTTTAATAATGAAACACCCACAACCACCTTGCCAATAACTTGCGATGAATTCACGCTGGACGAGATCAAACAAGCTGTTAAAAGATTTACAAATTTTAAAGCTGCTGGAGTTGACGAAATTTCAGGGGAAATGATTAAAGCAGTTAATGACAACAACCTCTTGAGAATTTTAGATATTATAAATGAAGTATGGAGAGAAGAACAACCACCACAACAATGGAAAGACAGTATTATTGTAAATTTACCGAAGAAAGGTGATCTATCAGACTGTAATAACTGGCGTGGTATATCTCTACTATCAGTACCTGGAAAATTATTATGTTGCATGATGTTAGAAAGACTTAAATTGCATGCTGACGAAAAGATCAGAGAAGAACAAGCAGGTTTCAGGCCGAAATGATCATGTATTGATCAAATATTCACACTAAGAACAATTATAGAAGAATCAGTGGAAATGCAATCGCCACTTATTATCACCTTCGTCGATTTTCAAAAAGCCTTTGATAGTCTACACCGCCCATCATTGTGGAAGATACTTACAATCTATGGTTTTCCAACAAAATATGTGAATATAATCAAAGCGCTATATGACAATGCAAGATGTTGTGTTAGAACAAATAAAGGGAATACAGAATGGCTTACAGTAGAAACAGGGGTGAAACAAGGCTGTATTATGTCACCACTACTTTTTGGAATAGCTATTGATTGGGTTATGAGAAACTATACCCACAATGAACAATTAGGTATAAAATGGACAAATGAAAAATTCCTGGGGGACCTGGATTTCGCAGATGATTTAGCATTCTTAAGTTCAACACCCAGACAATCCCAAGAAGCAGTAAATAATTTGTGTCATCTCTCGGTTAAAATAGGTCTCCAAATAAATGCCTCTAAAACTAAAGCTATGAACTTTTCTAACGAGACCTTTGATATCATCTTGAACGGGGAAAAACTACAGAAAGTTGAAAGTTTCAATTATTTAGGCAGTAAAATGACTCAGGATGGTGACACAACAAGAGAAATCCATACTAGAATTGCTTTGGCAGCTAGCGCCTTCAATAGATTACACTGACAAACAACATTTTTCTTTCTTATATAAGAATAAGTGTTCTTAGGTCAGTTTCTTGCGCTGATTTCAAATCTGAAATCCGTTTATCTCTATCACGTCGGGTTCTTAAGATATTTGTGAATAAATATATTTTTGGGAAACCGTTATTTGCCCCGTTTCATTTTTACTATATAACTTATTAAAAATTAATAAAAAGCAACTTAATTCTACTTTTTATACAGCTAAAAGATGCATGACATATGTTACGCGATTTTTCAAATAGTTACTGTATTTTGAAATAATTCTGATCAAAATATGGCTTCTAGAAGTTGTAGAAATTCGGCTGATCTGTTCTGTTACGTGTGCGGATATTTTACCGATCGTGTTGACCAGAAAAACTTTACACCATTACTAAAGACAACATAAGAACTTTATTTCGATTCGAAAGTTGATGATGCAAATAAATCTTGGAAGCCAAATGCAGTTTGTTCGATACATTGGCAGGTTGGTTACGAAAATCGCCGAAGCATAAGTCGATGCCTTTTGGAGTGCCAGTAATATGGCGTGAACATACAAATCACACTACTGATTGTTACTTCCGCTTGACAAATATCCATGGTTTCACTTTTAAAACTAGAAAGTCTGTGGTTTATCCAAATATTGAATCGGTTTCGAAACCAGTGCCTCATGATCCAATCACGTGTCCGATCCAAGTACCACCAGAACAATATCCGTTGGACGTAAATGAACCATCAGAAAGTGATAGTTTACCTGCTTTAGAAACTAATTCTGACTCAGATTACATACCGGTGAATGATGGTGTTTACTTAATTAACCATTCAGAACTTTCAGATCAAATACGTGATCTCGCTCTTACCAAAGGACAAGTGGAATTACTCGGTTCGCGACTCAAAGAATGGAATCTTTTAGCGCCCAATACTCCGATATCTAAATTTCGTCATAGACACAGAGAACTTGTTCAATACTTTGAGATGGATGATGACATTTGCTATTGCAAAGATGTAAACGGTCATGAGCACATAGTCAACGAATGGCGATTTTTCATCGATTCTTCCAAGACTAGTCTAAAAGCCGTGTTATTGCATAACAGAATTTTTTTTTCATCAATTCCAGTCGCCTACTCTGTTCATATGAAAGAAACTTATGACAATATGGCTAAATGTTTGGAAAAAATAAAGTACAATGACTACCAATGGCGGATTTGTGGAGACCTAAAGGTCATTGCAATTCTCACGGGCATGCAGACTGGGTATACTAAATTTTGTTGCTTCCGATGTGAATGGGACAGCCGCAACAGACAGGAACATTATGCAAGAAAGGTGTGGCCTATCCGGGATCGTATGCAGCTCGGGCATTAAAATGTAATACGCGAGCCATTAGTTAACAAAGACACCTTCATTTTACCACTGTTACATATAAAGTTGGGGCTCATGAAGAATTTTGTAAAAGCGTTAGATAAAAAGAGCAAAGCTTTCACTTATCTTCGAGAAAAGTTTCCGCAAGTTAGCGATGCAAAGATAAAGGAAGGTATCTTTGTAGGACCTCAGATTAGGAAAGTTATTGCAGACAAACAATTCGAGAACTTGTTACATGGTAGTGAACTTCGCTCATGGATGGCATTCAAATCGATCGTCGATAACTTTCTGGAAAATCACAAATCTGTCGACTATGTTGCATATTGTTAAGCAGTGGATAGATGCATACATAATTATGGGCTGTAACATGTCCCTCAAAATCCATTTGCTCGATTCGCATCTTAACTTTTTCCCTGACAACCTTGGCGAAGTCAGCGATGAACATGGAGAATGATTCCATCAAGATATCGCCGTAATGGAGTCACGTTATCAAGGACGGTGGAGTGTGACCATGCTTGCCGATTATTGTTGGATGCTTCGTCGCGATGTACCACATGCCATTCACCGACGAAAGTCGACTGCAAAGAAATTCAAGCCTACATAACTGTTATACTTCTTGTACGAATGATGTTGTAATACTGTATGCGTTGTTAAAAAACTTCAATTGCGTATTTCTAGAGATCCCGACCTGATAGAGAAAAACGGTTTGCAGATTTAAAAACAGCGCATTAAAATTGACCAGAAAAACATAGAAATGTTAGAGAAAGAAAAAAAAAGTTTTTTTTTGTTAGTCAGTGTTATCTAACATTTGGAAATTACGATCATTGAATATACATACCAAGCTTCGTCTGTTTAATTCAAATGTTATCTCAGTGTTAACATATGGCTGTGAGAGTTGGAAAATAACAAAATCATTGGAGAACAAGCTGAATACATTCGAGAACAAATGTCTTAGAAAACTCATGAACATCAGTTGGAAAGAATTCAAGACTAATCGACAAATAAGAGAAGACTCTAGGCAGAAATATGTCTCCGACTATATAAGGAAAAGACGATGGTCATATATCGGTCATGTCCTACGAATGCAAAACAACAGAATACCACTACAGGCGCTCACTTGGGTTCCTGAGGGTAAGAGGAAAAAAGGAAGACCAAAAGAAACACTCAGAAGAACAATAATAAGAGAAGGAAGAACGTTGGGCCTAAATAATGTGCAAGAGCTAAGAGGAGTGGCGTCACAACGAACAACCTGGAGAGCACTGGTTTCTGCCTTATGCGCCGTGTTTGGTGCTTAAAGAATTTATTATTACATATAGAAAATATAATTATAAATAGAGATAATATAAATTCATTCTCTCTCTCTCTCTCTCTCTGTTAACACTCACCAAAACCCTGGTTATTCTCTCTTGATAACCCTTGTAAGCGGAATTTTTTTTCCCCAAATATTTTCGATCCGCGTTTGGTTAAATCCACGGATACGGAGGGCCGACTGTATAAATAGATGACAAAGTTGGGATATCAAATGAATGCAAATAAAACAGTAGGAATGATCTCCAGCAGAGGTAGAGTTGTAAAAAATAAGGTGTTAAATATACCTGGCCAGTAATTAGTAACGTCCAAACCATGTGATACCTAGGAATGACATTGGACCAACAGTTGAACTGGAATAAACACGCAGGTAGACTAGTCAAGTTTTGCAGAGGATTAACTAACTTGTTAAGATGTTTGAAAGGTAAAAGATAGGGTGCAAGCACTAAATCAATAGTCATGTTTTATAAATCTTTTATTAGAAGAAAAATAGACTATGGAAGTATAATATATGACTGCTGCTCATTGTAACAAGATTAAGTTAGAATTCAGCACCAAGCATTATGTACAACAACAGGTGTAATCACATCAACACAGTGGGGGCTCTAGAGGTGGCTTTAGGAATCCTACCTTTTGAATTACGGAGGAAGGAATTAAGACAAAATTTCATGAACAAAGCTAGTCTCACTAATAGATAACATAATTTATACTAAATGATAATTTATTTCTGCCATCAATGGTACCTATACCTTGTAGCGGTATGGCAGCTTGCGTACCCTGACAATCCCCAGAGCTATGCCAGTGGGAGTTTTACTCCTGGTAGGTTCAACCAAGCTGGACTGGTCTGTGTGGGTAGGGGTCAGACAAAAGCTGGTACCCTGGTCCTCCAGGTTGGGGGTTTTAGCATAGGGCTGACACCCCTGTCTGTGTAAAAAAAACAATGAAGTTACGGAAACAACAATAAATGAACAAACTTTGCTGCGGGATGGACATTCAGAGTCTGTGGCTCGTATGACTGTCAGTGGTGAAAGCCGAAAGGAAGCCACTGACATGAAAATGGATGTCCTGACCGCAAAACAGGATACAAGAATAGGTTTTTGGAATGTCAGGACAATGTACGAGACAGGTAAACTAAGACAGGTCACGGCAGAAATGAGAAACTATAGGTTACACATTCTAGGGATAAGCGAGAGCAGATGGACAGGGGCAGGAAAAGTTAAAACAGCAACAGGAGAAACAGTACTTTACTCTGGAAGAGAGGATGGACAGCACAATGAAGGCGTAGCCATTATTCTACAGAAAGGAATAGAAAGGACATTACTGGAATGGAAACCCATCAACAACAGACTGATAAGATTAAGATTGAGAGGGAGATTCACCAACACTACAATAATACAATGCTACGCACCAACGAATGATAGCGATGAGGAGGTCAAGGATGAATTCTACCAACAACTGCAGAAAGAAATGAAAGACACACCTAGATATGATCTTGTTATAGTAATGGGAGACCTCAATGCGAAAGTTGGTACACACAATACATATAATGAAAGAACAATGGCGAAATGCGGCAGCGGAACAGCAAACGAAAATGGGGATAAACTAATAAGTTTCTGTAGCATTAACAACATGGTCATTGGAGGAACACTCTTCTCACATAAAGTAATTCACAAATTAACATGGGAATCACCAAATGGTCGGGACAGAAACCAGATAGACCACATCTTGGTTAACGGTAGATGGAGACATGCATTACAAGATGTGAAGGTAAGAAGAGGTGCAGATGTGGGAAGTGATCACCATTTAGTAGTAGCAAAACTGAAAGTGAAACTAAGAAGGGCTGCACCAACTGTAACTACACAGAAAAGGTTTGACATCAGCAAATTGAAGGACTCCCTACCAGAAAAGCTTTTGCGGCCAACATAAAGAAACGATATCAATTTGCCAAAAGTCAGGAAAAGACATTGACTGATGATATAGACCAGAATTTCAACACCATTTCAACAATATACAAAGAAAGCAGCAAATCATGCTTGGGATTCCAGGAAAGGAAGAAGCAAGACTGGATAACACCAGAAACATTAAACACCATAATTATGAGAAAGGAAATGAAAAGAAAGAAAACACAAGCGAAGTCCCCCAGGTTAAAGCAACTATATAGCGAACAGTACAGTCAGCTGGACAAGGAAGTTAAACGCCAAACCCAAGCCAACAAAAGGAATTTCCTAGACGATCTTGCAAGACAGGCAGAGGAGGCAGCACTGAGAAATGAACAAAGCACAGTATACAAAATAACTAAATTCATCAGCGGAAAACGAGGTGTAAACAATATTACATTACTAAGAGATAAGCAAGGTAATCTCATCACGACAGCAGAGGGACAGGAAACAAGATGGGCAGAGCACTTCAGAGATACTCTGAACAAGGAACTACCAGAGACACAATTGAATGTTCCTGAAGCTGAAAACGATCTAGATGTGAATACAGACATTCCACGCAAAGAAGAAATCATCACAGCAATCAAAGGGTTAAAGAACGGCAAAGCTCCGGGCCATGATAACTTAAATGCAGAGCTATTTAAGACAGACCCTGAGCTAGCAGCAGAACTATTAGAACCACTATTTGCACAAGTCTGGAAAACGGGGACAACACCATCAGAGTGGAACAAAGGAATAATTGTCAAATTGCCCAAGAAGGGAGATCTTGCAGACTGCAATAATTGGAGAGGAATCACTCTTCTCTCAGTTCCCAGCAAAATACTAGGCAGGATAATTATACAGAGAATTTCAAAGGCAGACCACAAACTGAGGAAAGAACAAGCAGGATTTAGAAAGAACAGGAGATGTGTGGATCATATATTCACTCTCAGGAACATTATAGAGCAGTGCTCAGAATGGCAAAGACAGCTTTACATTAATTTTGTTGATTTTGAAAAGGCTTTCGACAGCATACATAGGTACAGTTTATGGAAAATACTGAGGGCTTATGGAATTCCAAGCTGCATAGTGTCAATCATAAAAAGCCTCTATGCCAACTTTACGTGTAGTGTTGGGCAGAGCAACCTAACCTTTGAGGTGAAGACAGGAGTACGACAGGGATGCCCCTTATCAACCACTCTATTTTTAACAGTCATAGACTGGGTGATGCGCCAGACAACAGAGGGCAGTCCAAGAGGAATAAGATGGACAACATTTTCTACATTGGAAGATCTGGAATATGCAGATGACATTGCACTACTAGCACATTCACATCAACACATCCAGGAAAAAAACGGATAGACTTAATAAGTTTAGCCAGCAGGTGGGCTTGAATATCAATTTAAAGAAGTCTGAGGTCATGATGCTCAATGTGAGCAACCCTGAGCCCATATCAGTAAGGAATCAGCAATTGGTACAGACAGATACCTTCACATACCTAGGAAGCATAGTAACACCAGACGGCGGGGCAGGCAAAGACATCAACATCAGAATGAATAAGGCAAGAACAGCCTTCTTTAGCCTAAACAACATCTGGAAGTCCTCCCAATACAGCACAAGCACAAAATTAAGATTATATCAGAGCTGTGTGCTTTCTGTGCTTCTCTATGGTGCGGAATGCTGGAGAGTTACAGAGAAGGAAATGTCGAAATTGTCCTCTTTTCACACAACATGCCTAAGAAAAATTCACCGAATCTTTTGGCCAAATACCATCACTAACCAAGATCTGCTTACTCGTAGCAAGCAAGAGGACATGCACACCATCATAGCTGGCAGACGCTGGAGCTGAGTTGGTCATGTCATCAGAAGAGACCCCGATGCCATCACAAGAACAGCTATGCTTTGGACCCCTGAAGGAAAACGAAAGAGAGGCCGACCAAAAACAACCTGGCGGAGGACTGTGGAGGCTGAGATGCAAAGAATGAACCAGAGTTTGGGGCACTGTACGAAGGATGGCCACCGACCGAGCAAAGTGGAATCAATTTGTTGTTGCCCTACAAGACGCCACTAGGCGTGATGGCCACTGACTGCTTTGACGGTCGGCGGCTAAGGATCAAAGAAAGAAGAAGAAGATAATTTATTTATACTTGTCTTCCATATTGCATAAAATGTCTGCCTTGAAGTAAATATCTTACAAGACGTAAAAGTACTTTACTTGGTTCCCACAATATCTTCTAGACCAAACTGCAAACACGCCAGGTTTTATATATGATCATTTATTTCACAGGTAAAGCCAGTCTCTTATTTGATGATCAACTGTGATACTGTTATACAAACATCATCTCCTAATCAATTGTCAGCTGTGCCCATTGGAGCAACATTACAGTTTTCAGTCAGTTACCATGACGATGTTGGAGATCAGTTTTATGCCACCAACATCCAACTTGGCATACGTTGTAGCAGGTCAGGATATCTCTGTTCTAGCTAATGTCTCAAAGATCACTTCTCTCCCCACCCCTTCCCCCACCTGCTAATTAATTGTGAATGTTTCTTAAATTGAATGTTTGGTTGTGGGCTTTCTAAATGTGGATTTTTGTGTTGTATTCATGTTGGTGTGATATTCTTGTTGTGAGTGTAGTCAGCTTGATCTTGTATATTTTAGAGCCCTGCATAGGTAAACAATGTCACGCTGTGTCGTACTGCGTGAAGTACATTCTTCTTTGATCATTGGCCGCTGGATGGTAAAGCAATCAGTGATCATCACACCTGCTGGCGTCTTGTAGGGCAGCAACAATCAGCCTCCACTTTGCTCAGTTGGCAGCCATCCTTCAAGTGTCCCAGCTCTGGTTCATGCTTTGCATCTCTGCCCCCATAGTTCTCCACCAAGTAGCTTTTAGTCAGCCTCTCTTTCACTTTCCTTCTGGCAGTTCTGGTGGTGGTGTCTGAGGATATGGCCAACCCATTTCCAGCGTCTACCGGCTCTGAGGGTGTGCATGTCTTCTTGGTGGCTCTGTGGGTGTGCATGTCTGTCTTCTTGGTGGCTCTGAGGGTGTGCATGTTTTCTTGGTGGCTCTGTGGGTGTGCATGTCTGTCTTCTTGGTGGCTCTGAGGGTGTGCATGTTTTCTTGGTGGCTCTGTGGGTGTGCATGTCTGTCTTCTTGGTGGCTCTGAGGGTGTGCATGTTTTCTTGGTGGCTCTGTGGGTTTGCATGTCTGTCTTCTTGGTGGCTCTGAGGGTGTGCATGTTTTCTTGGTGGCTCTGTGGGTGTGCATGTCTGTCTTCTTGGTGGCTCTGAGGGTTTGCATGTTTTCTTGGTGGCTCTGTGGGTGTGCATGTCTGTCTTCTTGGTGGCTCTGAGGGTGTGCATGTTTTTTGGTGGCTCTGTGGGTGTGCATGTCTGTCTTCTTGGTGACTCTGAGGGTGTGCATGTTTTCTTGGTGGCTCTGTGGGTGTGCATGTCTGTCTTCTTGGTGGCTCTGAGTTATCAGTTCTTGGTGATGGTGTTTGGCCAGAAAATTCGACGAATTTTCTTAGACAGGTTGTGTGGAAGGAGGACAGTTTGGACATTTCCTTTTCTGTTACCCTCCAGCATTCTGCACCGTACACAAGTACATAAATTACGCAGCTCCCATAAATTTTTAATTTAGTGTTTGTACTGTACTGGGACACTGGTCTCTTGCGGCAATGGTGCCGGGTTCGATTTGCGGTATCACCACGCTCCAGTCTACCCAGCTGTCAATGGGTACCTGACTTACCTCTTGAGTTAGGGAAGGAAAAGGCAGAGAAGAAGGGAACTAGTCACCCCATCTCGATGCTGGACCTAGTACAGTGAAGTCTCTAACACTTCACTCCCCTACAGCAGTATCTGTTATGGGACTACCTTGACTGTACTTGGAAGATTTCCAGATGTTGTATAGACTGGTCAAGGCTGTTCTGGCTTTCATTCGGTTACTGATGTCTTTGCTTGTTCTGCCATTGAGTGTTACTATGCTTCCTTAGTATATAAATGTGTTTGTATTTTCCAGCACTTGGTCCCTTATTTTTATTGGTGCAGGATTTCTTACATTTAGTGTCATGACTTCTGTCTTCTTGAGATTAATGTTTAGTCCCACCTGTTGGCTATGTTTATTCAGTCTGTCTATTTTTTCTTGGATGTGTTGATGTGAGTGTGCGAATAGTGCAGTGTCAAATTGTGGAGCTGCTTTGTCTACTGTCCACCATGTCTGATGGTTGATGTTTCACATGTTGTCCTTCATGAAGAACAAATTTCATATCTTAATGGTTTTCCTTAATTAGGTTAATGAACTAATAGGGGACTCCCTCATTTTCCAAAGGGGTTCTCTTGTGGCCGTAAGGCTTACTACGCCACCCTTAGGATAGAAAGTACTTCAGCAAGTCTGATACACTAAGTACTTGTATAGACTAGTTAGCACACACACTAGTCATAAACCAATGACATCATTTGTCATGGTACTCAATAGTCCATGATGTCATTAAATCTTGTGTGGATTTTCATACAAGATATCGGACCCAAAGATGCAGCAATAGAGAATGCAGTCAGCGACCCATAGCTTGACTGCTTGCATCAGGATCAGCGAACCAGAGCTGGTCAAGACCCTACTCCACCTCCACGTGGTGGTCCTGGAAACAGATTGCATCACTGCAGTCTGGCTGAGCGAGTAGGGATCGCAGTGGGAAGGCAAACCTGGTCCCAAAAAATGCCGTGCAGAAGTCGGATGTGTCGACCGAAAGGTGCAGATATCACAGCTTAGGCGTAAACAGACACAACGCAACCACCGTCCTTTTCAGGACGAACGAGGAAGAAGAAGAAGATACAAGATATACCGGAAAGTCCATAAACTGGAACAATGATTGGTCAACGTCCCTTGGTAATAATAAATTTGGTAGAGAGATTTTGTAGTTAGTTAGTTTTGAGATTAAATTAACTGACTGTTAACCCAAAGACCAATCATGAGTTAGTTTCCAGAAAACCACTGAAAGAATAACATCCGCCCCAAGCTTAGACCAAAGAAGTAGATGAACAGAAGTAGATTTTACATTGGACCTAAAGAGTATATTGAATGTTCCAATATGTATTGCTTTTTAACAAATCTTCAACTGGAATAAACATCTTTTATATGAAAGATTTTGACTGAATTGAAATCAATACTGGAAGCGAAAAACAAAAGTAAGACAGTTGCTGTTTGATGAAAGTTTAAGTTAACTATCGACCATCAGTTTCCTCCACTATACGATCACGATCCACTATCACACTCTGTCTCAACTGTTGAATGCCTTTTTATACTCTTTTCCACTGTTATGGGTAGTTAGGCTGTATGGTTTTTACAGGATCTGTTTTGTCAAGAACCTGTCTGTTCATCTCTCAGACAATGGCCTCTTTTAATCCTCCAGGGATGATCCTGTTTAATAATGACCTTGGCACTGATAGTAAAGTTATTCATGTGTAGTTTATGCACTCTTGTTAATCTCCTGTCTTTGGATTTCTTGCCTGGATATCCTTCCTTTCAGTCTATCTGCTGGTACTGCCTTTTCTGTCCTAGATATTAACCAACAGTTATCTCTGGGCACAGTATCTCTGTAGAGGTGGCTGTACATCTGTTTTTTATGGCCTCCGCTGGAATATCATCTGGACCTGCAGTTTTCCCCCATCTCCCCAGTTCCCCCACCATTAGAGCCACACCTTCATTATAAGGTGTGCTTTCTTCATCATGCCTTGAGGATAGCACATTTTTGCTTTGTTCAGTTTCCTCATTTCATTTCCCATCCAGGAAATCAGTTTCCTCATTTCATTTCCCTTCCAGGAAATCAGTTTCCTAGTTTTTCATATTTACTGCCACCAGTGCAGTTTCCTGTTCGTTGAGTGTTCAGACCTTCAAAGGAGAAGAGTGGAGTAAGTCAGATGAGAGCTGGACTAACTACCATCATCAGCCTTGGTAGAGAGTGCACAACTTACGGCAATGGGAAGGCACAGCTGGAAATTGATCAACTGATAAATGATCATGCTGGGGATGATGATGCCATTGTGTACACTGATGGGCCTGTAATCCATGGTAAGAAATCAGGGTGGGGCTTCTCTGCTAGAGTAAAGGGCAGAATCATCGCTAACATAGCTGGGCTTACTTGACAACAACCTCCAGCATGAGAATGGAGGTAGAGGCAGCTACTGCAGCCTTAAGGTGGCTGTCTGAGACTTCATTAACAAGGGCAGTTATTGTATCAGACTCACAATCCATGCTTCGGAAGGTCCAAAGTGGATGGCTCCGGCATGAATGGAAAACCTCCACAGAAGCCTTGAATCTTCAGGAACTGGTGTGGATCTACTGTCCTGGTCATGCAGGGGTACACAGTAATGAAAGCTCTGACAGACTAGCTTCACCATAGAAGGTGCATTGGATATGGATAAGGGAGAGATACTGAGGGCAATTAATGATCGCCTATTGGAGAATGACACTGTAATTGATGAATCATTAAGAATAAGATTGCAGGATTTTGGCATCAAAGTAAGACCAGCGTGGATGGGCATATGAGAGGATGCATGCAGCGTGTATGCAACCAGCGTGGATGACGCCCATGAGAGGATGCATGCAGCGTGTATGCAACCAGCGTGGATGGGCGTATGAGAGGATGCATGCAGCATGTATGCAACCAGCGCGCAACATAAACAGTTAGCATTCATACCCTTCGACATTTGCTGAGGGAGACTGAGCACCTATGGGTTTGCCTGGAGTGCAGTGATGTTGATTCTGATCAACAATAACAATGAAGGTGCCCAGTCTGGAGGTTCTGGGTGACAGATTTCAGCTTTCTCAATGTGCTGCACCTTTGTCCTCACTGATGGAGGGTCTCCTTTGACAGCTAAGTCGAATTACTTGCTGTTGATGACTTCTTCATGTTTCTTACCGAATTTTACTGAATGGGATATAAGGCCCATTGCTCAACCCTCCTTGGTTGCTCTTTCATGATATGTATGATAGGGTACAGGGTTATTATTTTTTTAGCTCCTCCTTCAGCCCCTGGTAACAGACAGACACTTCAGCTAATAAAAAGTCATGATATGAAATCTTTGAAATGTTCTTCTCTGAATCACAACAAAAAATTGTCATCAGAATTAATAACATTGTCTAATTCCATGAAAAAATAACATGTTGTAGTTGTTATTGTTGAAGAGAATTGACATAATTGCACTCCGGGCAAACCCATAGGTGCTCAGTCTCCATCAGTATATGTCGAAGAGTGTGAATGGTAACCATGGATGCATCCTCTCATACGTCCATCTCTGCTAGCCTTAAGTTTGATGCCAAATTCCAACAGTCTTAACCTTGATTATTCATCTATTGCAGTACCATTCTGTAACAGGCGATCATTAATTGTTCTCAGTATCTTTCCCTTATCCATATTCATTGTCTCCACTATTGGTGCTCTTGATGCTAGTCTGTCAGTTCTTTCATTATCGCATATTCCTGCGTGATCAGGATAGTTGTTAATTAGTTGATACTGAGTCATTACATTGTTTGTAAACATGAGTGAAATAGTTGATATTCTGTCATTACATTCTTTGTAAACAAACTTCCTTGTAAAATTACAAACTGATAACAATACACAAAAAGTAAGCTACAGATATTTCATTTCTTGTGGAAACACAAGAGCCACATCAACTGTTCACATGGTTTCAACCAGTTTATTGGCCAGGTTTATTCAGTATTTTAGTTTAAATCAGACTATAACCAAACAGACCTTTAGGAAATTGTATACCTTACAGTGGTGGCTCAGGTAAGGTGCAAAAAGATCACTCATTTCATTTGCTGATTTCTTAATTGTGCACTAATATATAAACTTGCTGACCATATATACTACTCGTCAAAAGTCAAGGGCCACCCTATTATTTTCAATACACTTTTATATAAGCGCATAGAATGATTAAATGAAGGAAGTTTTTAGTAAAAATGGGTGCAATATCTTCCTCTGACAGTCCTCTATGCATGTTAAGCATAAAAACAACTCACCGACAATCATGGTGATCACGTACAATTTGGTTTGCTGACCATAAATTCACATTTTTAATCTGTTTTTTTCAAACTTCCGTACAACCAAACAGGTGAAGTAATCGTGCTGATTGACATTCCACGTGCAATGGCGACTTTTCGTGAACAGAGTTCACTCTTAATTTGTTTTACAATCAGCAGAGTTAGGGTAGTTTCATCACTTGCAAAAACCATGCCACCGAGAAGAAGTCTTGACACCTTACAAAGAATGAGGGCTATAGCGTGGGTTGAAAGTGGTTTATCTGTCCGTGAGGTTGCTAGACGGCTTGCAGTGTCACACTCTACTATCCAAAGAATTTTGGAGAGATTTCAGGCCACAGGAAGTGTGGAGCATTGCCACCGGCCAGGTCGCCCTAGATGCAAAGACATGATGACCGATACTTCTTGTTGTCAGCCCTGCGCCATCGAACAGTGACTTGTTCCACTCTAAGATGTCAGCTGAGACAAACTGTAAATGTTAATGTCAGTCAAAGCACCATTCGCAGACGTTTACATGAATTTGGACTGGCTGCTCGACGTCCTGCAGTCAGAATCCCTCTTACTCCTGCTCATCGCAGAGCCCGTGTTGCTTGATGTTGCGAGCACATCCGATGGACAAGGCAACAATGGAGTCAAGTTCTCTTCACTGATGAATCTCGCTTCACTGTGTCATTCAATGATGGCAGGATTCGAGTTTGGAGACGACCAGGAGAGTGATTTACTGATGACACAATTCGAGAGGTGGATCTTTATGGTAGGGGTTCTGTCATGGGCTGGGGAGGCTTCTACAGACACGGCAGGACCCCACTCTACATCATCCAAGGCAACTTGACTGGCCCAAGATACCAGAACGAAATCTTGAGACCAATTGTTCAGCTTGCTCTGGAGGCCATAGGTGGTAATGCCATCCTCCAAGATGATAACGCTTGACCCCATCGAGCTCGTGTGGTGAATGAGTTTATTCAGCAACATGGGATCATCAGGATGGCGTGGCCAGCTCATTCACCTGACCTTTCTCCGATTGAGCACCTCTGGGATGTCCTTGGTCGAAGATTGTCAACAAATCACTCCCTGCCAATGGATGTTGCACAGCTGACTGCATTTCTGCTTCAGGAATGGCAAGCTGTTCCTCAGGATACTCTTCGGACCCTTGTGGACTCGATGCGTCTACGCTGTCTTGAATGCCTTGCTGCAAACGGTGGTCATACCCGATTTTGAAATGTCTATTTGTCCAATATCTATTGTGTGACTTTTGAAAAGGTGGGTGACACATTTCACAGCTTCATTGCGTTTGAATGTGTGTTTCCATTTCTTTACGCGGCATGTCAATTTGGTATTCAATAAATGCCGTTTTGACTGATACCAATTACGTTTATATCAGATTTGTTTTATGGTTTCAACCAAGGTTTTTCTAAGTGGCCCTTGACTTTTGACGAGTAGTATATTTTAAGATGCTCTTTATTCTTGTAGTATGTAGGAATAACAGATATTCTCATCTTGTCAAGTTCTGTTTTTATTTCTGGCTTGATATCCAGATATGACCTGGTCCAGGTGTCCGTTGGGGCTGATAACAACACTATATTGGTGCGAGCAGCTGAAGCTGGTACTACAGTGCTGAAGGTCAGAATATGTGACTGAAAGAATGTGTCCAAGTATTTGTGGCTGATTGTGGATTGTTAATTTACAGTAATGGGGATACAGTGTTGCGTAATTGTTGATGTGAAATAAAAATATGCTGTGTGACTGAGCTACACATATTGATGTACAATTTTTGTATGCAATAAGTGTTAGTGAGAGAGTATGTTGAATGCATGACTTATATCTGTTGACTTGACCACTGGACGCACATCTACATAATCACTGTCAGAACAAGTAATTGTGCACACAATAGAATCATGATGTAATTGTGCACACAACAGAATCATGATGTAATTGTGCACATGACAGAATCATGATGTAATTGTGCACACAACAGAACCATGATGTAATTGTGCATGACTGAGTCATGATGTAATTGTGCACATGATATAATCATGATGTAATTGTCATATGACATAATCATGATGTAATTGTGCACATGACATACTCATGATGTAATTATGCACATGACAGAATCATGATGTAATTGTGCACATGATAGAATCATGATGTAATTATGCACATGACAGAATCATATATAACAGCCAGGGGAAGATGAGGCAGTTCTTGTTTTTTTTCCCTTAAATGAGTCTGAATGTATATGATATATTTTGTTTCTTTCCAGATGGTTTGAGCTTGGAGTTCCACACTACAGTGTGATTGAAAAGTTTTTCCCTATTTTTACATTGTTATTTCTTAGCTACGATCAAACTAATCTAGCTCCGATCAAACTAATCTAGCTCCGACCAAACTATTTTAGCTCTGATGAAACTAATCTAGCTCCGATCAAACTAATCTAGCTCCGATCAAACTAATCTAGCTCCGATCAAACTATTCTAGCTCTGATGAAACTAATCTAGCTCCGATCAAACTAATCTAGCTCCGATCAAACTATTCTAGCTCCGATCAAACTAATCTAGCTCTGATCAAACTAATCTAGCTCTGATCAAACTATTCTAGATCTGATCAAACTAATCTAGCTCCGATAAAACTATTCTAGCTCTGATCAAACTAATCTAGCTCCAGTCAAACTAATCTAGCTTCAGTCAAACTAATCTAGCTCCGATCAAACTATTTTAGCTCTGATCAAACTAATCTAGCTCCGATCAAACTAATCTAACTCCGATCAAACTATTCTAGCTCTGATCAAACTAATCTAGCTTCAGTCAAACTAATCTAGCTCCGATCAAACTAAGCTAGCTCCAATCAAACTAATCTTGCTCCAATCAAACTAATCTAGCTTCAGTCAAACTAATCTAGCTCCGATCAAACTAATCTAGCTCCGATCAAACAAATCTAGCTCCAATCAAACTAATCTAACTCCGATCAAACTAATCTAGCTCCGATCAAACTAATCTAGCTCCAGTCAAACTAATCTAGCTTCAGTCAAACTAATCTAGCTCCAATCAAACTAATCTAGCTCCGATCAAACTAATCTAGCTCCGATCAAACTAATCTAGCTCCAATCAAACTAATCTAGCTCCGATCAAACTAATCTATGTGAAACGTCAAAATAAAGACAATTAACTGCCATGTCATTACATAGAATGATATATAACATTAACATTACAACTGACTTTCGAGATATAGTTTGTTCACCACACGATTGTGTCTAAGCTGGCAGCATTTTTTGTTGTCATGTAATGTCAGTTACAAGTTATGGCCCTAGTTTGTTCACCACATGATTGTGTCTTAGTTGGCAGCGTGTTTTGTTGTCTTGTAATGTCAGTTACAAGTTATGGCCCTAGTTTGTTCACCACATGATTGTGTCTTAGTTGGCAGCGTTTTTTATTGTCTTGTAATGTCAGTTACAAGTTTTGGCCCTAGTTTGTTCACCACATGATTGTGTCTTAGTTGGCAGCATTTTTTATTGTCTTGTAATGTCATTTACAAGTTATGGCCCTTTTAGATTTGATTTTGTTTCAGGGAATAAAAACAAAACTTATTTGTCAAATGGCTGTTATTGCTCATTGTTTTATCATGTGTTTCAGGTATGTCCAGTGGACACAAGTGAAGATATAAACATCCAAAAATAAGAAGACACTTTTCTATCACTCTGGGGTCTAGATTATTGTCTTCCTAGAAAAATTTTGTCCACAAAATACTGTTTTTTTTTTTTTTTTTAAAGGTGTGGGACAAGAAAAGACCAACCATGGCTGATTATGTGAACATTCCTGTCTTATGGGCCATCCATCCAGTCATGACATCTCTCACCCTGGGCTCCGTCATTTGTTTTAGCTCTCCAATTGTTGCAGAAAAAGGTCAGAGCCAGCCTGCAATTTGTGCTGAACTAGCAATAGATTTTCTATCTAAAGAAAGTGTGAGGTAGGAAAGATGTACACACAGCTAATGAGTAATCAGAAGAGAAGCAAATTTTATGACACTGAACTGTGGGACCATCTGAAATGATCTGTGTTGCCATTTTTTAAAGAAAATACAGTCATTATCATATTATATTTTGTCTTCCCTTCATGGGATGTAACCCATGCAGTTCCACCACTCTCATCAGGTACATGGGGCTGGTGGAGGTCAAGGTCAGAGGTCCTGGATGTGCATGAGAAGTCTGGTATTGGTGTTGCTACAGGTGTTGGACGTTCTACTGTGGTCTATTCATTCTCCTCCGTGACCTCCACAAAAATTGAGGTACCTTTTGATGATTGTGTCCCTTTGATTTTGATACTTTGTTTTATCATTGCTTATGAGTATCATCAAGTGTAAGCCAGTTCTGACAGTTTGGAACAACTAAGTTCATTAGAAACACTTGTGTTTTATGTGACAGTTTGGAACAACTAGGTTCATTAGAAACACTTGTGTTTTATGTGACAGTTTAGAACAACTAAGTTCATTAGAAACACTTGTGTTTATGTGACAGTTTGGAGCAACTAAGTTCATTAGAAACACTTGTGTTTATGTGACAGTTTGGAACAACTAGGTTCATTAGAAACACTTGTGTTTTATGTGACAGTTTGGAACAACTAGGTTCATTAGAAACACTTGTGTTTTATGTGACAGTTTGGAACAACTAGGTTCATTAGAAACACTTGTGTTTATGTGACAGTTTGGAACAACTAAGTTCATTAGAAACACTTGTGTTTTATGTGACAGTTTGGAACAACTAGGTTCATTAGAAACACTTGTGTTTATGTGACAGTTTGGAGCAACTAAGTTCATTAGAAACACTTGTGTTTATGTGACAGTTTGGAACAACTAGGTTCATTAGAAACACTTGTGTTTTATGTGACAGTTTGGAACAACTAGGTTCATTAGAAACACTTGTGTTTTATGTGACAGTTTGGAACAACTAGGTTCATTAGAAACACTTGTGTTTATGTGACAGTTTGGAACAACTAAGTTCATTAGAAGCACTTGTGTTTTATGTGACAGTTTGGAACAACTAAGTTCATTAGAAACACTTGTGTTTATGTGACAGTTTGGAACAACTAGGTTCATTAGAAACACTTGTGTTTTATGTGACAGTTTGGAACAACTAAGTTCATTAGAAACACTTGTGTTTATGTAACAGTTTGGAACAACTAGGTTCATTAGAAACACTTGTGTTTATGTGACAGTTTAGAACAACTAGGTTCATTAGAAACACTTGTGTTTATGTGACAGTTTGGAACAACTAGGTTCATTAGAAACACTTGTGTTTATGTGACAGTTTGGAGCAACTAAGTTCATTAGAAACACTTGTGTTTTATGTGACAGTTTGGAACAACTAGGTTCATTAGAAACACTTGTGTTTTATGTGACAGTTTGGAACAACTAGGTTCATTAGAAACACTTGTGTTTTATGTGACAGTTTGGAACAACTAGGTTCATTAGAAACACTTGTGTTTATGTGACAGTTTGGAACAACTAAGTTCATTAGAAGCATTTGTGTTTTATGTGACAGTTTGGAACAACTAAGTTCATTAGAAACACTTGTGTTTATGTAACAGTTTGGAACAACTAGGTTCATTAGAAACACTTGTGTTTATGTGACAGTTTAGAACAACTAGGTTCATTAGAAACACTTGTGTTTTATGTGACAGTTTGGAACAACTAAGTTCATTAGAAACACTTGTGTTTATGTAACAGTTTGGAACAACTAGGTTCATTAGAAACACTTGTGTTTATGTGACAGTTTAGAACAACTAGGTTAATTAGAAACACTTGTGTTTATGTGACAGTTTGGAACAACTAGGTTCATTAGAAACACTTGTGTTTATGTGACAGTTTGGAGCAACTAAGTTCATTAGAAACACTTGTGTTTATGTGACAGTTTGGAACAACTAGGTTCATTAGAAACACTTGTGTTTTATGTGACAGTTTGGAACAACTAGGTTCATTAGAAACACTTGTGTTTTATGTGACAGTTTGGAACAACTAGGTTCATTAGAAACACTTGTGTTTATGTGACAGTTTGGAACAACTAAGTTCATTAGAAGCACTTGTGTTTTATGTGACAGTTTGGAACAACTAAGTTCATTAGAAACACTTGTGTTTATGTAACAGTTTGGAACAACTAGGTTCATTAGAAACACTTGTGTTTATGTGACAGTTTAGAACAACTAGGTTCATTAGAAACACTTGTGTTTTATGTGACAGTTTGGAACAACAAAGTTCATTAGAAATACTTGTGTTTTATGTGACAGTTTGGAACAACTAGGTTCATTAGAAACACTTGTGTTTATGTGACAGTTTGGAACAACTAGGTTCATTAGAAACACTTGTGTTTATGTGACAGTTTGGAACAACTAGGTTCATTAGAAACACTTGTGTTTATGTGACAGTTTGGAACAACTAGGTTCATTAGAAACACTTGTGTTTATGTGACAGTTTGGAACAACTATAGTGCGTTTCACAATGTTTGCCTCAAAGCTATATGGAGTTAAAGAGGAACTTCAAACAACAGTCGAATTCATCATGAGAACTCGTCTGACGGTGTAATCATCAAAGTTGCGATCGCAAGAAGAAGAAGACAATGTTTGCCGCTGTTTAATATTCAATAGCTCTGCAACCACTTGATCGTAATTGTTGCAACTTTGCATATGACCTAATGATCGCAATGTCCCGAGGGGGACATTTTTTTCCTCGTTAATAAACTTATGGTTTGTGACAACTTGCCCAATCTTCTCTTCATTTTTTTTATTATTTACGGACATCGTTTTTTTTCTCATCCTCAATGCATGATCGCAAAGTCCCGGGAAGTGTCACTTGCGGAAATTCTCCTAGTATTCAGTATTTTCTCCTCGCTATTTTTAGATACGACGTCATTGTTGACCAATGACCTCGGTAGCTAGGAACCTGTTTTAATTTAAGACTGCTTAAGCTGATAAAACCAGTTTATGCCACTTTAGGAAGACATCACGTGACTTTTAACATTATTGATTGGAGCGTTTATTTGACGCTAATGTCACATGATGCACGCTATGGATCACGTGTCCAAGCGGAAATGTCCCGCTAAAAGTGCGCCAAACACGGGCAATCTTCACTTGCCCGGAACCCTTGAGACAGCTAGGTCTAACCCAATTATCGGCGAATTCTCGCATTAAAAGCACTGAAGCCACGTGTCTAATTGCGGGTTAGCGTCCATCTTTGAGTAGGTAAGTGAAATCTCGCTAGAATATAATGTGATGAAATGTGTAGTACCTTGCAAAATCGACGCAAGATTGGTATGTTTACTTTATTCATATTTTTGTTTTACGATCACATCCAGCCACATGTGATCGGGTATATTTTATGATCCCACGGGATATGTACATGTTCATAATAATGTATAACGGAAATATATATATATATAGCTATTAATTTCCATATTATTTGATTAATTTCGACCCGACGTTTAGACTAACGGAAATTAATAGTAACGATAATGTTGACCGACCGTGACATATATTCATTATAAATTATATGACGAGGCGACCAGACATGAAGTGTGTGATAATGTTGTCAGACAATTCTAAAAACACGGATGTCCAATTATTTGTTAAATTCATCATAATGACATGACGATTAGGCTAGAGGCACAGAACTAGAATACTGTTGCCGACATTTCTATGATAAATTTGGTGGGTTTAACTGACATTTATAATAATTCATCGGGTTAAGCTGACGATAAATCAGTCTAAAGAATTATAATACTGCCACTGGGGCAGAGAAATATAATAAAGGACAGACAGGAGAAACTTGAATTCAAGATTAGACTCTAGACATATGATGTTAGAGACTAAAATCTGAGGTGACAGGCAGAGGGACGGCTTAGGGAAAGACTGCTTTCTAAAGCTAGAAAATTAATGAAGCCGTCGTATTTGTCTTCAGTCTATGGTGGAGCCTTGCACGACAGTCCAATCTCAGCGCAGAATACGGAGTCGAGCACAGAGAAGGCAAATCCGAACCATTCAAGACCTACCGGGGCAACGTCAGGAGACCGGAGAACTAACCACACTTCACTATCAGCCGGGGGCTGAAAAGCTAAGTCCACGACAAAGGAAACTCACCTAATCAATGCCACAAAGTTTAGTCATCCATGATGAAAAACACGTGAAGTGTGAGACACATAATACATACAGCAGACACTAATTCCATCGACAATACTATCATTCACCATCTATTCACTTTATTGCAATAAACCAATTGGGTGTATATACTGTACCCCACGCTTTGTTCCTTCCATTAGATGTTGAATATTGTCTATGTTTATCTTCTTTTATAAGGGAGGGGGGGCTCGTAAAATATAATATAATTTAAAGAATAATAATAATAGATAACTGAGAAGGGGACGACGGTAGCGAGAGACCAAATATCTCCTTACAATCTTTTCCAGACCTGTCGAGTTAGGAGAATTTACCCTCTTCGTCACCCTTCGGAAGTGGGAAAACCCAGCAGGGATTCCTTGAGCCAAATCTTCCACATCAGATCTATTATTTCCTCTAAATAATTCTCTTATCCTTTAAACGCTACGTGACACTGGTGTCTCGGTCCGGGATTTGAACTTATGTATTTTATCATACCTCTGGGATAGTATCATCCATTCAGTCATTACAGTATACCATTTTAACACATGTATTTTCACACAGTGAGCTCTAGAAAGACAGAAAACATTTTTTCTAGAAATTCAGGCATTGATTGGTGAATCCCTTTATATATGTTGTGTTTAATTAAGTTAGTTCTTGATTTTGTATTTCATTGAATTACAGACCTTAAGTCTCCATAACTGTAGTAATTTCATTCTACAGCAGTCGGATAAATAATTAGTATTTACTTGTTGTTAGAAATACTATTGGAAGGTAGCACTAGCTTACTCAGTGTGGACTTTAACTGCAAAAGATGGCTGAAATAGTTAAGCTTAAGGCAGCACTAGGGGAGGCCGGTCGAGATCTAGGTTATAGTGGGGTGGACCTTGCAAATTATGTCAGTGTCGAGACTGATAAGTATTACGCTCGAGAAACAGCGAAAGCTGAAAGAGAAGAGCGAATAAAGTTAGCAGAAATAGATGAGAGGATAAAAGCTGTAGACGCTAGAGAAAGAAGCGAGAGAGATGAACGCGAGCATGCATTGAAGATGAAGCAGTTAGAGATGCAGGGACAAGCTCAAAGAGTTGAACCAGTAGCCGGTGCGACCGCATCTACCTCCTCAGGCAACCTATCGCCACGGTCAGATGATATGCCTTCCTTGCACGCAGGGGGCACCGGACCTTTGCCATCCTCACTCATGTCAACTTTGGGACCTTTGACGTTTCCATTTGAAGCTTTCTCGGAACAAGCCGACTCGATCGATAGGTATCTCGACAAATTTGAGAAGTTTGCCACCACGTTTGGTTTGGAGAAGAGCAAATGGAACCTGAAACTGTCGCAAGGGCTTAGAGGAACTGCTTATGACGTGTATAGCAAGCTTCCTCCAGGTTTACAGGATGACTACGACTCTTTGAAAAAGGCACTATTGGTTCGTTATGAGCTACATGCTGACGCCTATAGGAAGAGGTTCCGTAACTCTAGGAGGGAAGTCGGAGAGAACTTTGCTCAGTTTGCTGCGAGACTGGATTCCTACGTGGAGAAGTGGGGTGCCCTAGGGAATTTTACTCATGATTGGGAAGGCCTGAAGGAAATGGTCATGATCGAACAACTGAAGGACACCATGACTTCCGACATGAGAAGATTCCTGACAGAGAATGGGGCCAGCACTTTAGAATCCATAGTCCAGTTAGCGGAACGATATCAGGCAGCACTATCAGAGAATCCACCACCCAGACGGAAACAACCAGATTACGTACCTAGACAGACAGCTCAGTCACACATGGACCCCCAAGTGAAACCACCGTATACTAACTTCAAAAAGCCTGACAAGCCAGACTACAAGACTACTCAGAGATCTAATTTCCAGCAGCAGAGGCAAGGGGAAAAATGGTGTAAGCACTGTAGAACCATCACCCACAATACGCAGGAGTGCAACCGGAAAAAAACCCACCTCATCATGCTGCCTGCTTACGTAAAAGTGCCGCAAGGGGAAATGGACCGGAAGAACCTCTGGACAAACCCCGACATCCCCCGGTCGTTGAGACAGTCCTCGTAAATGACCAAGAGGTGACCTGCCTTTATGATACAGGCCTTGCATTCGACGCAGTTGTCTGTGCATCCCTAGTCAAGCCTGACCAGATGACAGAAGACACTATAGAAATACAAGGACCTACTAAAAGTGCAGCACCTATGCGTTTGGCCATAGCCAAGATTAAGGTCAAATCAAAATATGTGACTGGGGAAATCCGTGCAGCGATCTTGGACGACCCTATTTATCCCTTGATCTTAGGGTGTAGGTATGTGTTCTTGGGAGAACCCATTCACCCTCTGGTTGTGGCGGCTGTCACCACTAGAGGACAGGCCAAACGGAATACGGAGTTGGAATCCCCACCCAACATCCTTCCTGAGGAATTAAAAAAGGCACAAACGGAGGATCAATCTCTAGCACCCTGCTACAAAAAACTACCGAGAGCGCACACTCCTCTCCAAAAAGGGAGACTTCTACAAGAAAAAATGGGCTGTTGCATCGGAAAGCAGGAAATGGAGGACAGGAACATGGGCAACTTGTGGTTCCATCAGCATACCGAGCCCAGGTCCTAGAAATGGGCCATGCCCTTCCGTTTAGTGGCCACATGGGCATAAGTGCCACGATTCAGCGTATTTCATGTCATTATTATTGGCCAGGTATCAACGCCGATATCCAGAGATATGTGAAATCATGCCCGCAGTGCCAGAGGACAGCGCCGAAACACTGGACGGCCCCAGCCACTCTGGGAGAAATGCCAATCTTGGGCACACCCTTCGAACGAGTAGCGGTGGATATTGTGGGTCCACTTACTCGTAGCAAAAAGAGAAACAGTTATATACTCACGTTAGTGGATTGTTGCTCCATGTGGGCAGAGGCAATTGCTATGCCCGCCTGTGATTCTAAGCATGTTGCTGAGGCTCTGCTCACCATATTTACTCGGCTAGGGTTTCCGTCACAGATCCTGACAGATAATGGTTCCCAATTCCGAGGAAAACTCACCGAGGAAGTGTTTAGGATATTTCAGGCCCGACATATCCACACCTCTCCCTACCACCCCCAGGCAAATGGCCAGGTGGAGCGGTTTAACGGGACCCTTATTTCCATCCTTCGGAAACTTGCGCAGGAAAAACCAGAGAGCTGGGATCAATACTTACCCGCAGCACTATTTGCTTACCGCGAAGTACCCCACAATTCTACTGGGATGCCTCCTGCCACATTGCTGTTTGGTAGACCTATAAAAGGACCTTTAGAGGCACTGTTACGTACTTGGACAGATGATAAAGCTGATGAGACGGTCACCTCTGCATCCCAATACGTGAAGGAGTTGACCCAACGCCTTAAAACAGGATGGGAACTGGCAAAGGAAAATGTACGCCGTGCCCGTCGTAAACATGCGCGTTACTACAACCGCACTGCGAAGGATAGGGAGCTAGAAGTAGGAGAACAGGTATTATTACTCCTGCCCAGTAGCAATAATAAATTGCAAATCGGGTGGAGAGGTCCATATAAAATTGTTGAGAAAATGTCGCGCACCAATTACAAGATTGCCATAAAGGGGAAGCAGAAAATTTACCACATAAACCTGCTGAAGCGATATTATGAAAGACCAGGTGCAGAACCAGCACATTTCCTGACACTGGCTATTGCGACGGAAACTGAGGCAGAACCCCTGACCTCCTGTGAATACCCTCTTCGTCAGTGCGAAACTCATCAAGATGTTCAGATTAGTTCAACTTTAACGGAGGATCAGCAGGCACGGGTTCAACAGTTGTTGAGAAAACACCCTAGTACACTCACGGATAAACCTGGCATGACCAACCTGATAGAATTTGATATGAAGCTAACAGACCTCGCCCCGGTACGAGTTAAGAACTATCCTGTTCCTTATGCTAAAGCAAAGGCATTGAGTGAGGAAATCGAGTACCTGCTTAAGGAAAATATTATCTCAAAATCAGAGTCGCCTTATAGTGCGAGTGTAGTGTTGCTTAGAAAATCCACAGGAGAACATCGCCTCTGCATAGACTACCGAAGGCTCAACGCTGTAACGGAATTTCAAGCGGAGCCCTTACCGGATCAGAATCAGCTTTTCACCAAGCTGAGTAGAGCACGATACTTTTCGAAGATAGACCTTAGCAAAGGGTACTACCAGATCCCGGTAAAAGAGGAAATTCGACATATGTTAGCATTTAGTACTTCTGAAGGCCATTACGAGTTTAATGTATTGCCATTTGGGCTAAGCAACGCCCCAAGCGTCTTTACTCGTATGATGAGGAAGCTACTGGAACCCCTGAACCACCCTGGGATAAGTAATTTCATGGACGACATACTTATTGCCACGAACACCTTTGAGGAGCACCTGGACGCAGTTTCCCTACTCTTCGAAAGACTTAGAGAAACAGGACTCACCGCTCGCCCTACAAAATGTCAAATTGCCTGCGAGCAACTAGAATTCCTGGGACACACTATCTCGCATGGATGCATGTTCCCAGATGCGCGTAATATTGAGAAGTTACAGCGGGCCCACGACCCCAGACTAAAAAGGATGTAAGGTCATTTGTGTCTCTATGTGGCTTCTACCAGAGATATATTAAAGATTTTAATACCCTGAGTGCGCCATTGACCGCATTAACCAAGAATGGGAACCCGGACAAAGTAACCTGGACAGCGGAGTGCGAAAATGCCTACACGCTGCTGAAGGAGAAACTCACAGCTAGGCCAATTCTGCGACTGCCTGACTTAACTCTGAACTTTACGCTGCGAACAGATGCTAGCAATATAGGGATAGGAGCCACTCTCCTGCAGCCTAGTGATAGACCTTCTGCAACTCTATTCCCCATCGCATATGCTAGTAGGAAATTGAACCCTGCTGAACAGAACTACTCTACCATCGAACGAGAATGTCTGTCGCTAATATGGGCTGTGCAGAAGTTTCAACCATATTTATACGGGAAAAAGTTCACGGTGCAGTGTGATCACCAACCGTTGATATTTCTTGCAGCGTCGAAGAACCTTAATGCCCGGCTTATGAGATGGTCACTCCTGTTGCAGCCATATTCCTTTCACATAGAATACATACCTGGGAAGAACAACGTAGGGGCAGATTTTTTGAGCAGACATCCGGACGCAACCGAGGAGATATGAGAAACTGGAAAAGAAGAGGAAGACAGGACAAGAGGAGTTGGACGGAACGTCAAACTTGAGGAGGGGCTTGTGTGACAACTTGCCCAATCTTCTCTTCATTTTTTTTATTATTTACGGACATCGTTTTTTTCTCATCCTCAATGCATGATCGCAAAGTCCCGGGAAGTGTCACTTGCGGAAATTCTCCTAGTATTCAGTATTTTCTCCTCGCTATTTTTAGATACGACGTCATTGTTGACCAATGACCTCGGTAGCTAGGAACCTGTTTTAATTTAAGACTGCTTAAGCTGATAAAACCAGTTTATGCCACTTTAGGAAGACCCCACGTGACTTTTAACGCTATTGATTGGAGCGTTTATTTGACGCTAATGTCACATGATGCACGCTATGGATCACGTGTCCAAGCGGAAATGTCCCGCTAAAAGTGCGCCAAACACGGGCAATCTTCACTTGCCCGGAACCCTTGAGACAGCTAGGTCTAACCCAATTATCGGCGAATTCTCGCATTAAAAGCACTGAAGCCACGTGTCTAATTGCGGGTTAGCGTCCATCTTTGAGTAGGTAAGTGAAATCTCGCTAGAATATAATGTGATGAAATGTGTAGTACCTTGCAAAATCGACGCAAGATTGGTATGTTTACTTTATTCATATTTTTGTTTTTACGATCACATCCAGCCACATGTGATCGGGTATATTTTATGATCCCACGGGATATGTACATGTTCATAATAATGTATAACGGGAATATATATATATATAGCTATTAATTTCCATATTATTTGATTAATTTTCGACCCGACGTTTAGACTAACGGAAATTAATAGTAACGATAATGTTGACCGACCGTGACATATATTCATTATAAATTATATGACGAGGCGACCAGACATGAAGTGTGTGATAATGTTGTCAGACAATTCTAAAACACGGATGTCCAATTATTTGTTAAATTCATCATAATGACATGACGATTAGGCTAGAGGCACAGAACTAGAATACTGTTGCCGACATTTCTATGATAAATTTGGTGGGTTTAACTGACATTTATAATAATTCATCGGGTTAAGCTGACGATAAATCAGTCTAAAGAATTATAATACTGCCACTGGGGCAGAGAAATATAATAAAGGACAGACAGGAGAAACTTGAATTCAAGATTAGACTCTAGACATATGATGTTAGAGACTAAAATCTGAGGTGACAGGCAGAGGGACGGCTTAGGGAAAGACTGCTTTCTAAAGCTAGAAAATTAATGAAGCCGTCGTATTTGTCTTCAGTCTATGGTGGAGCCTTGCACGACAGTCCAATCTCAGCGCAGAATACGGAGTCGAGCACAGAGAAGGCAAATCCGAACCATTCAAGACCTACCGGGGCAACGTCAGGAGACCGGAGAACTAACCACACTTCACTATCAGCCGGGGGCTGAAAAGCTAAGTCCACGACAAAGGAAACTCACCTAATCAATGCCACAAAGTTTAGTCATCCATGATGAAAAAACACGTGAAGTGTGAGACACATAATACATACAGCAGACACTAATTCCATCGACAATACTATCATTCACCATCTATTCACTTTATTGCAATAAACCAATTGGGTGTATATACTGTACCCCACGCTTTGTTCCTTCCATTAGATGTTGAATATTGTCTATGTTTATCTTCCTTTATAAGGGAGGGGGGGCTCGTAAAATATAATATAATTTAAAGAATAATAATAATAGATAACTGAGAAGGGGACGACGGTAGCGAGAGACCAAATATCTCCTTACAATCTTTTCCAGACCTGTCGAGTTAGGAGAATTTACCCTCTTCGTCACCCTTCGGAAGTGGGAAAACCCAGCAGGGATTCCTTGAGCCAAATCTTCCACATCAGATCTATTATTTCCTCTAAATAATTCTCTTATCCTTTAAACGCTACGTGACATGGTTTTAAATTTTCTTTATTTAAAGTATACAAAATCGACCACCTCCTAGTCCAACCGTGTATTGACAGGGCTTACCCCTTCATATTTGTGAGCTATTTCGATTTAACATCTGGAACGTATTTCACGTGATTTTCCCCGTGTTTCAGCTCACTACTGCACTGTTTTGAACATTACATTGATCCTTCCGGTGTGTTCAGTTACCGTTCTACTGATTGTGTATTTCAGTGCATAGGCGTATCTTGCGGTATTCTAGGTCTGTAATACAATGGGTATGAAAGTCAAGTTCCTTACACTGCATACAATGGCAGTGAAGATGTATAAATATTTCTGCAGAGAAGCTAAGCGTGGTAAACTGTATCGGAGTCTCTCAAATCCTGAAAAGAGAACTATTCACGCTTTGGGTTTAAGTAAATGCTCATTTCATCAATTACTCAAAGCTAATGGAATTTTCAGTTCAATCAATACCAGGACGCAAGGAAGAAAGGAAGTAGTAGATAGTTTTGACAGGGATGTGATTAGAAGAGAGATTTGTAGAATGTTCAATTCCAAAGAAACTGTGACACTAAGAAAACTGAAAATTCGGCTGAGAACACACAATGACATTTATGTGTCGAAATCAACATTATGGAGAACTGTTAGAAGCATTGGCTTTACGTTTAGGAAGTACGCTAGTGGAAGAAACGTCATCTGCGAGAAGCCGCACTTAGTATCTATGAGAAGTAAATATTTACGGAAAATGCGTAATCAAGGTTATGATATTGTGTATGTGGATGAAACTTGGATCAATGCTCACCACACAAGTGAAAAGGAATGGCAGTTATCAGATGGTACGATTAAAAGATGTGTACCCAGTGGAAAGGGACAACGTCTGATAATGGCACATGCAGGCAGCAGACATAATGGGCTAGTGAAAAATGCTGAACTTGTTTTCACTTCCAATTATACGGACAACCGGGACTATCATACCGAGATGAACGGTAACATGCAGAAGAAGACAAAATCCGGACATCTTCGAGTACATAATATGCTATAAAGATTTGGCTCAGAAAAGAAGACATTCCATTTAAAGAGGGGTTTCTGAAACCTGAATTACTGTCCCTTGTTAAGAAATCACAAAAGACCAAGATATTCCATATAGACAAGTTGATTCAACAGCATGGTCATTGTAGTGGTGTTGATGGTATTGTATGATGGTGTTATTACTACATGTAACTTGTATGAGGCCAGCTGTGAAGGCTCCTGAGATAAAATGTAGTTGAGAATTATCAGAAGGCCTTTCTTGCTACCACTACGACCTCACACTTAATTTTTTTTCTTAATGAATGTGGCTACGTAAAGTGTCTAGGGTAATGATGTGTAATGTGGTGTGTTAGTTATAAATACACCCACAGACATTTAAGAAGACTAATAAGATTAACAAGTGTTAAAATACACTGAACTAACTCACGTGTATAAAGTTTTTGATATAATTATATTACATTTATTGGTTCTGGATCAAGTTTTATGTGACCAGAACTTGTTTTAAAAAAAGGATTGAAAATTTATGAAAAAAAATGCATGGAATGTTACATAATAAATGCAAGAGCGTACCTATTTAAGTACTAGACTAGTTAGTTTTATTAAAAAAAGTTCGAGTAGTCATCTGTTTGGGAGGATATTTACTGTTTGTGCTGTTGGGGTGGCCTCATCACACCTGTCTATATTGACTACACAATGTCCAGAAAATGGTGGGAATTTTTACGGGGATATTAGTCACTACCAATAGTTGGTGAATGTCCAGCAGACCAGAGGCTCACTCATCTTTTTGTAGCTCTGGTGCTGAAAACTTGCGGTCCCACCTCTCCGTGCTGGCGGGCAATAATGGTGGTCTCTGTCACAAGAACTGCACAGATACACTCGAGTAAAGTCACCCACCGAATAGACTCTGCTTTGTTGTCGATAGAAACTCACAGCTCAGATTATGAATACATAACACAGAATTGCTAGCAAAACTCAGCTGAGCTGCTGGCTATAGTATGGCGTCCCTAATTTTATTCACTGTCTTTCATATGGGAAAACACCACACTTTAAAATCTGTGTCTAACACTGAACAATTATTGAAGAATGACCCCACTTTCGCGTCTGAGCGCTAATGATATGATTGTCTGTGGCCAATCACTGCCTAGTTGTACTTTAAATTTCAAATTTCTACACTAAAGTCATTTCAGTCATGCTTCAGTCAAGTATGGATGGTTATCTGTTAGTCTGTCCGTCTCTACTTGTGTTTCTAAAAAAAATGTGCTTGATTTTTGAAGCAACCTTTCTCTCCCCTTAAAATTTTGTCGTAAAAAGTTATATTTAGACACAGCTACCGCTCAAAAACCCTCTCCTCCATAATAAGTAACTTTGAACACCTGCGTCCCCAAGGTCGTGTTTTGTGTGCAAATAACGACACTTTTTATTCAAGGCAGTCTGTCGATGATGTAAACTACACTGTCTTTTGTCATTATCTTCAATATTATCTATCCGTTTGTAAAATTAAGATCATATTATTTCACTGCTCAGAATAGGCCATCCGGCCAGCTAATTTTTATATTCCTAACATTAATATTAAGAAAAATTACTTTTTAAATTTTTGTAATTTTCCTACCATCCGCGTTCTGCCGCTCAATTCAAATCAAAATCTTAGTATCGCAAAAGCGTCCATTCCGTACCTCGTGTCAATTTGGGGGACGTGAATTTTTACTTTCCTCCATCCCCCCCCATTGCGTCTCCTTAGCCTTTCCAGTCATATTTTTTTTCTTTTGATCCGCCGTTCCCCTCCTGTCTAGCAAGTCAATTTTATGGAGGGTGATGACCCGCGGTCTAGGCGATCATGTACATCAGCAGCCTACGCATTATGTTTTTATCCTTAAATGTTATCTTTTGAGTATTTTACCGTTGTATCTCTGTCAATTTCACTACACATCTCCCCACTTGAAAACATGCCTATGGCAAGTTCCAAAACCAGCGATACACATAGGTAAAATTACTCCTCACGTCTGCCACTACTCTAATTTTGATCACAGGGGTGCCGACTGAGGAAATCTGCACCGACATTCAATTTGCCTGGGATATATTGGATACTGAACTGATACGGTTGAAGCAATAAAGACCACCTCAGCAATCTTGCGTTTTCATGCTTAGCCTGAGACAAGAACACGAGAGGCTGATGATCCGTCTCCACCACAAAAGTCCTACCATACAGATAGATTTGAAACTTCTTTATTGCCCAGATTAATGCTAAACATTCTTTTTCGCTTGTGGAGTATCCTTGTTCCGCCTTATTCAATTTGCGGCTTGCATAAGCGACTGGTTTAAGTTCCCCATCAGGTGAAGATGATCTTTGCAACAAAGCCCCTCCTAGTCCTACATTACTTGCATCGGTTCTTAAGACAAAGTCCTGTGTCAAATCAGGCAGTTTGAGAATAGGCTTGCTAATGAGTTTTTCCTTTAACTCTTGGAACGCTAGTTCACATTGTGCAGTCCAAATAATTTTATCTGGAAGTCCCTTGCGAGTCAGATCAGTCAGAGGAGCACATATAGCGTTAAAATTTTTGATGTATTTCTGATAAAATCCGCATAACGACACAAATGATCGCACGTCCTTTTTTGTTTGCGGCCTAGGTGCTCTCTGCAGTTTTTCCAAGTTCTTAGGATCAGGGGTCATATTACCCTGATATACAGTGTGTCCCAAGAATTCCAACTCTTTGCATCCAATACAACATTTTGTTGGCCTAGCAGTTAAGTTCGCCTCCCGAAGTCTATCAAACAACATCTCCAGAGCTTCAATGTGTTCTTCAAAGGTCTCGGTGGCGACGAGAATATCATCCATGAAATTTGTGATACATGGGTTATTCAGGGGGTCCAACAATTTTCGCATCATCCTTGAAAACACACTCGGAGCATTTTTCAGTCCGAATGGTAGCATATTGAATTCATAATGTCCATCCGAAGTGCTAAAAGCCAAATAAGGTCTCACTTCAGGCTTCACTGGGATCTGGTAATAGCCTTTACTAAGATCCACCTTTGAAAAGTATTTTGCCTTGTTCAGTCTGGCAAATAACTGTTTTGTGTCTGGTAATGGATCCACTTGTCCTTCTGTGACAGCATTCAGTTTCCTGTAATCTATGCACAGTCTGTGTTCCCCAGACGGTTTCCTCAACAAAACGACACTAGAACTAAAAGATGATTCACTGTGCGAAATAATCCCCTCCTTCAATAAATAATCTATTTCTTCCTTTAATGGTTTATCTGTTAATACATCTGTATGTTCCTCCAGAACCTTTTGAACTCTCTCCCTCTGGTTTTTAGTCAGGTGCTTACTGACTTTTACCTGTGCTGCTGTTTCACAAGGATGTAATGGGTATTCATGTGAGGTGAGTGGTTCCTTTTGCATCTGGGTTGCAATAGCTAAGGTCAATAAGGGGGTGCTTTCCTGGAGTGGTCTGTCCAGATACTTCTTTAACAGGTTTACATGATAAACTTTTTCCTTCCCCTTTTTGTCAATTTTATAGTTTGTTCTAGACACCTTCTCTAGAACCGTATATGGACCTTGCCAACCAATTTGTAATTTATTCTGGCTTCCGGGTAGTAAAAGCAGCACCTTCTCTCCGACTGCCAGTTCCCTGTCCTTTGCCTTCCTATTAAAATATGCTGCATGTTTCTTCCTGGCTTGTTTCAAATTATCATTTGCCAGTTTCCATCCAGCTTTCAAACGAGTGGTCAGTTCGTTCACGTATTGATACGATGAGGTAACAGTCTCTTCCGCCTTCTCATCTGTCCAGGTCCTTAATAGAGTTACATCTGGATCTTTAATTTACCATACTTATTTTTCATGGAACCCATCGGGTCCCGTCCCTTAGAAGCTCTATAATGAGGACTTTTCTTCCTAGAATCATCACTCACAAATCGACCACTACCAATTTTTCTCTGGGGTTTGTCTCCCCACTTAAGATTGTTTATGAGAGATCTTCGCTCTCTTGTCTGTTCTTCCAGTTTATATAAGTCTGACCGAGGGATTGTCATCTTATCCTGGGTAAAATTTCTTCTTTGTACTCTTCGCATAGCGGCCATGTTAATCCATTCAAGTGAAGACTGGGTGTGAAAAGGGGGCTCCCATTCCACTTTGTCTACCCGTGTATAATTAGTTTTCCTTTCAGGCCTAAAGTTGCCCCGTGGCGGTTCTAGGTCCTGCACATATTTTCCCTTTGTGGGTGTTCCCTCATGAAATACGCCACATGCTTCTACAAAGTTTTCAACATCGACATTTACGTCGGGCCAATAGTATTTTAGAGCAATCTTTTGGCAGATGGTACCGACTTTCTCATGGTCACCATCTTTTCCAACATGTAAGCTCCTTATCAAATTTGCCCTATATCTCTTGGGAAGAACTAACTGTCCGTGACCAGTGGATCTAGTTCCTGTCTTCCTGTATAATAATCTATTCTTCATGAAATATTCCCCCTTGCTCGGAGGTGTGTGGCATTTGGGCAATTTTTTAAAACAGGGCTTGAGTGTCCTATCCTCAGCCTGCGCCTTCCTCATCTCCTCTGGATGAGCGTTTATAGGTTCACCTTCTTCCTCCTTCTTCTGTGACCTGGTCTGCACTGTCGCCATGATCACAGGTTTCTCGGGATTCCCCAAGAAGACGTATCTACACCCCAATATCAGAGGGTAGATTGGTTCATCTATCACTGCTGCTCTGATTTCTCCTTCCACATAGCGAGTTTTCACCGTTATCCTTGCGATGGGAAGTGTCATGAGTGGTATGTCCTTAGTCGCCCCTTGTATTTCCACTGTTTCTGTGGTATACTGACTTGGGTCCACTAGGCTAGACTTCACAACTGAATCATAATCCAAACCTGTATCATAAAGGCACCTTATGGTGACCCCATTACAAATAACATCCTCACAAACTGGGGGGTGATAAGGTTCCTGTTGTCCCTTAGGATTAACCTTTACTCTTTGCGTCCCCGACTTCATTGCAGCAATGTTTGAAGGTTTCCTTCTACAAAATTCGGTGTTATGGTTATCCTTCTTGCACCATTTGCACCACCTTTTTCCTTGGTTCAACGGTTTTCTTTCATTGAACTTTTGGTCATTGAACTGTGAGTTTCTGTCGCGATAGTCATTTCTTGGCCGCTCAAAATTTGTCCTACCCTTATTTCCCTGCTCTCTATTATCAAATTTATTAAATTGCTGTGGAGCTTTAAAATTGTCTATGTGCTTCTTCTTAGCACCACTTACCTCTGCCTGAGCTGCCTGATACCTCTCAGCAACATTTAAAATTTCCCCCAACTTCTCTGCACCTTGTTCCATGAGAAATTTTCTCATGTCTGGAGCCATGGACTCTCTCAATTGCTCAATCATGATCATTTCTTTAAGATCTTGGGTCTTCCCCAGAGCCGTCCATTTCTCCAAATAGGTTTCTATTCTGGCAGAAAATTGGTGGTATGTCTCCCCAGACAACAGTTTGGCATTTCTAAATTTCTTACGATAAAATTCACCATTCTTTTCGTACCTTAATAACAAAGCCTGCTTTAACATGTCATAATTGTCTTGGTCTTCCCTGTTCATTTTGGCAAATACTTCGTAAGAAGTACCCCTCAATCCCTGTGATAGTTTTAAGCTCCACCTCTCTCGCTCTAACCCATATGTAGTAGCTAATAACTCAAAACGTCCTAGGTACCCCTCTATGTCATCGTCTTTTTCAACAAAATGGTCTAAATGAAACCCCATAGCTGAGTTTGAGGCTCCCAGACTGGGCGTAGCATCTGAGGCAAAAGGGCTGGCACCATTTTCAGGAGCCTGGCCTTGTAATTCCAGCTCCCTTAGTCGTAATTCGTGCTCCCTCTGCAACCTTCTATCTTCTGCCTCCCTTTCGGCAGTCAACCTTTTTTCCTCTGCCTCCCTTTGCTGTCGTTTTTCTTCTGCCTCAATCTGCAGCCTCTTAATGTCTCTATCAGCCTCTAACCTCTTCTCTTCAGCTAACCTCCTTTCTTCCCGTTCAATATATTTATCACATTCAGCCGTTACGTATTGAATTAAAATTTGACCATCCATTCCCATCTCCTTCGCCGTGAGCACAGCAGCTGATCGGAACTTTGCTAGCTCAGCCATACTTTTCAGACAATATAATAATATACAAGCTAAATCTCTAACCAGTAAATACACTAAGTAATTCTTATGACTATAATCTAACTAACCAGTTAACTAATTAATTATTACTGGCTGTGAAGATTCACCAACTTTTATCTGCAGGGACACTTTTAATTTTAAAGGAAATTTTACAATTTATTTCCCTACTTTTATTTCTCCCACCAGGAGATCTTAATTTTACTGTTGGGCTAATTATCCCTGGACAAGACCCCAATTTATGTAGTGGTGTTGATGGTATTGTATGATGGTGTTATTACTACATGTAACTTGTATGAGGCCAGCTGTGAAGGCTCCTGAGATAAAATGTAGTTGAGAATTATCAGAAGGCCTTTCTTGCTACCACTACGACCTCACACTTAATTTTTTTTTTTTTCTTAATGAATGTGGCTACGTAAAGTGTCTAGGGTAATGATGTGTAATGTGGTGTGTTAGTTATAAATACACCCACAGACATTTAAGAAGACTAATAAGATTAACAAGTGTGTTAAAATACACTGAACTAACTCACGTGTATAAAGTTTTTGATATAATTATATTACATTTATTGGTTCTGGATCAAGTTTTATGTGACCAGAACTTGTTTTAAAAGAAGGATTGAAAATTTATGAAAAAAAATGCATGGAATGTTACATAATAAATGCAAGAGCGTACCTATTTAAGTACTAGACTAGTTAGTTTTATTAAAAAAAGTTCGAGTAGTCATCTCTTTGGGAGGATATTTACTGTTTGTGCTGTTGGGGTGGCCTCATCACACCTGTCTATATTGACTACACAATGTCCAGAAAATGGTGGGAATTTTTTACGGGGATATTAGTCACTACCAATAGTTGGTGAATGTCCAGCAGACCAGAGGCTCACTCATCTTTTTGTAGCTCTGGTGCTGAAAACTTGCGGTCCCACCTCTCCGTGCTGGCGGGCAATAATGGTGGTCTCTGTCACAAGAACTGCACAGATACACTCGAGTAAAGTCACCCACCGAATAGACTCTGCTTTGTTGTCGATAGAAACTCACAGCTCAGATTATGAATACATAACACAGAATTGCTAGCAAAACTCAGCTGAGCTGCTGGCTATAGTATGGCGTCCCTAAATTTATTCACTGTCTTTCATATGGGAAAACACCACACTTTAAAATCTGTGTCTAACACTGAACAATTATTGAAGAATGACCCCACTTTCGCGTCTGAGCGCTAATGATATGATTGTCTGTGGCCAATCACTGCCTAGTTGTACTTTAAATTTCAAATTTCTACACTAAAGTCATTTCAGTCATGCTTCAGTCAAGTATGGATGGTTATCTGTTAGTCTGTCCGTCTCTACTTGTGTTTCTAAAAAAAATGTGCTTGATTTTTGAAGCAACCTTTCTCTCCCCTTAAAATTTTGTCGTAAAAAGTTATATTTAGACACAGCTACCGCTCAAAAACCCTCTCCTCCATAATAAGTAACTTTGAACACCTGCGTCCCCAAGGTCGTGTTTTGTGTGCAAATAACGACACTTTTTATTCAAGGCAGTCTGTCGATGATGTAAACTACACTGTCTTTTGTCATTATCTTCAATATTATCTATCCGTTTGTAAAATTAAGATCATATTATTTCACTGCTCAGAATAGGCCATCCGGCCAGCTAATTTTTATATTCCTAACATTAATATTAAGAAAAATTACTTTTTAAATTTTTGTAATTTTCCTACCATCCGCGTTCTGCCGCTCAATTCAAATCAAAATCTTAGTATCGCAAAAGCGTCCATTCCGTACCTCGTGTCAATTTGGGGGACGTGAATTTTTACTTTCCTCCATCCCCCCCCATTGCGTCTCCTTAGCCTTTCCAGTCATATTTTTTTTCTTTTGATCCGCCGTTCCCCTCCTGTCTAGCAAGTCAATTTTATGGAGGGTGATGACCCGCGGTCTAGGCGATCATGTACATCAGCAGCCTACGCATTATGTTTTTATCCTTAAATGTTATCTTTTGAGTATTTTACCGTTGTATCTCTGTCAATTTCACTACACACATATGTGTTTGAGACTGCCACCTTATCATTCACATTTAAACCCAATTGAACTCATTTGGGCAAAAGTTAAAGGACAGGTGGCAGCTGAAAATAAAACTTTCAAACTATGCAATATGAAAGAACTAACATATGCCACCCTCTCACAGATAGACAAAGATTATTGGTGTAAATGTGAAGACCATGTCTTAAAAGAGGAAAATGACTATTGGAAAAAAGATGGACTGTCGTTCGTTCAGCCGAGAATAGTCATCAATATGTTAGACTCGTCTGACTCAGAATAAGTGTGTAAATACCTTATATGTTTTATATGTTTTCTCCTCCATTTATGTGTATATGTAAACCAATTCATTTCTTTTTTATCTCCGCGATTTCACTACTATTTTTAACATACACAGTACTTTCTCCTCTTCATGCATCCATTCACGTTTTAGTATAAAAAGTAACATTTACAACGAATAGGCGTTATTATTCTCTCAAATATTTCGAAGAAATAAAAAATGACCTCACATAGTAATCAGTTAACAAACCCCTCTAACATTCTTCTTCTTCTTCGTACACTCTCAGACGTCCACTTGAATGTTCTCAAAGAAAGCAGTAGTCAGTTTGAGGCTATTTGAATTCCCGTAAAGCTTTTCCACGAAAGGAGCTGGCGTCGGCCATATGCACTTTCTCTGTACCACATATAAGGGGCAACTTTGAAGCAGATGTTCAGCAGTCATTTTATCAGTGCCACAGTTACACTGATCGGTAGTTCCTATCTTTAGCTTGTTGAATAGATGGTATCTCAATCTGTTGTGGCCAGTGCGGAGTCTGAAGATTACCACTTGTTCTCTTCTATGGAGCTGGTGGTAAGCATCATTCTGTGTGTGCCCTGGATGTTCAACATTCCATTTGTTTCTGTAACTGATTCTGATAAAACTCTTTGCCTCCTCAAAAGTTATGCTTGCATCAGGCTGAGGTAGATGTGAACCTTCTTTTGCCATTCTGTCAGCCTCTCCATTGCCGGCGATGTTACAATGAGATGGGATCCACTGGATCACAACACTTTTGAATCGTTGACAAAGTTTGTGGAGCACTACTCTGAGATCATCCAGGTCTGTATTATTTTGTCTTTTCAACGTTGCAATTACTGACTGTGCATCAGTAAAGAAAGCAACTTGTCTCTCTGCCGTTTCTTCTGTCAATATAACCTCTGCTGCAGTTTTCAAGGCCTCTGCCTCTGCTCTGAAGTTGCTGGAGAATCGTCCTGTCGCCATTGACAGCCTTTTTTCTGCACCAGTGCTTAAGGTCAGAAAGACACCCCCACCTCCATTTTCTGTTGCATTTGTTGCTGATCCATCTGTGTATGCATGGGTCCAGGTGTTGCGTGGATAATGTTTCTCTATGTATTTTGTCGCTATGGATTTTCTATCTGTTGCAGTTTGACTCTTTTTACTTTCAATTCCAGGAATGTTTTCTATCATTTTAGGGAAACGATTTTGTTTCCAAACTGGAAGCTTGTGTGCAGTGTAGATGGGTTTAACAGTGGATATTTCATCTATGGATACTGCTCTCATTTGTGGTTTGGTTGATTCTACAAAATTACTTCGTTTGAGTCTTTGCCTTCTAAGAGCATTTATTCTATGGCACATTGGGTGGTCTGTTAGTCTTTTGAATTTTTCGGCCTGTTGTTGAGCCCTGCAGTCTCTTCTATCTGTCATTGGCTGGAGGCATGTAATCTTTTCGAGTTCTTTTATAGGTGTTGACTTCATGCCTCCCATTATAATTCTCATTGCTTGATTTTGGAGTCTGCTAATTTTATCGAAGTTTGTCTTAGCTGCTGTTGCCCATGCTGCCATGCCATATTCAAGAACTGACCTCACTCGCCCTGTGTACAACGTCTTAAGCACTTTCTTATCTGCACCCCAAGTTGTTCCAGCAAGTTTTTTCATAATTGCCATTCTTTGTCTTGCTCTCATTCGATTTCTGTCAACCTGTTTTTTCCAAGTCAGACGGCGATCAAAAATAATGCCTAGGTAGTTCGGATTTTCATTTAAATGAAGATTTACTCTGTTTAGTACTAGTTTGAAGCTCTGAGGTCTAGTTGAGACAGAAAATACAGTGTACGTTGTTTTCTCTTCATTAATCTTCATGAGCCATGTTTTGGCCCACTCTTCCAGTGATGTTAGTGCTTGCTGCATCAGAATGTTTGCAGTAGTGATACGTTCTTCAGAGATTCACAACGCTAAGTCATCTGCAAAGGAAGCATTGTGTGCTATTTGTTGAATATTGTCAGCTATGTCATTTATGTATGCAAGGAACAGTGTAGGTGACAGGACTCCCCCTTATGGGACACCCTGCTCTAATATAAACTTTTTACTAGTCTGTCCTTGCAGCTGTACTCTGGCGGTTCTATTTTCCAGGTAGTGACCAATCCATTTGTACATTTGCCCACATACACCACTTCTCTGCAGTTTGACTTTCAATCCCTCTTTCCATACTGTATCGAAAGCTTTTTCTAAATCTACCCAAACCACTAGCGTGTGTTTTTTTTCGTGGAAGGCATCTTCGATTTCCTGAGCTATATATGTGATTTGATCCTCAGTGGATCTGTGTTGTCTGAATCCTGCTTGTTGATGGTTTAATAGGTGTTTGCTTTCCAGGTGCCACATCAGTCTGGTATTTATCTAACATTCGAATTGTGTAGACGCCTATGCCGAAAATATGCAACTTCCTTCATTTACGGTAAATTATTTTCTTCCACGACAAAATTATTACTTCGTTAAAAAAGATCAAAGGAATTGGCCGTTGCAAGAAAAGAACACTACCTGCAACATTGAATTTTATAAAAACTTTGGGACATTGAAAATATAAGACCACATGCAAAAAATCATGTTTATCAGTGCAAGGAATATGGAGATATTTGAAGTCAACCATCGACCGATCTTTTTGAAACGCACTATAGGTGTTTATGTGACAGTTTGGAACAACTAAGTTCATTAGAAACACTTGTGTTTATGTGACAGTTTGGAACAACTAGGTTCATTAGAAACACTTGTGTTTATGTGACAGTTTGGAACAACTAAGTTCATTAGAAACACTTGTGTTTATGTGACAGTTTGGAACAACTAGGTTCATTAGAAACACTTGTGTTTTATGTGACAGTTTGGAACAACTAAGTTCATTAGAAACACTTGTGTTTTATGTGACAGTTTGGAACAACTAGGTTCATTAGAAACACTTGTGTTTTATGTGACAGTTTGGAACAACTAGGTTCATTAGAAACACTTGTGTTTATGTGACAGTTTGGAACAACTTAGTTCATTAGAAACACTTGTGTTTATGTGACAGTTTGGAACAACTTAGTTCATTAGAAACACTTGTGTTTATGTGACAGTTTGGAACAACTAGGTTCATTAGAAACACTTGTGTTTACGCTTGAATGGCATTATTAATTGTAAAAAGTTTGCCTCAATTTTCTGAAAGAGAAAAGGGATGTAGGTGATACAGAATTTCTGGTTGGACACTGAACTGTGCAGACCTGTTATCTAGTTTAAAATAATTGTTGATGAGAGACATTGAACATTGTGATGTCTGATATCTCAGTGTTGTAGATTAATGTTTGTACTTAGAGAATTGATAATCAAGTTTAATATTTGAAAATTATATTTGACTTACATCTGAATCTTGATTTATATCATGGATCGGGACAAAGGATAGGGACTATGTTTGAATATGATGGTAGATACAGGCTAGGGAAGTACATTTGTATGTGATGGTAGAGACAGGCTAGGGAAGTACATTTGTATGTGATGGTAGAGACAGGCTAGGGAAGTACATTTGTATGTGATGGTAGAGACAGGCTAGGGAAGTACATTTGTATATGATGGTAGAGACAGGCTAGGGAAGCACGTTTGTATGTGATGGTAGAGACAGGCTAGGGAAGTACGTTTGTATATGATGGTAGAGACAGGCTAGGGAAGTACATTTGTATATGATGGTAGAGACAGGCTAGGGAAGTACATTTGTATATGATGGTAGATACAGGCTAGGGAAGTAAGTTTTTGTGTGATGGTAGATACAGGCTGAGGAAGTATGTTTGTATATGATGGTAGATACAGGCTGGAGAAGTATGTTTGTATATGCTGGTAGATAAGGCTAGGGAAGTATGTTTGTATGTGCTAGTAGATTCAGGCTGGGGAAGTTGTTTGTATGTGATGCAAGAAACAGGCTAGGGAAGTATGTTTGTATGTGCTAGTAGATTCAGGCTGGGGAAGTTGTTTGTATGTGATGCAAGAAACAGGCTAGGGAAGTATGTTTGTATGTGATGGTGGATACCAGCTAGGGAAGTATGTTTGTATATGAAGGGTGATACCAGCTAGGGAAGTATGTTTGTATATGCAGGTGGATACTGGCTAGGGGAGTATGTTTGTGTATGCTGGTAGATACAGGCTGGGGAAGTATGTTTGTATGTGATGGTAGATAAAGCTGAGAAAGTATGTTTGTATGTGATGGTAGATACAGGCTGCGAAAGTATGTTTGTATGTGGTGCTAGATACTGACTAGGGAAGTACGTTTGTATGTGATGCTAGAAACAAGCTAGGGAAGTTTGTTTGTATGCAATGGTGGATACCTGCTAGGGAAGTATGTTTGTATATGCTGGTAGATACAGGCTAGGGGAGTATGGTTGTATATGCTGCTGAATACAGGCTAGGAATGTATGTTTGTATATGGTGCTGGATACAGGATAGGGAAGTATGTTTGTATATGGTGCTAGATACAGGATATGGAAGTATGTTTGTATATGGTGCTAGATAACAGATATGGGAAGTATGTTTATATATGGTGCTGGATACAGGATAGGGAAGTATGTTTGTATATGGTGCTGGATACAGGATAGGGAAGTATGTTAGTATATAGTGCTAGATACAGGATAGGGAAATATGTTTGTATATGGTGCTAGATAAAGGATATGGGAAGTATGTTTGTAAATGGTGCTGGATAAAGGCTATGGAATTGTGATTGTATATGCTTCTAGATACAGGATAGGGATGCATGTTTGCATATGCTTCTGGATACAGGTTAGGGAAATGTGTTTGGATATGGTGCTGGATACAGGCTAGGAAAGTATGTTTGTAAATGGTGCTGGATACAGGATAGGGAAGTGTGTTTGTATATGGTGCTAGATACAGGATAGGGAAGTATGTTTGTATATGGTTCTAGATAAAGGAAATGGGAAGTATGTTTGTATATTGTGCTGGATACAGGATAGGGAAGTATGTTTGTATATGGTGCTGGATACAGGATAGGAATGTATGTTTGTATATATGCTGGATACAGGATAGGAATGTATGTTTTTATATGGTGCTAGATACAGGATAGGGAGTATGTTTGTATGTGGGGCTAGATAAAGGATATGGGAAGTATGTTTGTATATGGTGCTGGATACAGGTTAGGGAATTGTGTTTGTATATGCTTCTAGATACAGGATAGGGAAGTATGTTTGTATTTGGTGCTGGATACAGGCTAGGGAAGTATGTTTGTATTTGGTGCTGGATACAGGATATGGAATTTTGTTTGTATATGCTTCTAGATACAGGATAGGGAAGCATGTTTGTATATGCTTCTAGATACAGGATAGGGAAGCGTGTTTGGATATGGTGCTGGATACAGGCTAGGGAAGTATGTTTGTATATGGTGCTGGATACAGGCTATGCAGGTATGTTTGTATATGGTGCTGGATACAGGATAGGGAATTGTGTTTGTATATGTCTCTGGATTCAAGATATGGGAAATGTGTTTGTATATGCTGGTGGTTACAGGATATTGGAAATGTGTTTGTATATGCTGGTGGATACAGGATAGGGAAGTATGTTTGTATACTGAAGCACATTAAAAACGCACCACCTGTATAATCCAGGAACAGAGTGTGAAATGTAAATATAAGTGTTTACAAGTTTACATATTTGGAATCTTTAAGGAAAATGAATCATTTTCCTATGAATCCATGCTGGTCATTAATTTGTACATTTGATTGTTATGAAATTCTGTGCAGGCAAGGGAGAAAACCAAAAATGCAACCAATAAAAAAAAATTCATTCACACTATCCTCAGTATCTGGTATGTCTACCGTGTGCTTGCAAACAAGCTTGGCAGCGGCTCCGCATGGAACGCACAAGTCTCTGAAGGAAATTCCGGGGAATCAAGCCCCATTCACGTGTAAGAGCAGCTTCGAGCTGTTGCAGATTAGCTGGAGAACCTTGCCTGTAGACTCTGCGTCCAAGCTCGTCCCACAGATGTTCTATAGGGGACATGTCTGGTGATAGGGCAGGCCAATCAATCGTCACAATGCTCTGCTGCTGTAGATATTGCTGCGTAACGCATGCAGTGTGCGCACATGCGCTATCCTGCTGGAGAAGCTGCAAATCTGGATAATTTGTGAATGCAGGAGCAACCAATGCATCCAGAACCTCATCTCGATATGTCACAGCATTAACATTTCCACGAAAGACGTGAAGAGGCAAGCGATGGTGAAAACTGAATCCTCCCCAAATGTGAATACTGCCACCTCCAAATCGGTTGTGCTGACGAACACAGCAATCTGCAAAGCGCTCTCCACACCGTCGCCAAATCCGCATATGTCCATCAGCAAAGGATATGTTGAATCTGCTCTCGTTTGTGAATAGGACAGCATTCTACTGCAGTCTAGTCCATCTGACATGTTGCTCTGCCCATTGCAGGCGCTGCTGACGATGTCTGTGAGTCAAGTTTGGACCAACATAAGGTCGTCTTGCAGTAAGGCCTGTATCTCTGAGTCATCGTATGACTGTCATTCGAGAGACTTGCCCACATCTACCCACTATTGCTCTTGCTGTTTGACTTGCCGGGAGAGAACGATTCCTAAGGTGACTCAGCACAATATGACGATCTTGCGCAGGGGTAGTAACTCGTGGTTGGCCACTCCAAAGTCTATCCCGGGCACTGCCAGTGGTTCTGTAACGTTCATTGAGACGTACAATAGTGCTGTGGTGGCAATTCATCCTTCTGGCAATGACCCGCGAGCTCATTTCGGTCTCCAACATACCAATGGCTCGTTGGCGGTCGTTTTCAGATAGTCGTGGCATTTCAAGCACATGTACTGGGTATTTTATCTCGACGGCCTTTTTATACCGAGTATACTGCCACAACGCGTACACATTTTCAGGGTCAAAGCTGTTGGGAATCGTGTTGCACGTGTAACTTTCATTGTTTTCATGTAGTCTGTACACAAACCGTGGGTTGAATCATGCACTTTCCATTCCAGCAGCCATTCGCTCTCTACCTCATGACAAACACGGGGAAAATCCATTCCCACACTTTTTTTTTCCAGCTTCTCGGCATCAGTATATATAATAGTGGTGCGTTTTTAATATGCTTCAGTATATATGCTGCTGGATACAGGATAGGGAAGTATGTTTGTATATGCTGCTGGATACAGGATATGAGAAGTGTGTTTGTATATGTTTGTGGATACAGAATATGGGAAGTGTGTTTGTATTTGGTGCTGGATACAGGATAGGGAAGTATGTTTGTATCTGGTGGTGGATACAAGATATGGGAAGTATGTTTGTATATGCTAATGGATACAGGATAGGGAAGTGTGTTTGTATATGGCGCTGGATACAGGATAGAGAAGTATGTTTGTATATGGTGGTGGATACAGGATAGGGAAGTATGTTTGTATATGGTGGTGGATACAAGATATGGGAAGTATGTTTATATATGCTAATGGATACAGGATAGAGAAGTATGTTTGTATATGGTGGTGGATACAAGATATGGGAAGTATGTTTGTATTTGGTGCTGGATACAGGATAGGGAAGTATGTTTGTATCTGGTGGTGGATACAAGATATGGGAAGTATGTTTATATATGCTAATGGATACAGGATAGGGAAGTGTGTTTGTATATGGTGCTGGATACAGGATAGAGAAGTATGTTTGTATATGGTGGTGGATACAGGATAGAGAAGTATGTTTATATATGCTAATGGATACAGGATAGGGAAGTGTGTTTGTATATGGTGCTGGATACAGGATAGAGAAGTATGTTTGTATATGGTGGTGGATACAAGATATGGGAAGTATGTTTATATATGCTAATGGATACAGGATAGGGAAGTTTGTTTGTATATGGTGGTGGATACAGGATAGAGAAGTATGTTTATATATGCTAATGGATACAGGATAGAGAAGTATGTTTGTATATGGTGGTGGATACAGGATAGGGAAGTATGTTTGTATATGGTGGTGGATACAGGATAGGGAAGTATGTTTGTATATGGTGGTGGATACAAGATATGGGAAGTATGTTTATATATGCTAATGGATACAGGATAGGGAAGTGAGTTTGTATATGGCGCTGGATACAGGATAGAGAAGTATATTTGTATATGGTGGTGGATACAGGATAGGGAAGTATGTTTGTATATGGTGGTGGATACAAGATATGGGAAGTATGTTTATATATGCTAATGGATACAGGATAGGGAAGTGTGTTTGTATATGGTGCTGGATACAGGATAGAGAAGTATGTTTGTATATGGTGGTGGATACAAGATATGGGAAGTATGTTTATATATGCTAATGGATACAGGATAGGGAAGTGTGTTTGTATATGGTGGTAGATACAGGATAGAGAAGTATGTTTATATATGCTAATGGATACAGGATAGAGAAGTATGTTTGTATATGGTGGTGGATACAGGATAGGGAAGTATGTTTGTATATGGTGGTGGATACAAGATATGGGAAGTATGTTTATATATGCTAATGGATACAGGATAGGGAAGTGTGTTTGTATATGGTGGTGGATACAGGATAGAGAAGTATGTTTATATATGCTAATGGATACAGGATAGAGAAGTATGTTTGTATATGGTGGTGGATACAGGATAGGGAAGTATGTTTGTATATGGTGGTGGATACAGGATAGGGAAGTATGTTTGTATATGGTGGTGGATACAAGATATGGGAAGTATGTTTATATATGCTAATGGATACAGGATAGAGAAGTATGTTTGTATATGGTGCTGGATACAGGATAGGGAAGTATGTTTGTATATGGTGGTGGATACAGGATAGGGAAGTATGTTTGTATATGGTGGTGGATACAAGATATGGGAAGTATGTTTATATATGCTAATGGATACAGGATAGGGAAGTGTGTTTGTATATGGTGCTGGATACAGGATAGAGAAGTATGTTTGTATATGGTGGTGGATACAAGATATGGGAAGTATGTTTATATATGCTAATGGATACAGGATAGGGAAGTGTGTTTGTATATGGTGGTAGATACAGGATAGAGAAGTATGTTTATATATGCTAATGGATACAGGATAGAGAAGTATGTTTGTATATGGTGGTGGATACAGGATAGGGAAGTATGTTTGTATATGGTGGTGGATACAAGATATGGGAAGTATGTTTATATATGCTAATGGATACAGGATAGGGAAGTGTGTTTGTATATGGTGGTGGATACAGGATAGAGAAGTATGTTTATATATGCTAATGGATACAGGATAGAGAAGTATGTTTGTATATGGTGGTGGATACAGGATAGGGAAGTATGTTTGTATATGGTGGTGGATACAGGATAGGGAAGTATGTTTGTATATGGTGGTGGATACAAGATATGGGAAGTATGTTTATATATGCTAATGGATACAGGATAGAGAAGTATGTTTGTATATGGTGCTGGATACAGGATAGGGAAGTATGTTTGTATATGGTGGTGGATACAGGATAGGGAAGTATGTTTGTATATGGTGGTGGATACAAGATATGGGAAGTATGTTTATATATGCTAATGGATACAGGATAGGGAAGTGTGTTTGTATATGGCGCTGGATACAGGATAGAGAAGTATGTTTGTATATGGTGGTGGATACAGGATAGAGAAGTATGTTTATATATGCTAATGGATACAGGATAGAGAAGTATGTTTGTATATGGTGGTGGATACAGGATAGGGAAGTATGTTTGTATATGGTGGTGGATACAAGATATGGGAAGTATGTTTATATATGCTAATGGATACAGGATAGGGAAGTTTGTTTGTATATGCTGCTGGATACAGGATAGGGAAGTGTGTTTGTATATGCTGCTGGATACCGCATATTTTCCTCAAATTTCAGCCTCTGAAATTAGTTACATCACTATCAAGGATTTCTCTGCCCAGCCAGCATCATACCAACCAGAAACATCGTCTTTGTTCTAGACCTTAACACTGTATACCATACATAATGGTATACTTACAAGTGTGTAGTATCCAGCAATCTCACTGTTTGGCTGACCTAATTTTGTCAATCACTTGTTGTTTGTTCAGGTGACCATCAAGCCTATTAGAACGATCAGTGTTAGCCAAGGTATTGGATACCTCACAAATTCCATCAGCAAAGGAAAAAGTCCATTATTTCCCGTATCATTCAGTGACGGTGAAAATATAGTGGGTGAGTAACACGTCTGCTCTTACAGTAGTGCTTTCTTAACAGTTTGTTTGACTTGAGGAAGTTGTTTCCACGGCTTCACCTTTTATGAAATGTAGTCAGTGTTCCTGTTCATTCTTTGTCTTTTGAGAAACCTGCTGGAAACAATGTGGGAATAATGGACACTAAGTTATGACCCATATGCTGGTCAGTGGTTTATCTTTCTTTGTCTTCTGAGAAACCTGCTGGAAACAATGTGGGAATAATGGACACTAAGTTATGACCCATCTGATGGTCAGTGTGATATCTTTCTTCATTCATCAGTCTAACTAAACTTGACACCTAAACATGAATCTTATATTTGACACTGTGTGAATCTTGTATTATGACACTGTGAATCTTGTATTATGAAACATCATTTGACACTGTGTGAATCTTGTATTATGAAACATTGTTTGACACTGAATTTTGTATTATGAAACACTGTTTGACACACTGTGAATCTTGTATTATGAAACATTGTGTGACACTGTGTGAATCTTATATTATGAAACAGGACCCAAAGATGCAGCAATAGAGAATGCAGTCAGCGACCCATAGCTTGACTGCTTGCGCCAGGGTCAGCGAACCAGAGCTGACCAAGACCCTACTCCACCTCCACGTGGTGGTCCTGGAAACAGGCTGCATCACTGCAGTCTGGCTGAGAGAGTAGGGATCGAAGAGGGAAGGCAAACCCGGTCCCAAAAAATGCCATGCTGAAGTCGGATGTGTCGGCCGAAAGGCGTAGATATCGCAGCTCCGGTGTAAACAGACACAACGCAACCAACATCCTTTTCAGGACGAACGAGGAAGGAAGAAGAAGATATTATGAAACACTGTTTGACACTGTGTGAATCTTGTATTATGAAACACTGTTTGACACTGTGTAAATCTTGTATTATGAAACACTGTTTGACACTGTGTAAATCTTGTATTATGAAACACTGTTTGACACTGTGTAAATCTTGTATTATGAAATAATGTTTGACACTGTGAATCTTGTATTATAAAACACTGTTTGACACTGTTCAGATTTCTTCTTCGATTATTCTACATTTCTGTCTCAGAAAAATCATATACAGTATTTTATGATAAGATCTTCATGAAGATCAAGTCATGCAATCACAGACAACACATTTGGCATTGCTACTGATGAAATGGGAATGATCATACCTAATTTGTAACTTAACTTTTGGTGTTCAGTGTTTTCCTTGTATCTTGTAATAAGATTGATCCATGTATGAAATATTTCAGGGCCAAACTGTAGTTCAGTGATCATGAAAGAAGACTTTTCCCCATCTTTCATCCCTTACCACTGCCATCTTGAGCTGACACGAAAGGACTTGGACATTACAACTGAAAATCTCTTCATGACAACAGCTCATTTTGACAAGGAGAAGGGTATGTTATGTATGCTGCCTGCTGGATCTTCTGTCTACCTTGTTCATTTTGCCCATCAATAAACACAAGGAAAAACATTTTTTCCTCCATGTTCATTCACAGTCTTTGCTGTCACACTACTTCTCTTGTGGAGCCAACATTGCTGAAGGGCATATTCTGCTGCTTGCTTTTGTTCCCCACATGTGCCCATCCATTTGCCCATTTTTAATTGGGAGAAACATCTCCGTAAGTTCCAGTATCATGAAGGGTTTGAAGTGGAGCAAGCAAGTGGATGACACAATAAGTGGAAAAGTAAAAACAGTTGATCAGATTGTGCCATCCAGGCAAGAAACATATATTACAGCCAGACTTTGATACTGAGACAGCTCTTGATTGGTCTGGTCTGAATGTCTTAGAAATAAATTGTATGACATCTTCACAAGCAGCTTTTTTAGTGGCTGTTATATCAGGGTTAAGAATAGAAAACTTTTGTTGATACGTTTTAGGAAACACCTGCATGGGCAATGTTGGATGAGAACACAACTCATCATAATATAGGTATGTGGTCTGAGAGTGTTTCACTTTAGTTAGTAGAATGAGATGCCGTGTCAGGCCCCTTACACAGCCTTATTTTATCACTTCTTACACCTTGTCTGAGGGAGCAGTGGCTTCTGTGTTTGTCTTCAGGTTTCAGTTTATAGGCACACTTTATATATGTACTTTGACAGATCCAGATCAGCATGGCAGCATTTGTTTGTTGTGTAAACATGTGTAGGATTGTGTTAAAGAGCTAACATTGTTATGTTGTTTGTTCTCCAGCACTCCATGGATGTTTGGTTACCCAGAACCCAACAAGCCATCTCTCACAGCTGATTGCCACCTTAGACACTAGCCTTATTCTTTCAGCAAGGGTACCTCAGTCTGTAGGTCAGCCCGAGGTTGTGTCCAGTCTCTTGACCTTAGACTTTTTGCCAGCATTTTTCGTCCACAATGCAGAGATTTATCTGACCACAGTTTCACCATTGTCCTCTATTCGTGTTTCATCAGCTGCTAAAGTTATCTCAGATATTCAGGTGAGCCAGACTTATCTTGTGGCAAAAATACAGACAAATAAGATGACCTCTAAGGTTAGTGGACAGATATGGGAACATATTGCAACAATTTTAGTAATAGGTCAGCATCACAACCCTGTAGCACAAGAACAAACCAGAAGGGGTTGTGATTCACGCTGCATTGATCTAAGTATGCACTATCTCTGTGGAAGGCACAACTTGCATGGATAAGAAATAAAAACACTCCAACTCCATGGTTCCAATCTTCAGAATAATCAGTTGTATTCGACTACACAATTTATTCTGGACACTAATATATGCAAATGAAGAATTATACATCTCATTCACACTACCTCAGTCACACTACCTCAGTCTACTACCTCAGTCACACTACCTCAGTCACACTACCTCAGTCACACTATGCTCCTACAGAGACATTACAGATCATTCTGGATCAGTATCACAATTTATAATCTACCAGAATTTTAACCAAATTATTTTTCAAAGTCGGAACAACATCAACCCATATAACAACAACTACGCCCAGGTCTACTCAAGAAAACTACAGATACCTAACACGTCCTCACATCCCAAATGCCAGCTGACAAGTCCCCATTCATGATTCAAGGACTTGTCTCAAATTTCCTTAATTAAGCTCTCAAATCATGATTGGCTACTCAAAAGTGTTCAGATGTCATGACGTCAGACTCTTTCACAGTAAACACTGACTCACTAAAACTCAGGTTGACTTCATGTAGAAGCATTGTCTGAGTTAACCAAGTGTTCTCACGTCTCACAGACAGTCAACAAAATATAGCTCCCTACAGAGCAGTAATCCTAAACAACCATTTTTACTGTTCATTCTGACCTCAAACATCCCTTGACACTCAGCATTTTGATATAGCAATAAGTCATGCCACACATTTTCTCAACAGTTAACAAGATGCTAACAACAAGACAGATTGTTATGTCTTCCAACATATCAGTGACCCACTCAGTGTATGCCGTATATTTATATTTATCTTGTATTGTTACCAAGGTCCTGCTATTTTAAAGCTATAGAGTTTTTTCCCCAATGTCAAGGTTGTTGTCAATGACCCTAATCTGATTCAAGTCCTTGGTGCTGAGCGAGATGCAAACTCAAACAATGTGATCCTATTCCCCGTGCGTCTGCTTGACTCTCTGACACTGTGGGAGAGGGAGCATTTGGACCTTGCTGTGGATGTTATACATACACGTACAGGCCACACAGTTCGAGTACCAGTAATTGTCAAGATCATTGGACGGAAGCCAGAGATACCTCGTACGTTTCATTTGATTAACAAAGCAACAACATAATAACCTCTGCACATGTAATCTCCCTATTAGAATGATCTACTCATCTCAGTATATGTTAGCTCCACATACAAGGCTGGCTGTTGAGAAATCTGCATTTTCAATCACTTGCCTTGATAATAGTCCAGCTGAATGTTTCCAGATGTTCCCTTACATCTTATTCACTTGATGCTCATGTACATTGCCTTCAGTGCTTCCCAGTGTCAAGGTTATCACTAAACTGTGTGTTTTGATAGGTCTAAACGTCCATCATAACTACCAGTAAACTTTGTGCTTTGATTGGTCGTGCCATGTCCTATACTGTTCTGCCCACATACCTCAGTTGTGACAATATTTTCTTGTGCCATGTCTGGTACTGTTCCATCCACAAATATCAGTTGGTGCTGTTGCATTTATGCCATGTTTTGTCTTTTCTATCCCTAGATCTAGTAGACTTTGTCGTTTCTTGTATTTATTCGTCCACAGTGCTCATTAGTTACCATCCTATGTGTATCATTTATCTTGTTTTAATTTGTTCACAGATCTCATTAGTTACAATCCTATGTGTATCATTTATCTTGTTTTACTCGTAATTTGTTCACAGATCTCATTAGTTACAATCCTATGTGTATCATTTACCTTGTTTTAATTTGTCCACATATCTCATTAGTTACCATCCTATGTGTCAAGTCTTTATGTCCACAAGTAAAAATAGTTGCTATCATACTCGTGGTATTTCTTTCATTATTCTGTCCATAGAACTCAGAAGTTACCACTGTGTTTTTGTTGTTGATTTATTTCATCCACTAATCTCAGTAGTTCCCTGCTATTTATGTCATTTCTTTGTATTACCCTATCCACTAATCTCAGTAGTTCCCTGCTATCTATGTCATTTCTTTGTATTACCCTATCCACTGATCTCAGTAGTTCCCTGCTATTTATGTCATTTCTTGTATTACCCTATCCACTGATCTCAGTAGTTCCGTGCTATTTATGTCATTTCTTGTATTACCCTATCCACTGATCTCAGTAGTTCCCTGCTATTTATGTCATTTCTTGTATTACCCTATCCACTGATCTCAGTAGTTCCCTGCTATTTATGTCATTTCTTGTATTACCCTATCCACTAATCTCGGTAATTACCACTGTATTTGTGTCATATTGTGTGTCATTCTGTCCATTGAAGTCAGTAATTACCGTTGTAACTATGTCATGTTGTGTGTCATTCTGTGCACATATTTCAGAGATTACCATTGTATCTGTGTCAAATTGTGTGTCATTTTGTCCACATATCTCAGTAATTACCATTGCATCTGTGTAATTCTGCCCACTGATCAGTAATTACCATTGTATCTGTGTCATTCTGTCCACATATTTCAGTAATATTTCTGAGCACATGTCTGTAATTACCATTGTATCTGTGTCATTTTGTCCACTGATCTCAGTAATTACCATTGTATCTGTGTCATTCTGCCCACTGATCTCAGTAATTACCATTGTATCTGTAATTCTGTCCACATATTTCAGTAATATTTCTGTAATTACCATTGCATCTGTGTCATATTGTGTGTCATTCTGTCCACGTATTTCAGTAATATTTCTGTGCACATATTTCTGTAATTACTATTGCATCTGTGTCATGTTCTGTGTCATTCTGTCCACATATTTCTGTAATTACCATTGCATCTTTGTCATGTTGTGTGTCATTCTCATACCTGTCAAGTTGTACGGTCTTACCATACAATTTACTTATTTTAAAATACTTTTAGCACTGTACATGCGTACAAAGGTTGTTGTACGGATTTTAACGGGAAACAATTTTTTTTAATGCTTTTTACATTTTTTAAAATATCTAAAAATATTTTCCAACCGAAGTTTTTGTTTTTAAATCAGAAAATATTTTCTAGCCCAGGCTATTATTTTTTTTTAAATCCCTGGATTTCTCTGCCTCTGTTTTTAAAACGAGGTCTCTCCAAGCAACCAATCAAATCCTTTTTATACCTAACAATTCGGCAGTAACTTTGAATTCGGCCTAAAAAATGTTGGGCTTTCAGCGTGACATGACGTATTTTTAAAGTTATCTGTCATCAACCACACTTGTGACTACCCCTAGACACCATTTTTAAAAAAGCTAAGCATTTAATATTGTGTTCATGATTTGATGGTAGAAATGAAGCACCGTTGGCCCATTATGCCCTGGTGTTTATTGTTTATTATGAATTCGATTACAGATTTATAATGGGTAAGTTAAACATTTATTTATTGTTCGTTATTTTTAACATACGATGTTGTCTTATGTTTTTTTTTGTGGATTTGTTATGTATCAAAAAGATGGGGTATGGGGTAGGATTAATGCTAGGCAACATCTTTGTTTATGTGCTTTCGAGCCGCTGACAATGAAATCGCAAACTAAACAGATGACAGCGCAGTGTAGTAGGCCTATAGCAGATAACTGCGCAGAAATCGATTCTGTAGGTGGGAGCATAATTGTCTGTTATTTTGTTTTTATTGTTTGTTTTAAAAGTCTGTTTTCTTGCATGATGTTATTTGTGTATTTGTAGATCAGGGGCAGGTTTACGGTTAAGGTTAGCGTCATTGATAAAGTTGTTATTTTATTCCCGTTAATGATATCCACCAAAAGGATAAATATAAGTGGATGGAAGCAGACATCATCATCATCAGTTGATAAGATCTCTATGGTGTTGTTTGCTCCACTGTAGTGTATGGAATGTCAACTTGACCTACGCAGTGGTGTGTAGACATGGATTGAGTGTATAATGTGCGAATGATAATAAGGGTTCGTGGTGTTGACAAATGTTCTTTTCTCACACTCATGTATGGCTGGAAGTCATCGACACCAACGACTGTGTACCTTTACTAAAGTTTAATTGGACGTACACACTCGACAGCACAGATAGTGACAAATCACAGGTTGGCATAATACATCATGGTACAGTGGATAACTGGTCTTGCAATGTTATGTTACATGGGCACTCATGTAGAATAATATTATAATGGACTGTCAGTAGCCAAGCACCCAGTATTGCCCATATATATATATCAACTGAGTTTACTGACAAAGCACGTCAGATTATAAACAATATCCAAGATGGCTTCTACCTAATCTCGTCTAGCGAAGATTCTTTAACATAAGGTTCAGCACAGTTTTTTCATATAATAATATTGAACCGCTAGCAATGGGTTCTCATGTGTAGCAGTGATCTCTGGACTAATCAAGCGATAATACGGGCATCCCTTTTCTCTTCTTGAAAGTCACTACATGTTTGGTTCCAAGATGGCTTCACTCGTGAGCTGTCACTCACGTTTGGATACAGATAATGAATCTGTCCTAAAGTTAGTCATTCATTAAATCTTCCATTGCTCTGTAGATTTGATCATGAACACTTGACTGCAATCTACAGGATATAGTGCTGCTAGGAATCGAAGTCGTTTTCATCGAGTCAAATATATTCTCTTAGACATTCAAATCGTACCTATCGAAAATGGTGGCTTCATACGAGAGTTCATAAGAGTGTCTATTATTACCTTGGTATCAGAAATATGATTCTGCCATTCCTTGGCAATACGAATAAACACTGGGGTAAAGCATACACGATAGGTCTAGACGACTATCACTTTCCCCACAAATACTGAGATCACTTTTTCCCCGGCGACAAGCCGACATAGAAGACACAGTCCCTATCAGGACGAAGCCAAATCACACCACACTCTAGCGACACATCCGCCGAATAGCCTTTGACCTCTCTAGAGACAACAGAACATATAGTTCGACTTAGATATGTAAAGATATACAGATATAAGACAGACTCGTCCTACTCAGACAAACAATACACATAAATTCAGGCCATAGATATTCTGAAGCAAGAACAATCTATTACTACCCAAACAAAGAATAAATCGCAGAAAACTGGATTTATCCGCGGAGTTCGATCGAAAGAGCCGACACAACTTTCAAGGGAAGTAACTCAATAATGACTTTTCCTTAAGCACTATTTTGTTTACAAAATATTTGCGAACATAACAAGTATACCAATGTATAATATTGTAAGATATCAAAGACTGCACGTAACAGTCTTACCACACCTCTCGGGAAAAAAAAAAATGGAACATTTTTTTTTTTTTTGAAATACATCTAGGAGCAACGTACAATAGGCTCACAACGCATGAATAATGCGCAGATGAAAATATCAGGAATACCTATAACGCCTAATATGAGGCTAAGTCGACTTATGGAGCGACTGGTGAGAATGTGTCTCATAAACTGAGAGAAATTATTTCTCTACAAGTATATTTTTCCAGGAAGGTGTCATCAAAGTATAATACAATTCTGGCAATTACACAATGCCTAAAAAAATTCATATCATCATTTCGTATTAGATATCTTAAATTTATGATTTATGAAGAAAAAATCATCAAAGCACAGCGGTGAATAAACATCAATGAACCGCTATGTAGTGATACAATCATTATATTATTAAATTACAAATGTGTATCTATCATGATATAGAAAAGGAACTACTATAAAACTAGACATATCAAGAAGTCTAAGCCCTAATAGTTATGTGGAATCATGTGGGCATCTTGACAGAATGTCTGCCATCACATTATCTGATCCACGAATAGCTCGCACAGAGAAATGAAAAGGTTGAAGAGCAATTGCATATCGAGTAGACCTCGAGCTCTTCAAATTCTTACTCTGTATAGCAGTAAGAGCTTTTTGGTCAGTTTCTACTATGAAATGTGCGCCTAGAAGGAATCTCTGTAGTTTGAGGATCGACCAAACCATAGCTAATAGCTCACGGTCTAAAACCGAATAATTCCTTTCTGCCGCATTAAGTTTTCTGGAAATATACATTACAGGATGCAGAGTTCCAGAGTACTCTTGCATTAGTGCCGCTCCAATCCCAGTGGATGAAGCGTCACTACGAAGAACGAATGTCTTATCTTTAGTGGGTAGCACTAAAATAGGTGGTGTTGAAAACAGTGTTTTAATCTTATCCAGAGAGCATTGGCATTCCTGAGACCAGTGGACCACATTAGGCGAACCTTTCTTTAGAAGTGTTGAGAGAGGTGCCATGATAGAGGATAGATTCTGAATGAATCTGCCATAAAATTGAATAAGACCTAACAGACTTCTCACCTGTTTTTTAGTCTTAGGGATTGAGATGTTAAGTATCTTACTAGTATTATGGTCCTCTGTCTTTAGGAAACCATGACCAACTCGGTGGCCTAGGAAAGAAATTTCGCTAAAACCAATATAGGCTTTAGAGGGTTTCGCTGTCAGGTTGTGCTCACGCAAAGTAGACAGCAATTCATCTAACCCTGAATAGTGATCTTCCCAAGTATCGCTGAAAAGACAGATGTCGTCTAGATATGCAATGACATCTGACCGATAAGATAGGATTCGGCGCATCATGCGTACGAATGTAGCTGGTGCGTTCATAAGACCGAAAGGCATAAAATTCCATTGGAACAAACCTCTAGGTGTTGAAAAAGCCGTGAGAGGTTTGGCGCGTTCAGATAAAGGAACTTGCCAATATCCTTTAGACAAATCAAGTTTAGTGAAAAAATGAGATTTGGAGAGTTGAGTAAGTAGCTCTTCCAGTAAAGGCATAGGTTCGGCATCGAACTTCGTTACTTGATTCAATTTTCGATAGTCAACGCAAAGACGTATGTTATTGTCTTTTTTACGCACAATAACCATCGGCGAAGAATATGCAGAGGTGGATGGTTCGATTATTTTCAAATCTATCATCTCATCCAACTCTTTCTCGACCTGTGCTTGAAAATGTATAGGTATAGGATAAGGTCTAACCCTAATAGGAGTATGGTCAGTTAGAACAATGTCATGTTCAATGACATGCGTTTGTCCAGGGATGTCAGTGAGTACATCCTGAAATGTTTGCAACATAGTTGAAACTTGTCGCTGTTCTCCTAGAGACAAATCAGGAGAGACAGTAACGTTCTTCCATGATTCACTGGAATGAAGTGGGATCATTGGAAGAGGAAGATTTACATCTGAAAAACTTGTTTCCTCATCCTGTATCACGGACAGTGATGAGTAATGACCATGTTGTAGTGGAGAATTGTCCGTTGCTTGGAAAATGGGTTGCAAATAATCCGGACGTTCATGGAATTCAGTAAGCATATTGATGTGGAAGGTTTTATGCTTCCCATCAATATCGACAGTATAGTCGACATCGGAAATTTTCGATATTATATCGTACGGACTTTTCCAAGAAATAAGTAATCTGTTTTCCCTACAAGGTAGTAATACAAATGCTTTGTCACCAGGACAAAGTTGTCGTAAGCATCTCTTCTTATTGGCAAATTGCCTTGCCTTCTGTTTCGCAAATTCAGAAGAAGAAGTTGCTAATTTGCATGCTTCGATAATTTTTTGTCTCAACGCGATGACATATTCGTAGGATGACTTTGTGTCATCGTCAATATTGTCAGATGTAATGAGATCGTGAAGCAACGACATAGGGCCACGCGGACGCGCGCCAAAGACGAGTTCAAAGGGAGAAAATCCTGTATGTTCATTGGGTACCTCTCTGTAAGCGAAGAGGGCCGCAGGTAAAACTCTGTCCCAGTCTTGAGGATGATCCTCAGTTATCTTCCCCATACTGGCCACCAGTTGATAAAGTTGTTATTTTATTCCCGTTAATGATATCCACCAAAAGGATAAATATAAGTGGATGGAAGCAGACATCATCATCATCAGTTGATAAGATCTCTATGGTGTTGTTTGCTCCACTGTAGTGTATGGAATGTCAGCTTGACCTACGCAGTGGTGTGTAGACATGGATTGAGTGTATAATGTGCGAATGATAATAAGGGTTCGTGGTGTTGACAAATGTTCTTTTCTCACACTCATGTATGGCTGGAAGTCATCGACACCAACGACTGTGTACCTTTACTAAAGTTTAATTGGACGTACACACTCGACAGCACAGATAGTGACAAATCACAGGTTGGCATAATACATCATGGTACAGTGGATAACTGGTCTTGCAATGTTATGTTACATGGGCACTCATGTAGAATAATATTATAATGGACTGTCAGTAGCCAAGCACCCAGTATTGCCCATATATATATATCAACTGAGTTTACTGACAAAGCACGTCAGATTATAAACAATATCCAAGATGGCTTCTACCTAATCTCGTCTAGCGATTAACATAAGGTTCAGCACAGTTTTTTCATATAATAATATTGAACCGCTAGCAATGGGTTCTCATGTGTAGCAGTGATCTCTGGACTAATCAAGCGATAATACGGGCATCCCTTTTCTCTTCTTGAAAGTCACTACATGTTTGGTTCCAAGATGGCTTCACTCGTGAGCTGTCACTCACGTTTGGATACAGATAATGAATCTGTCCTAAAGTTAGTCATTCATTAAATCTTCCATTGCTCTGTAGATTTGATCATGAACACTTGACTGCAATCTACAGGATATAGTGCTGCTAGGAATCGAAGTCGTTTTCATCGAGTCAAATATATTCTCTTAGACATTCAAATCGTACCTATCGAAAATGGTGGCTTCGTACGAGAGTTCATAAGAGTGTCTATTATTACCTTGGTATCAGAAATATGATTCTGCCATTCCTTGGCAATACGAATAAACACTGGGGTAAAGCATACACGATAGGTCTAGACGACTATCACTTTCCCCACAAATACTGAGATCACTTTTTCCCCGGCGACAAGCCGACATAGAAGACACAGTCCCTATCAGGACGAAGCCAAATCACACCACACTCTAGCGACACATCCGCCGAATAGCCTTTGACCTCTCTAGAGACAACAGAACATATAGTTCGACTTAGATATGTAAAGATATACAGATATAAGACAGACTCGTCCTACTCAGACAAACAATACACATAAATTCAGGCCATAGATATTCTGAAGCAAGAACAATCTATTACTACCCAAACAAAGAATAAATCGCAGAAAACTGGATTTATCCGCGGAGTTCGATCGAAAGAGCCGACACAACTTTCAAGGGAAGTAACTCAATAATGACTTTTCCTTAAGCACTATTTTGTTTACAAAATATTTGCGAACATAACAAGTATACCAATGTATAATATTGTAAGATATCAAAGACTGCACGTAACAGTCATGTAATGTGTTTCTTGAAGTGCATCATAGGGATAGCGTCAAGAAATAAAATCGCGAAATATAGTTACACGAGGCACTTTGGTTTAATTAGTCAGCAAAGTTGATTACACGGGTGCTTTTGTGCAATTATCGTCTATTACACTGGCTAACAAAAAAAAATTTTTTTTTCTTTCTCTAACATTTCTATGTTTTTCTGGTCAATTTTAATGCGCTGTTTTTAAATCTGCAAACCGTTTTTCTCTATCAGGTCAGGATCTCTAGAAATACGCAATTGAAGGTTTTTAACAACGCATACAGTATTACAACATCATTCGTACAAGAAGTATAACAGTTATGTAGGCTTGAATTTCTTTGCAGTCGACTTTCGTCGGTGAATGGCATGTGGTACATCGCGATGAAGCATCCAACAATAATCGGCAAGCATGGTCACACTCCACCGTCCTTGATAACGTGACTCCATTACGGCGATATCTTGATGGAACCGTTCTCCATGTTCATCGCTGACTTCGCCAAGGTTGTCAGGGGAAAAGTCATGATGCGAATCGAGCAAATGAATTTTGAGGGACATGTTACAGCCCATAATTCTGTATGCATCTATGCACTGCTTAACAATATGCACATAGTCGACAGATTTGTGATTTCCCAGAAAGTTATCGACAATCGATTTGAATGCTATCCATGCGCGAAGTTCACTACCATGTAACAAGTTCTCGAATTGTTTGTCTGCAATAACTTTCCTAATCTGAGGTCGTACAAAGATACCTTTCTTTATCTTTGCATCACTAACTTGCGGAAACTTTTCTCGAAGATAAGTGAAAGCTTTGCTCGTTTTATCTAACGCTTTTACGAAATTCTTCATGAGCCCCAACTTTTATGTATCGGTGGTAAAATGATGCTGTCTTTGTTAACTAATGGCTCGTGTATTACATTTTTATGCCCGAGCTGCATACGATCCCTGATAGGCCACACCTTTCTTGCATAATGTTCCTGTCTGTTGCGGCTGTCCCATTCACATAGGAAGCAACAAAATTTAGTATACCCAGTCTGCATGCCCGTGAGAATTGCAATGACCTTTAGGTCTCCACAAATTCGCCATTGGTAGTCATTGTACTTTATTTTTGCCAAATGTATAGCCATATTGTCATAAGTTTCTTTCATATGAACAGAGTAGGCGACTGGAATTGATGGAAATAAATTTCCATTATGCAATAACACGGCTTTTAAACTAGTCTTGGAAGAGTCGATGAAAAGTCGCCATTCGTTGACTATGTGCTCATGACCGAGGTGCACCATTAGACTGTTTACATCTTTGCAATAGCAAATGTCATCATCCATCTCAAAGTATTGAACAAGTTCTCTGTGTCGATGACGAAATTTAGATATCGGAGTATTGGGCGCTAAAAGATTCCATTCTTTGTGTCACGAACCGAGTAATTTCGCTTGTCCTTTGGTAAGAGCGAGATCACGTATTAGATCTGAAAGTTCTGAATGGTCAATTAAGTGAACACCATCATTCACCGGTATATAATCCGAGTCAGAATTAGTTTCTAAAGCAGGTAAACTATCAATTTCTGATGGTTCATTCACCTCCAACGGATATTGTTCTGGTGGAACTGGGGTCGGATACGTGATTGGATCATGAGGCACTGGTTTCGAAACCGATTCAATATTTGGATAAACCACAGACTTTCTAGTTTTAAAAGTGAAACCATGGATATTTGTCGAGCAGAAGTAACAATCAGTAGCGTGATTTGTCGGTTCACGCCATATTACTGGCACTCCAAAAGGCATCGACTTATGGAATGCTTCGGCGATTTTCGTAACCAACCTGCCAATGTATTTGCACAAGTCGAACAAACTGAATTTGGCTTCCAAGATTTCTTTGCATCATCAACCTTCGAATCGAAATAAAGTTCATATGCTTTCTTTAGTAATGGTGTGAAGTTTTTCTGGTGAACACGATCGGTAAAATATCCGCAAACGTAACAGAACAGATCAGCCGAATTTCTACAACTTCTAGAAGCCATATTTTGCTCAGAATTATTTCAAAATACAGTAACTATTTGAAAAATAGCGTAACATATGTTGTGCATCTTTTAGCAGTATAAAAAGTAGAATTATTTTGCATTTTATTAATTTTTAATAAGTTATATAGTAAAAATGAAACGGAGCAAATAACGGTTTCCCAAAAATATATTTATTCACAAATATCTTAAGAACCCGACGTGATAGAGATAAACGGATTTCAAATTTGAAATCAGCGCAAGAAACTGACCTAAGAACACTTATTCTGATATAAGAAAGAAAAATGTTGTTTGTCAGTGTTATTACTATGTTTGCTTTGTTTTTTAAAATGAATAAATTCATTTTTTATTATTGTATCTGTGTCATATTGTGTGTCATTCTGTGCACCTATTTCAGTAATTAACATTGTATCTGTGTCATTCTGTCCACATATTTCAGTAATTACCATTGTATGTATCATTCTGTCCACATATTTCAGTAATTACAATTGTATCTGTGTCATTCTGTCCACATATTTCAGTAATTGCCATTGTATCTGTGTCGTGTCCACATATTTCAGTAATTGCCAGAGTATATGTTTCACCCCCTTGTATTATCCTATCGACAGACCTCAGCAGTTACCGTCAGGATCTCAGCTGGTCCAACCTAATGTCCACGATGGCCAGCAATTACCAGTCTTGGCTTGTCATCTGTGTTATCCTCATCTTTACAGCTGTAGTCCTGTTGATTGGTATGAGACCATTTTGTGTTTCTTGTTTATCAGTGACCATTAGTGTATGACCATATGACACTAAACATCATGGGTGAAACTCATGAACACACACTGCAGTTGCAGACAGAGCAAGCTGAACTAATCAAAACATAGAATTTTATTTAAAGGGTTAGAAATGCAAGAACAAATGTGTGACATAGAATCTTCTTCTTCTTCGTACACTCTCAAACGTCCACTTAAATGTTTTCAAAGAAAGCAGTAGTCAGTTTGAGGCTATTTGAATCTCCGTAGAGCTTTTCCACGAATGGTACTGGTGTCAGCCATATGCGCTTTCTCTGTTCTGCATATGTTTGGCAACTTTGAAGCAGATGTTCAGCAGTCATTTTATCAGTGCCACAGCTACACTGATCGGTAGTTCCTATCTTTAGCTTGTTGAATAGATGGTATCTCAATCTGTTGTGGCCAGTGCGGAGTCTGAAGATTACCACTTGTTCTCATCTGTTGAGCTGGTATTATGCATCATTTTATGTGTGACCTGAATGCTCTACATCCCATTTGTTTCTGTATCTGATTCTGATAAAACTCTTCTTCTTCTTTGATCCTTAGCCGCTGACCGTCAAAGCAGTCAGTGGCCATCACGCCTAGTGGCGTCTTGTAGGGCAACAACAAATTGATTCCACTTTGCTCGGTCGGTGGCCATCCTTCGTACAGTGCCCCATCTCTGGTTCATTCTTTGCATCTCAGCCTCCACAGTCCTCCGCCAGGTTGTTTTTGGTCGGTCTCTCTTTCGTTTTCCTTCAGGGGTCCAAAGCATAGCTGTTCTTGTGATGGCATCGGGGTCTCTTCTGAGGACATGACCAACCCAGCTCCAGCGTCTGCCAGCTATAATGGTGTGCATGTCCTCTTGCTTGCTACAAGTAAGCAGATCTTGGTTAGTGATGGTATTTGGCCAAAAGATTTTGTGAATTTTTCTTAGGCATGTTGTGTGAAAAGAGGACAATTTCGACATTTCCTTCTCTGTAACTCTCCAGCATTCCGCACCATAGAGAAGCACAGAAAGCACACAGCTCTGATATAATCTTAATTTTGTGCTTGTGCTGTATTGGGAGGACTTCCAGATGTTGTTTAGGCTAAAGAAGGCTGTTCTTGTCTTATTCATTCTGATGTTGATGTCTTTGCCTGCCCCGCCGTCTGGTGTTACTATGCTTCCTAGGTATGTGAAGGTCTGTACCAATTGCTGATTCCTTACTGATATGGGCTCAGGGTTGCTCACATTGAGCATCATGACCTCAGACTTCTTTAAATTGATATTCAAGCCCACCTGCTGTCTAAACTTATTAAGTCTATCCGTTTTTTCCTGGATGTGTTGATGTGAATGTGCTAGTAGTGCAATGTCATCTGCATATTCCAGATCTTCCAATGTAGAAAATGTTGTCCATCTTATTCCTCTTGGACTGCCCTCTGTTGTCTGGCGCATCACCCAGTCTATAACTGTTAAAAATAGAGTGGTTGATAAGGGGCATCCCTGTCGTACTCCTGTCTTCACCTCAAAGGTTAGGTTGCTCTGACCAACACTACACGTAAAGTTGGCATAGAGGCTTTTTATGATTGACACTATGCAGCTTGGAATTCCATAAGCCCTCAGTATTTTCCATAAACTGTCCCTATGTATGCTGTCAAAAGCCTTTTCAAAATCAACAAAATTAATGTAAAGCTGTCTTTGCCATTCTGAGCACTGCTCTATAATGTTCCTGAGAGTGAATATATGATCTACACATCTCCTGTTCTTTCTAAATCCTGCTTGTTCTTTCCTCAGTTTGTGGTCTACTGCCTTTGAAATTCTCTGTATAATTATCCTGCCTAGTATTTTGCTGGGAACTGAGAGAAGAGTGATTCCTCTCCAATTATTGCAGTCTGCAAGATCTCCCTTCTTGGGCAATTTGACAATTATTCCTTTGTTCCGCTGTCAAAAGCCTTTTCAAAATCAACAAAATTAATGTAAAGCTGTCTTTGCCATTCTGAGCACTGCTCTATAATGTTCCTGAGAGTGAATATATGATCTACACATCTCCTGTTCTTTCTAAATCCTGCTTGTTCTTTCCTCAGTTTGTGGTCTACTGCCTTTGAAATTCTCTGTATAATTATCCTGCCTAGTATTTTGCTGGGAACTGAGAGAAGAGTGATTCCTCTCCAATTATTGCAGTCTGCAAGATCTCCCTTCTTGGGCAATTTGTCAATTATTCCTTTGTTCCACTCTGATGGTGTTGTCCCCGTTTTCCAGACTTGTGCAAATAGTGGTTCTAATAGTTCTGCTGCTAGCTCAGGGTCTGTCTTAAATAGCTCTGCATTTAAGTTATCATGGCTCGGAGCTTTGCCGTTCTTTAACCCTTTGATTGCTGTGATGATTTCTTCTTTGCGTGGAATGTCTGTATTCACATCTAGATCGTTTTCAGCTTCAGGAACATTCAATTGTGTCTCTGGTGGTTCCTTGTTCAGAGTTTCTCTGAAGTGCTCTGCCCATCTTGTTTCCTGTCCCTCTGCTGTCGTGATGAGATTACCTTGCTTATCTCTTACTAATGTAATATTGTTTGCACCTCGTTTTCTGCTGATGAATTTAGTTATTTTGTATACTGTGCTTTGTTCATTTCTCAGTGCTGCCTCCTCTGCCTGTCTTGCAAGATCGTCTAGGAAATTCCTTTTGTTGGCTCGGGTTTGGCGTTTAACTTCCTTGTCCAGCTGACTGTACTGTTCGCTATATAGTTGCTTTAATCTGGGGGACTTCGCTTCTGTTTTCTTTCTTTTCATTTCCTTTCTCATCGTTATGGTGTTTAATGTTTCTGGTGTTATCCAGTCTTGCTTCTTCTTTTCCTGGAATCCCAAGCATGATTTGCTGCTTTCTTTGTATATTGTTGAAATGGTGTTGAAATTCTGGTCTATATCATCAGTCAATGTCTTTTCCTGACTTTTGGCAAATTGATATCGAATAAAACTCTGCCTCCTCGAAAGTTGTGCTTGCATCAGGCTGAGGTAGATCTCCTGGTAATGTTCACCCTGAGCGCCGTCCAGATCATATCATAACTTTCGTTAACTTTGTACTTGGTATCGGAGTTTAACTCTTTCCACCCTGGAGGTCTGGCACATTTTTGTTCCCCAACCCTAACCAAGGGAACGCAACTCTGTTTACCACATGACATGTAATCTTTGAAAGCATATTTGATCATGCAAATATTCACCAATTTCAATGAAATAAAAATGTTAGAAAGAAAAATGAACGAACTTTCAAGAAATGTATACATTTATGACTTTAATGGTAATTTATGTTTAGAAAAATTTAAAAAACAAACTGATTTCCAGTACGAGTCTTCAACACCTTTAGTTTCCTACCGCTGCTCAGCATATTTGTTTGTCTGTTCCAGAAATAGTTTGATTATTGTAACTGGAAAGAAGAGGCTAGAATAGTCAAATGGTGAGCTGTTTGGGTCCTGATTATGAAGGGCGCCTTGTGTTTCAGTTAATGCACCCATTTTGTCCCTGACAGTGTTTGGCATGTCAGACCACTCCAATGCTGTCACTAGTTTCACTGTTAATTGTTATCAAATAAATCCACTGCCTCATCATCTAAGTCAACATCGGACTCGTCCTCTTGGTTGTTATCGTCAGGATCGTCATTATCAGTCAATGACTGAATAAATTGAAAGGCCATTCTGCCGTGGATTGTGGATAAAAAAGGCCTCAACACACCGCACACACTGGTCTGACTTCAAACGTCTCTATAATCCGAACAAAACTACATAAAAACATTCGGTTTTCAACGAATTGAAAGTGAAACTATAGTTTTTTCCTGTTCTCGCCGGATATCGCTCGATACGAGAGTTCCATTGTTAGATGCTTACAAAAAGGGTCGGTCGCATCAGGGCGGAATGGGTAATGTCGCATTTAGTCACAACAGGGCGGAATCAGTTAATGTTTCGTGCCGGAGCATTTTAACTTTATTGGATACGTCGATTGAGCACATAATTCCGAGCCGACTGCATCAGAATAGGTGTCCATCACCGGTCGAGGTCGTTTGTGCATCAAATGGTCATGATACCTACTTTCTTGTAAACTCCAAGTACAAAGTAAACGAAAATCTTAGAGACGGCGCTCAAGGTGAACATTACCAATCTCCACCTTCCTTTGCCAATCTGTCAGCCTCTTCATTGCTGGTGATGTTACAATGAAATGGGATCCATTGGATCACAACACTTTTGAATCATTGACATAGTTTGTGGAGCACTATTCTGAGGTCTTCCAGGTCTGTATTATTTTGACTTTTCAACGCTGCAATTACTGACTGTACAATGGTAAAGAAAACTACTTGTCTTTCTTTGCTTTCCTCTGTCATTATAACCTCTGCTGCAGTTTTCAAGGCCTCTACCTCTGCTCTGAAGTTACTTGAGAATTGTCCTGTTGCCAGTTGCATTTGTTGCTGATCCATCTGTGTATGCATGGGTCCAGGATTTACGTGGGTCATGTCTCTGTATGTATATTTTGTCGCTATGGATTTTCTCTCTGTTGCAGTCAGGCTCTTTTTTCTTTCAATTCGAGGAATGTTTTTTTTATCATTTCAGGGAAACTTACTTACTTACTTAGTCGTTCCCCTTCTACCGTGAAGTGTAGAGGTTTGGAAGAGAGAGCGCCAGACTATCCTATCGGCTGTCTTCCTCCTGGCCTGGTTCCATTCTAGTCCTCGGTCCTTCAAAGATTGTCTAATGTTGTCCTCCCAGCGGACTCTGGGTCGTCCTGGGGGTCTGGATCCTTGGCTCTTTGTTTCCCATGCTTGTCGTGGTAGCCGGTCTTCTCCCATTCTGCAGACATGGCCAAACCATCTTAGTTGGTACTCTTCTACTTGGGTCTGCAGGGGGTGGGATTTAAGGCCTTGACGTATCGTCTGGTTGCGTACCATGTCTCTTCTTGTTACTTCAACCACCTTCCTCAGATATCTCATTTCTGAGGTTTGGATCTGGTTTTGTGGGTTGTAGTCATTGCCCATGACTCGCATCCATATGTCAAGACTGGGACATAGGTGGAGCGGTATACAGCCATCTTCGTTTTCTTACCAACCTCTCTCTTGCTGAGGAATCCTCGATTTATGGCCTGAAAAAGTCTCCCAGCTGCTGCTTTTCGAGTGGCCAACTCTTCTTTGATGCCTCCCTTTCGGTCAGTAATAGCTCCGAGGTATTTAAAGTGGTCTACCTGCTCCAGGACCTGTTCTCCCAGCTTAATCTGATGTCTTCTTTCTTCTCGTGATATCACCATGGATTTTGTTTTAGAGCTGCTTATGACCATCCCTCTCTTCTCCAGCTCTTCCTTCCAGACTTGCAGGTTGAATTGGAGATGTGCCTCTGATTTAGCAATCAGGGCAACATCATCAGCAAATGCCAGCTCCGAAATACAGACCTGTCTCATCTTCCAGTACCCCACTGAATACTTTCTTGTTCTCTCCTTACATGCCTTAATGACATCGTCCATGAGGAGTATGAAAAGGTAACGTGACAGGATATCACCTTGTCTTACACCAGTGGTGGTCCTGAACTCTTCTGACTTATGGTTTGCTGTCCTCACAAAATTTCTGCAAGACTTGTAGAAGCTCTGTATAGCATGAATCAGAGGTGCTGGAATGTTCTTCCTTGCCAAACAGTCCCAAAGTTTGCTCAAGGGGACCCTGTCAAACGCCTTTTCCAGATCTATGAAACAAAGATGGATCTCACTCTTATACTCAAGGGCCTTTTCACTCAGCTGTCTGAGTGTGAAGATTAGGTCTTGAGTACTTCGGTTCACTCGGAATCCACACTGGACCTCATCCAGTTGTGGCTCAGCTAGGCGTTAGAGTCTCTGCTCTAGGATTCTAGAGTAGATTTTACCAGGGACACTGAGAAGGGATATATCTCTATGGTTTCCACACTGTCGATTGTCACCCTTTTTGAAAATTGGTGTTATGATGGCAATCTCCCAATCCTTTGGTATGGTCTTGTTGTACCACGCTGCCTGTAGAACCCTTAAGAGTAATAGGTCGCCTGATGCTCCCATGTACTTAACCATTTCTGGTGTTATACCATCATGCCCTGCTGCTTTGCCCATCTTGATTTTCTCCAGTGCTGCCTTCAGTTCTTCCATCTTTATGTCATCTTCACCATCATTGGTTTTCTCTTCTGTGCTAGTGGTTATCATTTCTGATGCTTCACCATGCTCACCATCAAGGAGTTGTGAGAAATATTCTTTCCATCTTTCCATTACTTCCTTCGGGGCAGTAAGCAATTTGTCTTGCTTGTCCTTTATAAATTTGAGAGGGCATTGTTTTTCCTTCCTCATGTTCTTTAGGGTCTTATAGAACAATTTCTGGTTTTCTTGTGCATCTTTTTCTAGTTTTTCTCCAAATTCTTCCCAGGACTTCTGTTTTGCTGCTAGCACCTTGTTCTTTGCTTCTGTTCTGAGTGTCACATATTCTCTATATTTTTCCATCTGTCCTGTTGTGTTTCTAGCTCCTAAGTATTGTTTCCATGCCATTTTCTTCTCTCTTATTTTCTCTTTGACTTCCTCTGTCCACCAAGGTGTCCTCTTTCTCTTGTTCCCAAGTCGGACTTCACCGCATGCTTCTGCTGCAGCTGTCTTTATGATATCCTTGAATTTATTCCAGAGGGTTTCCAAGTCATCAGGTCGTTCTTCTGTGTTGCTCACCGCTGCAGCAATAAGCCCCTGATATCTGGTCTTAATTTCTGGCTCTTTCAGCTTGTAGGTCCTAATGCTCATTTCTCCCGCTCGTTTACTTGGTTTCTTGCGTGATGTTGGGCAGTTCCTAGGCTGAGCAACTCTTTCAGTTGTTCTTTTGATTGTTAGCAGGTAGTGATCACTTCCAATCTCTGGCCCCCTCCAGACTCTAGCATCCCGGACATATTTGAATGAGCTTCTCCTAACAATGGCATAGTCGATCACTGACTTCTCATTCTTGGTTGGTTCACATCTAGTGTATGCATGTATGCGCTTATGGGGGAACTTTGTGTTTGTGATGATCAGATTCTGCTCACTGCAGAATCTAAGGAGTCGCTTTCCATTGTCATTGAGAGTATCTTCTCCATATCTTCCGATAACTCCACCCCATCTAGCATGGTCATTTCCAACTCTGGCATTAAAATCTCTGAGCATGATAACTTCATCTAAGCAGTCATCCACTGTCCTTTGAAGCAGCTCGAAGAATTCCTCCTTGACCTCTGCTCTCTCATCCTCATTTGGCCCATACACTATGACCAGGTTGACTATGGTTTCTCCTTCTTTTAGTTTTACAACCATAATGCGCTCCGAGACAAAGTTCCATCCCTTGATACTATCTTTCTGGTTTTTGGTCACAATGCAACCCACGCCCCCTTTAGCTCTTTCAGATGTGGGTACACCACTGTATAACAGTGTGTTGCCATCGAGATCCATGACTCCTTGTCCCTTTTTCTTTGTTTCGGTAATAGCCAGGATTTCTAATTTTGCTTTCCTCATCTCTTCCATCAGCTCCTCTTCTTTCCCATTTATACTTCTTGTGTTCCAAGTTCCATAAGTCATAGTCCGTAGTCCATTCCAGTTCGTCGCCTTTAGAATCAGTCCAGTTTTCTCTCTTGTGTTGCTAGTAATCGTGATTTAAAGCAAACAGGTGATTGGCCTGTTGTGCCTTTGCATGGTGGAGGGGCTGCCTCCTTACGGCCTCCATGCAGGCCGCCCTCCTCCTTTTTCATCCGGGCTTGGGACCGGCATAGGCGGAGTTTCAGGGAAACTTATTTATGGAAACTGCTCTCATCTGTGGTTTGGTTGATGACATGGAATGAACATGATGTGACAGAAGTTCAGATAAAACAGATTTAAAAATTGCAAAATAAAATGAGTTGAGGAATAATCAGAAAGAATGAGAAGCAGGAAGAGATAACAATTAACATAATAAAAACATTTGAAAAAAGAAAACTGGCTCAATAGTGTGTTTACAAAAAAATATTTTAAAGTCTTGACCTACTGATTCGAGTTATTGGCAGTGATTACAACCCACAAAAGTCGGCTGCAAACTCTGAGGAAGGTGGTCCAGGTAGCAAGAAAGGACAAAATCCATAACCAGACGATACATCATGGCCTGCATTGCATCCTTCATATCAGAGGACCAGAATAATAACAAACAGAAGAAGACAATAACAAATACACCTGGAGATTACAGAGAGAAAATGGATGTGGATAATAGGACTTCAACCTATAGAAACAACCAGCCATTGGCTAGACATTCAGAAGGTTGCCTGTTTCCAGAGATGCTGCAGAGTTAATTAGTGCTCTAACCCTGGATTTCATGCATGAACTCCTTCACATCCCACAACTTTGGTGTAACCAGGATTGCAGCCTCAAGTCATTTTTCCCCTCAAAGACTTTTCCTTCTCCCATCATTTCTGTATGCTCCCGTAACGTTTAAACAGCAGAAATATGTAGAATATTTTATATATCGCTTATCTGAGTGGTTGTTAAATCACTTCCACGTACAAAACATATTTGCTGTTCAGCCTTTATCTTTTTTTTCCTTCTTTTTTTTTCCAAATTCATTTTTTGCAGTCTTCTTGTTCATTGTGCATGGAAAAAGATTGTTTGAGTCGTACGTTAGCATTGAGGTGTCCGGTTAGAGGCTTTCCTCTAGCGGCTTAGTTTCCAGTATTGAAACCTGGTAGTGGCACGCTGCAGTCTACCCAGCTGTAAATGGGTACTTGATTCTGCTCTTGAGTTAGGATTGGTAAAAGCAGTGAGTGAGTGAACTTGTCATTTCACCACATTAAAAAAACCTGAACCTGTTTGGGGGTCTTTAACACTTCATTCCCCTATGGCATAATCTCCTGTGGTGGCTCTACCTTTTGACTGTTAGCATTATTATTATTTTTTTAATATAAGAATTTAATGTCTTGACCCTTGTGCTGCTCCCCACCAACCAACAAAAGACAAGATGTGTAAATTCTCCTGTATGAATTGTTATACATGTTTATCTCATCTGTTCAAAACAGTTTATGGTTTTAGGGTGCCAGAGACCCACCCTGACTCCTTCCACAATTGGTAATATTGGGCTGACCACAAGATGGCCAGGAGTTGATCATCAACCTTGTCACATATGTAAATAGTGCAGCAGTGACCGTCCACTTTTGAGCCGCGCCCCTCCCCAATCTAGGGTTATTTTTTTTGCTACATTAACGCCTGATTCACTATCGCAAATAACACGCGAGCCATCTGGCAATTAAGCACGGTGGAACAGAGCGAAGTGTGCAGCACGGGCGTAATCGTTCTTTGATCAAGGAAACACGCGGGTAGGAGGCCAGGCGCTAACAGTTTCTTTGAAGAATCAAGGGCGATAAGTCCGAGACGTACCTTGGATTGTTACATTTTCAGGGGAATTAACTTACGTAGCTGATATGCGGCAGGCGGGGAGAATGAAAGACAAGCCAGAGGTTGTCGGTCGGCAGAAGTGAAGAAAAAAACCTTTCACCCAGGAATCGAACCGTAGATGTGCCCGACCCTGGCCATAAGTGTGACTTTCGCATTAAGGAGCAAAAGAACGGCATCTATGGATATATACCCCATCTCCCCAAAAGTCATTATCAGTTGCTCAGAGAATTTTCTGAAATAACTAGCTCGATATCCTAAGAGTTTTTCGTACAAAGTGAATGCTTAGATTCGTGGAGTTGTTTTCATTTTTCTCTGTTTGCGGTAATTTATATACTTAGCCGTTAAGTGATTTAGTGTGTTAAAAATTTTTCATTATACGTATTTCACTGGGATTTTCTGTGTTAAATTGAATAGCGTATTAAATAACATATAGCTAAATTTCTCCAGCTGTAAAGTAAATTTAATTACTCGCTATTCCCGAGAAAGAGATGCTATAATTGACTAGTACATACATTAAATAACTGGCTACTGACGGTATATATTATTTACTTATATCCATTTTGTGTAATTTTATAAATGACTAGTGTTCATATCACGCGTTAAAAGCGATAGGATAAGCTAGACATTTGTGGTTTATAATCTAATTTAATAACGTAGTGGTTAAAGAGGTCTTACCTTAACACGTGTTGGATATAATATTGATATTTTGGTTAAATGTTTATATTTCTTTCCTAAAATCTGGGCTGATCAAAAACCCAGCGAACTAGCGGTCTTAGGGTCATATGAAATTATGGTCATATGAACTTATGTCTTATGAACTATGGTCGTATGGGCCATTGGTCTTATAAGTGTATAAGCAACCAGAAACTTTCTAATATTGTTGAGTCTTCGGGCTATGACCTGTGCGGTCCATTTTCTTCAGTTTATGAGAGAGACCAAACTAGAACCATTTATGACGGGTTATTCTCAGGTCCACTCCCAACTGTGACAGTATTTGGGACAGAGGCTATTCTCAACTCCACGCCTGATTATGACAGGTTATTCTCAGTTCCACTCCCAGTTGTGATAGAATATGGACAGAGCTTATTCTGAACTCTTCTGCTCCTGACTGTGACGGTATTTGGGATAGAGCGTATTCTTAACTCTGCTCCCAGATGTGACAGTATTTGAAATCCAAATATTTAGGGTAGTTCCATAAAACTTCTCATTGAATTGTTCTTTAGCACCATTACTGTACAGTTTTGTTGAGAAATACCATTACTTCATAGTATTCTTAGTCTCATAGTTCATATTCTCACCTCGTTTATCATATTCAAGGAGACCCAAATTTTGTCTGACAGCAGGTCTGTGTTGTGGGATGTTTCATATCTCATCATCCCCAAGTTGTGGGAGCATATCACTCCACACACACAAAATAATGGAACAAAGTTGTGGGAGCATATAGAATGCTAGTATCTTGTCTTTGGTTTACATCAACCTATTGTTGACGCCTATTGTAAATGCTTTCTGTGCAGGTTACAATGCTATTATGAGTCCAAGGTATAGGATGACCTCCAGCCCTAATGTATTTCTCAGCACTAGTGGAATCCAACCATCACCATCATCATCGTTCATACAGCAACCAGCACCAGGAGGTAAGATGGATGCTAACAAAGTTTGGGTCACATTTAAAACAAAAATATTTTGATAGTTGTTGACACGGCAGCTTTTTTATTTATTTGGGAAATAAGTTTCACAAAGAAGGAGCAACAGATCAGTGTCAGAAAATTAACAAAGCAGCATTTGGCTTCAGCTCTCTTCAATCATTGTGGAACTAATGCTGCTTTGTCCAAGAACAAAAAAATGTGGCTGTTTAACACTACTGTAAAATGTCTCATTCTGTGGTTTGGAAATATACTATACACTAAAATAATCTGTCCGGACTTGAGGAAATGAAAAGTGAGAAGGCCAACAAGAAGTCAACAAAAAATGGTAGCGAAGTGGGAAGACCCAGAAATGAATAGAAGAAAAAGGGGAAAGACACAGAAAAGAATAATAAGAAAAGGGGGAGGGGAGACCTAGAAAATAACAATAGGAAAGTGGGGAAGGCCCAGAAAATAATAGAATAGGGGGAAGACCAGAAAATAATAATAGGAAAGCGGGGAAGACAGAAAAGAATAATGGGAAAGCGGGGAAGACCCAGAAAATAATAGTAGAAAAGTGGAGAAGACCCAGAAAAGAATATTAGAAAAGTGAGGAAGACCCAGAAAAGTGGGGAGGCCAAATAGGAACCAGAAAATAATGGCAGTAAAGAAATCAGAACATTGCAGCAATTGCTGCCTTTGTTCCACAGGGAGCGAATAAAGAATGATAATGATGATCAGTTCATGTACAAACTCTCATCATCTCCCCCCTCTCCTCTCCAAACCAATGGAACAAATGAAGGAGCCGTTAAAATCCCAAAGACAAATCTTAGAAGATAATAAAGACCAACAAGTAAAACTGTGTCATAAATCATCCAGATAGAGTTGCCTCATGTTGTCAGCTGACTGAATTAGCCAAGACCAGCAAGTAAAACTGTGTCATAAATCATCCAGATAGAGTTGTCTCATGTCAGCTGACTGAATTAGCCAAGACCAGCAAGTAAAACTGTGTCATAAATCATCCAGATAGAGTTGCCTCATGTTGTCAGCTGACTGAATTAGCCAAGACCAGCAAGTAAAACTGTGTCATAAATCATCCAGATAGAGCTGTTTCATGTTGTCAGCTGACTGAATTAGCCAAGACCAGCAAGTAAAACTGTGTCATAAATCATCCAGATAGAGTTGTCTTATGTTGTCAGTTGACTAAATTAACCAAGACCAGCAAGTAAAACTGTGTCATAAATCATCCAGATAGAGTTGTCTCATGTCAGCTGACTGAATATGTTTTAAACCTCTCAGGTTCTCCACCTAGCACAAGCCCAGGCAGATTGTCAAGAACACCCCCAAGAGTTTGGTCCATGTCCTATAATCAAGATCCCAGGTCCTCACCTCGCAGGAGAAACACATTCTCCTTTACACCAGGGTCACAATAGCTGGAAGTGACAGAAGAATTAGAAATGACAGAAGAATTGTTGAAATGGAATTGTTTCTTGTCAAATTGAAGGCAACTTTTTTTTTCCTATTCCCGCTCAAATGTTTACTTTTTTGTAAAGACTTGATACTGGCCATGTTCCTGTAAGATTAAGAGCCTTTTTTTTTTCCATGTAAGTTGCTGTGCCATGAAACCTCCTGCCTAAATAATTGTGAGGGTGAGGCTGGTTTAGAGGCTTCTTTAAGTTGCTGTCACTGAGTATTTTTAGAATGGGTGTACTCCACAGGGAGCTTGATTGCTTATTTGTGATGTGAACACAGTGATAAGTTTGTATTGGTTGTTACATGAAGCAGCTTGTTTATGGGGTGAATGTGCACTTTCATGAGTTTGTCTGATGGGGAAATGTCAAGTGAGTATTTGTCAAGTACATGTGAGACAGAGTGTATGATTCAGAAGAGAGTCACTCGAGCATTGAACTAGGAGCAAGCTAGGTATGTTTTGTGAGCTCAACTGTGTGAGAGCCAGCTTGTGTAATGACGTGAATATCAGAGAGGTTGCCTGCAAGTAGATGTGACTGTATCCTGTGGTTGGAGACAGCTGTAAAAGTTGCCAGTGAAAGACTTGAATGATCCAAGATTTTAGACAGCTGCTAGAGCAGTGCTTCTTAACCAGGGGTGTGAGTCTCACCTTCTGGGGGTGCTAGACTCACTTTCTGGGGATGCGAGACTCACTTTCTGGGGATGCTAAACTCACATTCCAGGGGTGCGAGACTCACTTTCTGGGGATGCTAGATTCACATTCCAGGGATGCTAGACTCACTTTCTGGGGGTGCGAGACTCACCTTCTGTGGATGCGAGACTTACTTTCTGGGGGTGCAAGACATGCAGACATTTTAGAATGCGATGCATCATAAACACCATACAATGCATAGAACTCAAATATATTTGTGCAAAATAGAACTGTGACAACATGAATTAGATACCAAACCTTGGTCAATAACACTTTCTCAAAATAACCTATCTCTTTTTAGCATTTCTGGCATGTTTTGCAAGCTAGAGGATAAAGGGGTGTGAGGGTTCTTAAGATGCTTTAAAGGGATGCGAGGCTTCTTAAGATGCTGTAGAAGGGTGCGAGACTTCTTAAGATGCTTTAAAGGGGTGTGAGGGTTCTTAAGATGCTATATCAGGGTATAGGACCTCTAAAAGGTTAAGAAACAAGGTTGGTTTCTCTACATCTGACTAGAGTTCTTGTTATAATATCAGTTATATTTTTATGTTTGCCATGTAGGTAGCTGTTGTTGTTCGTATTATAGTGACAGGATTTGATAATGTATTGTAATCCATGAATTATATGATGAAACTGTTGGCAGTTATAACAGAATATGCATTTGTTCAGAATCAGGTTAAATTGTTGATAACATAAATGTTCTTGGAGACTGACGTAATGCATGTTACAGTTGAGTTATGTCTATGTTGTGACATAGTTTGTTGTCATTGTTGAAGACAGATTGTCTAGTCAAGGGTTAGACTTATAGAAATGATGTTTTCTTTTCCCTTGTGACATTTGGAGCTAGTGGCAGTCGTCTAGTTGGTGACAATGGCATTTTTAAAACAAATGTTAGTTACATGCTGACATTGTACGATGTTTACCTTTTAGAATATGGTAGTATCCATCTGATTCTTTTCACCATTTTCACACCAATGACCTACCATATCAGTCCTTCTATTCTACACAAGCACCCATTTACGAGTGTGTGTATTTCTGGCTGACAGTTCTGTAGATGTATCCATCAGAGCCACACAATAGAAGTGACCTGAGCAGAAGATTTCTTTTCCCTGACCAGACTTCATTCCCTCAGATTTACATACATATCCCAATGCAGTGTAAGCCCCTCTTGCCTCCTGTGCTTCTACTTCTCCCATGTTCAGATTCTTCGTTTCTGTTCCTTTCACCTTGTTTCATATGGTTCCATGATGTCACTTTTATAGTTTCACATTTCTGCTGCCACCTGTGCAGTTTTCCATTGTTCAATTAGTGTATAAACATTCCAGTTGGTGAATCTGAAGATTTTCATTGAAGAAAGTAGATGAGCCATGGACTCGGACTCTTTTGGCTTCCTCTATGTTGCTTCATATGCCTCCTTCCCAGAGGACCATCTTCTTACTTGATTGACAGAGTGATTCCAGTTGGCGTCTACCAGAACAAATTTTTGCTAGTGGACAACTTTACATAGCAGTTTCCAGGTCCAGAGATGAAACCATGTTGAAAATCTTCATACCTAAAGCAGCTGAAAACAGAAAATAAATCTGAATGAAAAAAAACCCCGTAAAATATGGCTTTTAAACTTGAATAACTCAACAAGCCTTTGACCTGATTACTTTTGCAATAGGTTTTATTTAGCAGTTAAATTGAGAACAACAGCTGTTTGCAGTGACATTTTCCCACACAAAAAAACATTTTTCAACCGATTTTCACAATGATAAAGTTCTAGTGTTCTCAGAGAGCCCAGGAAACCACAAAGTTGATTCTAGTTCAAGTCACATTGATGATGTTGGGAAATTCTTGAAGAAATACTGTATATACTCGAGTATAAGTCAATCCGACTATAAAACGACCCTTAGACTTTTGGACCTAAAAGGCGTCCAAAATGAATGACCTGATTATAAGTCGAAGTACAAAAAATGAGCTTCAATTATGAGTTTATGAAAAACTAGAATTTGTCCTCCAAAGCTGCTGGTAATTTCCTTGCAGTTTTTGTGCGTTGACGAAGAGATCGCGAAAAGCAACTAATAAAACGGCACACTAGCCTGCAGATGCAAGTAATTTCGATATTTTTGGCATATTGCGATATTTTTCACTCCTTTTCAATTGAAGGGCACGAATTCATATTGATCCTCGAATAACGATGCAACAATTTTGCCGCTAAGTTAAAACCCATTCATTGAGTGTTCTTCTTCAAGAGCTGGAAACCATGAAGTGTTCCCTCTCCTTGCTAGTTTCATATTTGACATATCTTGCAAGGGTTAAAATTGAAAACCGTGGGACGTGTCTTCCATTTTGCCTGATCTTGTATTGATCCGGTGGCCAGTCAAGTCGGTCACGCAGTTACAGTTAGCATTAGAGTTTATATTAGGTTTAGCATTTCTAAATCTAAACCCAACTCTAATCCTAACCCCTAACAACATGGCTGACATCATCACTCGCCATGCAGTATTACAGTAAGCAGATGACCTTAAGCTCTGACGCTTTGCAAATGCGCAAAGCATGCATTACTTCTGCAATAATGACTTGCTGCAATATGAATACATACACACTATTCCATCACAAATAATAACGTGTGACACACTAATTTAACCAACGTTGTGTAGCTCTATTTCATCTGTTGTCGCCAGTCCCTACGATGCAGATCAAGAAACATATTACATAACGCTAACCTTAACCCTAAACCTACCCCTGTTTCCAGGTTATACACAAATAATATCGTGCAAAAAACACTCAAAAAAAAAAAAATAGATGATTATCGCACTCACCTACAGAACATATTTCACAGCAACTCCATTAGTATTCTACTCTTAGGTCTATTACACTACGTCGCATGTTTAGCAGTTCATTATCAATGGTTAGAATTTATAATATAAACAAAGTTACTGGCCAACATTAACACTAACCCTACCGCTTTCCCCACCTGTTTGATACATAATAAATCCTATTTTTAAAAAAATGCCAGATAACATCGTACGATAAAAATAACGAACAATAAACTTCCAACTTACCCGTTATAAATCTGTAATTGAATTTTTAATTTTACTTCGAATCTCTTAAAAACAGATATTTAGGCTAATTACAATATACGTTCCATGTTTTCACCCCTTGCAAAGATTCTTTTATTTAACACCAGTCTCAATAAGTTTTTCATCTATTCCGAATTCCAGAATTGTATTGGAATTGCCACAGGATTTTCAAATTCTATCACTTTCGGCTTCAAGCCAGCCTCATAAGAAGTACGCTTTCTTTTCAAACTTATTGTAATAGCACCTTCAGGACAAACGCCCTAATATAACCGACTAGGTTGAACGGGACGCGCCTGGCCAAAACGAGGCAAAGGTTTTACATTAAAAAAAAACGTTTTTTTTTTTTTTAACTAAATGCGGGTATGTTTTTAACTGTATGCCGGTGTATGCATGACAGGACATACCGAAAGTATGACATTTTTTTAATTTATTGATCGTTTGTATGTTTTTATTTTAATAATAACCACGATTAACAGCGTAATAAAATTGATTTCAACATTTTTGGTTGAAATGAAGAATAGTGGGCCATTTGTTCGATACGACCTTATAAAAGAATTCAGAGACACCGTAAAAATGGCTAAAGGTTATGGTTAAGTTTAATAATTCTAAATCTAACTCTAAACCATAGCCTTAATCCTAACGACGTTGGTGCCTTACAAGGGTGACATCGAAGAACAGGTCCCAGTGTTCTTCATTTCAACCCATTTTTTAATGTATTACTTAAGATATTTTATTAAAAACATTTAATGATGTATCAAGTATATATCTGAAGGATACCAACTGGGGTAATAGAAATTTGATTGTTCAATATCCTGACTAAAACAGAAAATGTGATTTGATGAACTACAAGTGACAGTTTATAAGATCTAGCAGCAAGTGACAGTTTGTAAGATCTAGCAGCATGTGACAGTTTGTAAGATCTAGCAGCATGTGACAGTTTGTAAGATCTAGCAGCATGTGACTGTAAGATCTAGCAGCATGTCTGGTTGTTTGCCCCAGTTCATTTCATGTTGAATGGATCATAGTTCTTGTTATTTTTATTGTCCATCCTTCCTCCTCTGATGATGATCTCCAATCACAATTTCCTGCATCATTTTGTTGGAAATATATCAAAGATGTGTTTATATAAGAACCCCAGATGTTCATTTTGTTGAATGTTATTCTAGAGATTGTGTTTTGCTGTAAACTTTCAGTTTGATGTAGAAAATACGAGGGGCGTTCAGAAAGTAATGCACCACATCGTTTTTCTCAGCTAATAATGAAAATAGAAGCATGAAATTTTGCACACTTCAAATATGGCATGTGCCAAATGTGTGCACCAAATTGCACCGCAACCAGCCAAATAATACGGCTGCCCTAAACCGTTGAAATGGAGCGTGTTAGCAACTTGCGTTATAAACAGCGAATTGTGATAGAATTTCTCGTTGCAGAGAAGGAAACTGTTGTGAATATTCACAAGCGTCTATGTGATGTGTATGGAAGTTTTGCAGTCGACAGGAGTATAGACAGTCACTGGGTTCAGAGAATCAAAGAATCAGGAATTGGAGATACGGAGCTGCTTGATCGGCCGCGCTGTGGACGTCCTGCCACAGCCACCAACGCAGAAATCTTGAAATGCGCTGCGGGCATTATTCTTACTGATAGACGAATCACTACTCAACAATTGGCCTTACAGCTGTCAGTCAGCATTGGTAGTGCAAATGCAATTATAAAAACTCTCGGATTTTCTAAGGTTTGTGCAAGATGGGTTCCTCGAAGTCTCACAAATGACCACCGATTGCAAAGGAAAGCAATTTCTTCTGAATTGTTGGAGTGTTTCAATGCTGATAGAGAGAACTTTTTGGCTAAGATCGTTACAGGTGACGAAACCTGGGCACATCATTTTGAACCTGAGACAAAAAGACAGTCAATGGCGTGGCATCATCCGCAATCACCAAGAAGAAAGAAATTCAAGACAATTCCTTCAGCTGGAAAGGTCATGATCACTGTCTTTTGGGACATTGAAGGTGTGATTCTTGTGGAAGTTACGCGAAGAGGAGAGACAATCAATTCGCAAGCTTACATTAAGACATTGAAAAAACTCAATCAACGTTTTCGCAGAGTTCGGCAGCACAAGAATCCAGCAGACCTGCTTCTCCTTCACGACAATGCGCAACCTCACACAAGTCTGGCAACACGGGAAGCAATCACCAAATTGGGTTGGACTGTACTACCCCATTCACCCTATAGTCCCGATTTGGCACCCTCTGATTTTCATCTATTTGGTCCACTTAAAGATGCACTCCATGGGACAAGGTTTGAAGATGATGAAGGAGTGATTCATGCAGCGAAGAAATGGCTACATGATCAAGACAAAATCTGGTACGGGCTAGGAATGCATGCACTTGTTTCGCGCTGGCATAAAGCCGTACAAGTTGATGGGGATTATGTTGAATAATACCGATGTTTACATGACATATCCATGTATATTGTGTATAAATTTCATACTTTTTGAATAAACAGCTCCTGAGAAAAACGATGTGGTGCATTACTTTCTGAACGCCCCTCGTAGTTTGTCTGTTTGATGTAGGAAATAGTTTGACTGGTTGATGTAGGAAATAGTTTGACTGGTTGATGTAGGAAATAGTTTGATGTAGGAAATAGTTTGACTGGTTAATGTAGGATAAAAAATAGTTTGCCTGTTTGATGTAGGATAAAAAAAAATAGTTTGATGTAGGATAAGAAATAGTTTAATGTAGGATAAAAATAATTTGCCTGTTTGATGTATGATAAAAAATAGTTTGCCTGTTTGATGTAGTATAAAAATAGTTTGCCTGTTTGATGTAGGATTAAAATAGTTTGCCTGTTTGATGTAGGATAAAAATAGTTTGCCTGTTTGATGTAGGATAAAAAATAGTTTGCCTGTTTGATGTAGGATAAGAAATAGTTTGCCTGTTTCATTTAGGATAAGAAATACTTAAATAGTTTGCCTTATTGATGTAGGATAAGAAATAGTTTGCCTTATTGATGTAGGATAAGAAATAGTTTGCCTGTTTGATGTAATATTGCAGCATTTGTGTGCTGACTTGAATGCATTAGTCCACAAGAATGAAAGCAGTCAAAATTGCACACTGACACAGTCTGCACATATAGGTTAATATCATGTTTATCTTTATATATAGTCCATAAGTGTGTGTGTGCATGTTTGTGTGATCGTGTAAAATGTGAGACTGATTGTTAATCACACAACTGAACCATAGCTTCCATTTGATAATACTCCTTGTTGCTCACTTGAGCTAGTTGAGAATTGTTTGTTTGTGTATGGTAGTCAGACATAAGTTGTTTATTTCTTGTCAGTTCATGGATGATCACGTATAACAACAAATGTCTGTCTTGTCAGTTCATGGATGATCACATAAAACAACAAATATCTGTCTTGTCAGTTCATGGATGATCACGTATAACAACAAATGTCTGTCTTGTTAGTTCATGGATGATCACGTAAAACAACAAATGTCTAATCTAGAGAGTAGATGTATCAACAAAACCATTAACAAGACAGTATAGAAACAACAAATGTCTAATCTAGAGAGTAGATGTATCAACAAAACCATTAATAAGACAGTATAGAAACAACAAATGTGCACCCTTCTATCTACATCTCTGCCAAGAGTAATCTTGTGCGAAGGTAGACACCATTGAAGCCCATATTAGATATTCTTGAGTTTTGGCCACTGTTGGACCACTACTGCAAAGCAGGGGAGGCAATACCGTTACACCTAGCTCGTTGGTCCATGGTTCGATCCCCAGCTGAGGTGGGATGTTTTAGACCACAAACAGCTGCGGGGTCGACCCAGCCTCATGAATTGGGTACCAGAGGAACTCTGGGAAGGTTAAGGCGGCCGGCGTGATGCTGACCACGTCACCCCTAGTGTGCCGATGGTCAAGAAAATATGGGCCTAACACCATATTCCCAATATGCCTCAATGGGCGTGTAACAGGATCCTTTACCCCTCCCTAACCATACTAATCGGCGCCTAGCATGGCCGCTAGTGGAAGCAAAAGGCAGGAAGATCACAAGTGAGAAAAGCTGCAGTCGCATCTCACTAAGATAAAAAATACATGTGAGGAAATAAGAAGGTTCATGGCAACAACACAAATTGATACCTCTACAGAGATATTATATAAACTACTTGGCAAAGTCTGGGAGAGAAAGGAAATAGCAGAATGGAAGGAAGGTTACAAGAGTGCACATTGTAGAACTGAATTAGCCAAACTAATCCTGGATGCTGATCAGCTTATCACTTCCTATGGCATCAGAATAGTTATGCAGTGGATCCCTGACCACTCAAATACACCAGGTAATGACAGAGCAGACAGATTAGCAGAGAAAGGAACAAAAGAACAACCACTCAATGATGTTAGAAAAATGCTTCTTCCATCCTCCCCGGCCAGATAAGTGGAACACCCTGTACGGAAAAACAAAACTTGCGAAAACATGCAGATATCACTACATGGCCGAAGGGCAAGAACCCATGTGCCGCTGGATCAATAACAACAACAAGAGGGCACAAATTATAGAGGAATAATGTTACTATCAGTGCCAGCAAAGTATTAAACAGAATCATCCTGGAGAGATTAAAAGAGTCCATAGACAAGCAACTGAGAGATGAACAAGCAGGTTTTCGACAAAACAGATCCTGTACAGACCAGAATACCACATTGAGAATAATAGTTGAACAAAGTCTGGAATGGAATTCACCACTATACATCGTATTCGTGGATTATGAAAAGGCATTTGACAGTGTAGACAGAGAATCGCTTTGGAAATTGATGAGGCATTATGGAGTTCCCATGAAGATCATTAACTTAATAAGGAAGACCTATGAAGACATGACATACAGAGTTCTTCATGAACAACTTACAGAACCGTTTAGGATTAGAATGGGAGTTAGACAGGGATGCCTCTTGTCTCCATTTCTTTTCTTACTAGCAATAGATTGGGTTATGAAAACATCGACATCACACAACAGAAATGGAATCCAGTGGAATCTGACTAAACAGCTAGATGATCTGGATTTTGCAGATGACTTGGCTCTCTTCTGTCCTATAACCATAATCAGATGCAAGAGAAAATGAAAATTCTCAATGAGAGGTCACAACAAGTGGGCCTGCAAATACACAAAAAGACAAAGATTATGAGAATAAATGCAAGAAATGATAACAAGGTTGAACTTTAAGAAACACCACTAAAGGATGTAAAATCGTACACATATCTTGGCAGTAATATAGACAGAGTTGGAGGGACAGACAATGATATCAAAATAAGAATACAGAAAGCAAGAGGAGCTTTCATTACATTGGGAAATATATGGAGAACTAGAGAAATCAAGTCCAACACGAAAATAAGAATCTTCATCTCAAATGTCAAGTCAGTCCTATTGTATGGCTCCGAGACATGGAGAGCAACAAAAACAACAACCAAAAAGCTACAGAATTTTATAAACGGGTGCTTGCGTAGAATAGAAGGACTGAAATGGTATGACAAAGTCACAAATGTGGAATTGATGACAATAACCAGACAAGTGCCAGTGGAACAAGAGTTGAGAAGAAGACACTGGCGATGGATAGGACACACATTGAGGAAACCTGTTGATAGCATTACAAGGCAGTCCTTGTTCTGGAATCTGCAGGGAAAGAGAGGCAGAAGTAGACCAAAAAACACATGGAGAAGAGAACTGGATACAGAGGTGAAAATGATGAGGAAAACATGGAAAGAACTTGAGCAGATGGCACAGGACAGGAAGACTTGGCATGTGTTTGTTGAAGGCCTATGCTCCTTGGGGAGCTAGAAGGTATTAATTGACAATCATTAGTTTTTAATAGTAGATGATATAGGTCCATTGTAGGAAGACGGGTAGAATAGTGCCCTAGATTCTTCTATAAGAGTTAACGCCAACTAAAATTTGGCCGCCATTTTCGGTCGTACCCGTATTGCAGGAAAATGGACCCGATCATGAGTTTCGGACCTAATTTGCATTTTCGTTTAGGTTAGCTAATAATTTGAAATAAAATTAGATGCAAATACAGTAGCACATATTCGTACTATTATTTGTATTTCAAGTAACAAAACAAACAGAAGAAAACTAGTTTACTTACCGGTTTATTGAAAAGAATCAGTAGCGTGGATTTTTAACACATACTCCGTTGAATTATTTTATTCCGTTAGAATTCCACTATTTAGCAACAAATATTCCGTTAGAGTTGCAACACTCAGCAAAACATACTCCCTTCGAATTGAACTATTTACCTAGTTTGAAATGTGGAAACTGGTGAATGACTGTTGTAGACACTGACAGTTTTACTAGATCCAGATGATCACACCAGTTTATGTTTTCATTTAAAATGCGACTATGTACAGATAGTTTTAACAAAATCTAATTACATATTTTGGACCTGAGATTTTATTATAGTTTTATTATATAATTATATATAATTTTATTATTATTTTATATATATATATATAATTTATATATTATATAATTTTTATTATTATATAATAATAATAATATATAATTTATTATATAATGTTATATAATTTTATTATAATTAAAAAATATTAATAAAATAATAAAAATATAAAATTTTATTACATATCATTTTATATATTTAAATTATAAAATTATAAATAATTATATAATTTATATTATATAATTTAAAATTATATAGATTAATCTTATAAATATAGAAGAGGTGTTAAGAATAGACAGACCTAGGGAACTGCATAATTGTAACCGCGCTAGCTAATTGGGCGCAGGTCGCAGCATCAATGAAAACAATGTGTGTGTGTCCGTCAGCTGACCGGGTCAGTTCCGTTAATGGTTGACCGCAGGTAAATATTTTGAAGAGCGCTAACTCTTGTACGTTTCTTGGTTCAAGTCGTTACAGGTCTGACCGCCTGAGTTGGTAATTCTTGACCTTATTTTATTCTTCCTTAACCCAGGGTTCTTTCGTACCTTTTTTTATGGTTAGTGAAAAGCAATGTCTTGTATAGTGGTTTAATCAAATAATCCAACTGTAATGTTTCAAGGAAAACGCAGCAATGTAGAAAAATAGAATATATTTTATTAACGTGATTGGAACAGCAAAATGTCATTGGCACAATAATGAAGCACGCATTTCTTTCTTACCCAAAGTAGTGAGTATCCAAAAACAAATGAAAATTATATCCAACATGAAATTTGTATCACCAGAAGAAAATATAAACTCGTCTTGATAATCTCGAAGACGCAGTTCTGTAAAAATCCTCTCGCCTAACGTATCCTAAAATCCGTACAAGCCCTGAATCCTGTCAATCGCCCAAGTCTCCTCTTTATATACTGTCCACTCTTTTTTTCCCGCCAATTTTTACACGATGCTTTATTTTTCACTCGGCACCAAACATCAACATTTGCACACGCTCTTCTCAGCTTTTCCACTTTTATGCACACGACTCTCTGTTATTTCGACTTTAGCAACGGAAAAACCCATGACTTGCAACTTCTCTCAAATTTTTCCACTCAATAAACAGGCACTTATTACTTTGTTGTTCTGGGACAACTTTCCCGAAGCCGTGAACTTGTCGTGACACTGTATTTTGTGCACAAATGTCTTAACTGCTTTTAGCTTTGTTATTCTCATTATATGTAGTTTTTAACACGTATTAATTGTAGTGTATGCCAAGCGGTCACACAAGTCCCGGGGCCACAAAAATGTATCCCATGTGGAAACATTTTCGTCCTATCAACTAAAAAAAATCAAGTCCCTTACATTACATACTGGGGCAAAATATGAAATGGGGGCATATATTTATGAAGCAATTGGCAATGGACAATTGTTGAGAAAAATTTATGTTACTGGTATAAGTCATTGACTGGGGGCATATATTTATGAGCCAAAATGAAAAAAAAACTACAAGGTCTCAGTATACATGTGAGCCAAAAAAAAATTAAAAAATTTTTTTTCAAGATGTCAGTATACACGTGAGCCAAAATTTTTTTCAAGATGTCAGTATACATGTGAGCCAAAAAAAAATTTTTTTTTTTTTTTCAAGATCTCAGTATACCTGTAAGCTAACTTAAAAATGTATTACATGATCTCAGTATACATGTGAGCCGAAAAAAGGAAAAAAAAATTATTATTTCTTAAAAGGAGTGATCTAGTAGTTTCATATTGCCGAAAACGGGGAGACATACAAGTTGTTTATACACTATGTCATTAAACAGTAAGGGATATGGATAGCAATGTGCAATACGCAATGTAAATTGTTAATGTATTAATACAATACTTATATAATCTTTACTTAACACGCTAATAATAATACATAAAACATGGAGTTATGATATAAAATATACATACTTAATGTTAAACTTATTGAACTTTTTATTTAAAGTCAACACATATAAGGTTTGGTCATGCCAAACAAAACTCGAGTGTTAATCAACACTCAGGACAATAAGGGAATCCTATCTTAATATTTACATCTAAATGGTAACTGACCATAGCTGTTTACCTGTGATCATGACTTTCGCTAATGTGAACGGGAGCGGTGAAAGGTCACACTGGATGTTTGAACTCTCATTGACGGCACAGTGTGGCGTCAACTGAAGGAGAGGGATGGGTGGTGGGGGTTTATAGTACAATGAAATAGCTGGGGGGAGTAGAGAAAGTAGTTCCGGTGTTGGATGGATGAATGAACGCGAGGCGTGGGAGAAAGTTAAAGAAACAAAATAGAAGAAGAACTCGCATGGGGAAATCGACACGGGGGGAAGATAAAGGTGGTGAAAACGAAGATTGGATTTGACATAGCGAAAAACAGCGAGGTGGTGTTAAGGTCACGTGTGGACAGTTTGCGCGTAGGGAAAAGGGAGTAGAGGTGTGGGTCATCATTTTATATACGCATTAGATGTTAAATAATTTGTACTGGACGAGTAAAACATCTGTGTGTCTCAACACAGTAATTTGTTAAAAAGGCATGATATATGGTACATAGTTATTTATGCGATATAAATGAAATTCAAACAATTTATAACAAGTAATCATAAAATCGATCCATAGCATATGTCTAGTTTCAGTACCTCCTGAACAGACCAGTAGAAAAAATGTGTTAATGGAGAAAAAAAATGCTCTGAGTATCGTTCAACATTTGTGATGCTCCAGCTAATCACATGTGTAATAATGTTTTGGTTTTCCGCCAAAGTCTTAATATTATGACATAAACTGTCATAGTTGTCGTTGGGTGCAGTGCCAACAAAACTGTAGCGCATTGCCTACAAACGGCAAAATCGCCCGTTTTGGTTGATGTGCTTGTCTCATATCATGAGAGTGTAGCTTAAGATCAAACAAATGTCTTCTTTAACCCTTGAGATTCTTCCTTAGTGGCAAATAGTACATGCATGTGTTTGGTTAAGTTTATAATGTACAACAATACATATATTTCTAAATGCAAACAAAATGTAATTTAAATCTTCTAATACAAAATAAAATGGTTTAAAGACTGTAACTGTGCATGTTGAATATAGTTGCGCCTCTGCAGATTTTTCTCTTCACTGTCGGTTATGACTGCCGCTGATAGCATCAATTGGAAGACATAGAAGGTGGCTGGCATCATTAAAAAAAACATTTCAGAGCAGCCAGCAGAGCACGCCGACCGACTCTAAAATATTTTGACTCGTCTAGACAATTCTATCGTACTCGGACAAGGAAAATGGAACCATTTAGGGTAACCCAGCGAGAGCAAAACTGGATTAACTCTAAATATAGCATTGTCTCTCCTGGACAAATCCGCTATCGTACACGGACAAGGAAAATGAAACCATTTAGGGTAACCCAGCAAGAGCAAACTGGAGTAACACTAAAATATAGCATGCCTCTCCTGGACAGTGCTATCGCACTCGGACAAAAATGAACCCATTGAGAGTGGCCCAGCTAGAGCAACTTGGCCATCTCTAAGGTCATCTCTAATATAGCGATTTCTCTCGTAGACAATCTGCTATCGTACTCTTTCTTTGTGTCTACAGCAGTGACGGTTGATGTAGTGTTACAGGCAGGGTGTTGCGAAGTTGATGCACTGTGTTGTGCGATGTTCTGTCGCTTAGTTGAACGTTCCCTGTATAGAGCGTCTGTCGTAGACATTTTTCTATCGTGTTTCTTCTCAGTGTCTACAGCAGTGACGGTTGATGTAGTGTAACGGGTAGGGTGTTGAGAAGTTGATGCACTGTGCTGTGCGATGTTCTTTGGTTTTGTTCGCCGTTTCGTGTACAGCTTTGCACGAACATGTTCCTGCGGAAGGCGTATAAACTTTGTCTGTGGTACCGAGTTGTCTGATGAAGTTGAGTAAGGTCGTTTCGAGGCGAACCGAATGGATGTATCCATATTATCGTCGGGATGCTCGTTATCATCATCGTTATCACTTTGGTGTTCTTCAGTATCAAGGTCTGACTCATCTCGTTGTGTGGAAGTAGGAACGGGAGCATTTCGTTCCGTTAATGAGGCAGGTGATAACTCTGTATCGGAAGGTTGTGGTGTATCTATATGGGTGTCGGCATCTTGTAGAGTCTGTTGTTGTTGTTTTTCTTCATTTAAAGATGTGTTGCTATCTCTGGACAACGATTGGTAATTATCTGCTTGAACTCGAAGGTTTCGTGCTTGAATTCTCTCACGTAGCTCCTGCGGAGGGATGTCATGTTCACTCGTAGAAGCGTCGCGACATCTACGTAGTCTGTCGATAGCATCGTGCGGGGGGTGAAGAGAGGGGTTTGAGTGTTCATCGTCGCAATGTGACACATCAGATGTAGAGGATGATGTGGGGGGACAAAGGAGTGTGGTTTTGCGAATCGGTCTGGTGTTAGTGAGGATAGGCTGGGAAACAGGACGATGATTATCTTTCTTGATTTGTGAAATGTGGGCTTTCGTCCTGATCTGTCTTTCTTCGTGCCACAGGATAAAATTTGTTGGTGTAGTCTGTTCTAAGATTTTGAAACCATCGATCCATTTGTCGTCAAATTTTGAATGTCGAACGTGTTTTTTGTAGTATACTAGATCTCCGATGTGAAAGTGTTCCAGTTTTGTGTTTTTATCGTGTGTACGCTGTTTCTTCCGGAAAGCTTTTTCTGCATTTTTGTTCGCAATTTGATGTGCTGCATGTTTTTGTTGTAGGATGACAGCTATCGGATCCTCTCCCATATATCTGCGTTGTGGTTGGAGAAGGTTGTCCATCGGAAATACCGGCTCCCTACCGTAAAGCAGGTAAAATGGCGAGAAACCAGTGGTGTCGTTAATGTTTACTCGTATTGCTTCTAAGGCCTGGTTGATGTATAGATCCCAATATTGATCGTTGCCTTCGATGTGTTTGGATAGAATGTCATGAAGGGTTGAATGCATTCTTTCGTTTCTTCCGTTACTCTGGGGCCGATAGAAACTAGTTGTGGTGTGTTTGATGTTTAACTTTTGTAATGTTGATTTAAAAGGATTGCCAACGAACTGTTTTCCATTGTCCGTGATGACTCTTCTAGGACAACTATGTCTAGGTAGAAATTCTTGCAAAAAGAAATCTGTGACAGTTGTAGACGTGACATCTTTCATAGGGAAACTCTCCGGCCAAACGGAGTACTGGTCTACAATGTGCAACAAGTACCTGTTTCCTGACAGTGTTAGGGGGTACGGTCCAGAGATGTCTAAACTGACAGTTTCCATGGGATAGTTGGAAGGTTGCATTTTTTGTAATGGGGACTTGTTCACCTTCATATTTCTCCTTTTGCAGATCTTACAAGTGGCTACGTAATCAATTATATCTTTATACATGTTTTGCCAGTAATACCGTTTCTTAATGACGTCTATCGTTTTATCTCGTCCTAGGTGTCCATTTTCATCGTGGAACTGGATGAGGATGTTAGGTATTAAATGATGTGGAATATATTTCTGTAATCTTCCATCTTGTTTGGAGTCAATATGATAGAGTGCTTGGTCATGAGGAAAAATAGTAAAATCCTTGACTTTTGCTGGTGTTTCTTTAATTTGTTTCATTAGTTTAACGACTTCCGGGTCTTTCATTTGTTCCTGTAGGATGTCAAAGTTGTCTGTTTGATCCTCTTCTGACAATCGGTCAGTGTCTGTGTGAGTGTCCGATTGATCGGCAATTCGGTTTGAATTTATGACATTTATTTGTCTAGTATTGTCATTTATGTCTGTTTCAGCTGCTTCATTTTCTTCACTCTGTGTCGGGTTGTCAGGATATGGAATTCTAGAAAGCAGGTCAGCAAATGTATTGAGTTTTCCGGCAATGTGCTCTATGGTAGTGTCATAGTTCTGCAAATTCATCGCCCAAGTTTGAAGCTTCTTTGGTTGTTCGGATGTCTTCGTCAACCAACTAACAAGGGGTTGGTGATCTGTTCTAATGATAACTTTTGTTCCGCGGATGTAAAAATCCAGTTTCTGCATAGCATAATGAATGGCAAATGCTTCCTTTTCTGTTGCAGTCCAACGCTTTTGGGACTTACTTAATGCGTGTGACAGGAAAGCAATTGGCTTTTCGTTGGGCACATTAGGGATAATAGGGGTTTCATCAGAAGAGTTTGGTTGGACAAGGCAAGCTCCTACAGCGTTATCAGAAGCGTCAGTATATAGGATCATTGGTTTGGTGGTATCAGGGTGTGCCAACATTGGAATGGTTGTGAGTGCATTTTTTAGGTAATCGAATGCTTGTTGACATTGATCCGTCCATCTGAACCTGGCATATTTCTTAGTTAGGGCTATTAATGGCTCCGACGCCTTGGGGAAATTGACGATGTGGTGTCTGTAATAACTACAACATCCAATAAAACCTCTTACGTGTCTCACAGTTGTAGGGCGTGGCATCTCTCTGATCGCTCATACTTTCTCGTCATCAGGGCGAACTCCACTGCCATTAATAATGAAACCTAGGTATTTTGTTTCCTGTTTTAGGAATTTACATTTCGAGAGTTTCAGCTTTATGTGATGATATTTTAGACGATCAAAGACTTTTTCAACCCTTTTCAGGTGTTCTTGTATTGTACCTGGCGTATGGACTAAGATATCATCCATGTATGCCAAGGCAAAGGGATGGAATCCTTTCAAGACCTCATCCATGAGGGACATATAAGTGGCGGGGCTTGATTTAAGACCAAAAGGCATCACATTCCATGAAAAGGATCCGACATGCGTAGTAAATGTAGATTTTTCCTTTGCCGCTGGTGACATTGGGATGCACCAGAAACCGGATCGTGCATCCAATGTTGTAAACTATTTGGAATTTCCAAGCATCGCCAGTATATCATCCATCCTGGGAAGTGGGTATGATATCGTCTTCGTTATCTTGTTAAGTGCACGATAATCGCAGCAGAAACGGTGGCTGCCGTCTTTCTTTGTGACGATGACAATGGGGGATGACCATTGAGACCTTGATCTTTCTATAATGCCAGCTTCAAGCATCTCAGTTATAGATTTCTCCACTAACTCACGGTTTTTAAGGGGAGTGTGGTAAGGTTTGAGGTGTACTGGAACATCAGTTGTGGTGTTTATATCCATTTGTACTGTAGATGTGCGCTCCAGTTCCATGTCATTGATGGCAAACATGTGTTGGTGTTTGGTGACAAACTGTTGAAGCCTACTGACATGAGGTTCTTCTGCATGCAAGGTTTCAAGTAATTTTGTCAGCCTGTCTTCACTATTCTTTTGCACATCAGTTGTACTGGATGTTCCTTGAGAACTGCTTTCTTGCTGTGGTGAAGCGTTGATGATCACTCTCGATCTGTCCTGCACTCCGGCAGTATCGTGGTTTGTTGTGTTGAATGTAAGTTTCGCTCTCTCTACCACTACGGCAGTACTGTGGCTTTAGCGGTCGTTGATTTATTGAGGGTTTGTTTCCCTGAGTGTTTGTCTGGGAATGCACTAGTTGGTTCCGTCGCTGGTTTTTCATATTAATTAAGCGATGGTATCTGGGGGTAACGTGTGTCACAAGATTGATCTCATGAAAACTTCTGCATGTCCGGTGATGTAAGCTGTCATTATCAAATTCTGGATAATATCTCTCAGTGTCAAATCCGTTCCTGTGATAAGCCTTTCTATTTCCTGCCCGCTGTTTTCTCGTAGAAGCGTAAAATTTACTTGGCGAAGTTCTGTCATTTGTCTTATAAGCCGGTAAGTGTGCTGGTGTTAGAGGATTACGGTAGGCTTCCATAACTATTTCTTGATCTACGATATCCGCATAATTCAAGTCATTATCAATTGTAGGTTTTCGCTTCTGTACCTCTGTAAGGCAGTGAATATTGTGGTATTTACGCACATATTTATCTGGGTCGGCAGGTGAAAAGTTACACTGTTCGTTTGTTCGGTGGGTGTAATTTTTATGTTTACCAGTATCAACATACATGTTATCCTTGTAATACTTGTGTTCGGCTTCGCAGTGGGATCTCCTTCCATACGGTTTGTGCGGAACGTAGACAGAATGTTTGGTGACAGGACGTGTGTCCCGGCGCTGTGATTTCTGAAAGCTCGTATGAGGGCGTGGAAAAAAGTGTGGGGGCTGACGAGGAAAATTGAATGGAGAAGGGTGACTCAGATCATCAATCGGTGTTTCTTTCTTGGTGGCGGGGGTCGGAAAAGGTTGAACCTTGTCTGTCATATTTGTGTTCACAAATTTAACTTGCGCTATAATTGCACCGCATGCAACAGATGTCGCCTTCCCTGAGGTTTTTTTTTTTTTTTTTTTTTTTTTTTTTTTTTGCGTACGCCCGCTAACACTCGAGGCGAAATCTCAGGTTATTATATGTCTAACCTGACATTGACTTTACGTGAGTATCCTTTTATTTCTTGTACAGAGACAGGTGTCCCTCGCCATTCAGGCAAATACTCGCCGATTTCGGAGGTACCCATTGCAGCTGGGTCGGCTCAGGAGCCGCCAGTCCCTGGTCGACGACACTTCTTCAAATGTCCTCGCCAGGTCTCGAGTTAATCCAGTCCAAATCCCGGTCGACGAAAAATCCTCAAATGCCGTCGCCCGGGTTTGATCCTGTATCACCCGGTCGCCAGAGCGGTGTTGTAACCACTACGCTAGCGCGGCTCCCCCTGAGGTATTTAAAATCATTACAGGAAAATCACGGGTGGTGGTAACTTCTGCGATTCCTTCCGTGATACTGATGTGGGGATCTTCGTTAATTGCATTGTCTGTTAAAGGTTGTACTTCAATTGTGTGTCCTGGACTGAAGTATTGGGATCCTTTAATACGACCTTTTACTATAGTAAGAGAGTTTGCTTGTAAAGTCACTGGTGATGTAAGTCTGACCAACGATGCGATATGGAAATCATCTTGCAACGTAATAAAATCGCCATTTATCCTTATCTTGTGTAGATCAAAGTAAATTCTTGCCTGATGTTTATTCAAGAAATCACGTCCTAATATGAAATTTCGAGACATGCCTCTTGTAATTATAAAAGGGTGAATAAGTTTTTGATGTCCGATCTGAAATGTCACATAAGCAGTTCCAAGCGACTGTAACTTTTGGCCTGTCACAGAAGCCATATAGGTTTTCGAAGGTGCAAATCTGACATGTTTCTTAATCTGTAGGTATATTTGCTCCCTCATCAAGCTAATGGTGGCTCCAGTATCTATCAGAGCTCTGTAATTTTTGTTATTGATGGATATCAAGCATGAACTGGGATCAGGCGATAAATTTATGTGATTTATTTCTGTTAGCTGTGGTTTGCAATCGGTACCATGATGAGGTTTGTTTTTGGTGGTGTAGGACCTTTGTTCATAACTTGTTAAAGTTATGTCTGTTGAGGTCATACCGAATGGCCCCATTTATCGGCTGACATAAGCGTTTCCCTGACCTTGGTTGTAAGATCTGGGATGGCTTCGGTTGAAGGCATGATTTCGTTGTGGGTGAGGTCTCTGTTGATCACCATTTGCATAATAATAACAACGTGGTGAGTGGTTCTCATACTGATGCGGATGTGCTCTGTACTGACTGTAACTCTGTTTTTGCGTACATTCGTAAGAAGTATGTCCTCGGTGTTTGCAAATAAAGCAAGTAAGGGCAGTAACCTGGTGCACATTCTGTTGATGTCTTCTGGGTTGCTGATGAGAATGAGATTGTCCTGCATGTTGGTTGGGATGATTATAATTTGAATGGACTCTGTGGGAGCTGTTCCTACTCCAATGTGGTCTTGAGTGGCCAATTTCCATCGGCTCATGGAATTCGTCGGAATGGTCTGGTTTTGGTTCCCTGCCAATTCGTTGCTGGAACCTTTTACGAACATTTTCTTCAGTCACCGCTAGTTGAATAGTCTCTGTAATGGTCTTTGTATCCTTTCTAAGAAGATGGAGTTTAAGGTTATCTGCGTTTAATCCGTCAATAAAAATACCAACTAAATGTCTTTCAAGCTCTTGGGAAGGGATGTTCCCGTCTAGAAAAGCTTCTTCAGCCAAGTTGAGTAATCGATCTGCGTAGAATTGCACTGGTTCGTGTCTGTCTTGGTGTATTTTGCGAAGTAAAGTCCAAGCATGTTGTCCATCGGTTATATCACTATAGCGTTGTACAAGCTCTTTCCTCAGTGAATCAAAGGTCTCATTGGGATATGTTTTAGATCTACGACGGAGAAAATCGGTTACCAAAGAATCTGAAGACAGGTAAGCTATTCTTTTGCGGTCCTCATCACACGCAGCGTTTATTAGAGAAGCAAATTTGTCCATGTCCACTAGCCACTTCCTGAAAGACTTAGCATCTCCAGCAAATGGAGTTACGACAGTTCGGACCTGTTGGTACTTGGCGAAATGGTCTACATTACCTAACGTTTCCGTAATCTTCTGTAGAGCAATCATAGCTGGCTCTGCGTCGTCTGGAAGGGGTGTGTGACTTGGTAGAGCTGATTGTTGCTGTATATGTATTAAATGTTGTTGCTGATCAAGCTGCTGTTGCAACGCTTGTGGATCCATGATAGTGATTAATAGTGATTAGGCCAGTCTGCTATCACTAAAAAATGTAGCTGTCCGCTCGCCAAAATGAGTATGTTTCCACAAACGAAAAGGGCTGGTCGCGCCGTAAATGTTTGTAGTATGCTTTCACTAACGAAAAAGGGTTAGTCACGGCGCCAAGTAGTAAAGTGTAACCGCGCTAGCTAATTGGGCACAGGTCGCGGCATCAATGAAAAGAATGTGTGTGTGTCCGTCAGCTGACCGGGTCAGTTCCGTTAATGGTTGACCGCAGGTAAATATTTTGAAGAGCGCTAACTCTTGTACGTTTCTTGGTTCAAGTCGTTACAGGTCTGACCGCCTGAGTTGGTAATTCTTGACCTTATTTTATTCTTCCTTAACCCAGGGTTCTTTCGTACCTTTTTTATGGTTAGTGAAAAGCAATGTCTTGTATAGTGGTTTAATCAAATAATCCAACTGTAATGTTTCAAGGAAAACGCAGCAATGTAGAAAAATAGAATATATTTTATTAACGTGATTGGAACAGCAAAATGTCATTGGCACAATAATGAAGCACGTATTTCTTTCTTACCCAAAGTAGTGAGTATCCAAAAACAAATGAAAATTATATCCAACATGAAATTTGTATCACCAGAAGAAAATATAAACTGGTCTTGATAATCTCGAAGACGCAGTTCTGTAAAAATCCTCTCGCCTAACGTATCCTAAAATCCGTACAAGCCCTGAATCCTGTCAATCGCCCAAGTCTCCTCTTTATATACTGTCCACTCTTTTTTTTCCCGCCAATTTTTACACGATGCTTTATTTTTCACTCGGCACCAAACATCAACATTTGCACACGCTCTTCTCAGCTTTTCTACTTTTATGCACACGACTCTCTGTTATTTCGACTTTAGCAACGGAAAAACCCATGACTTGCAACTTCTCTCAAATTTTTCCCAAAATTTTCCACTCAATAAACAGGCACTTATTACTTTGTTGTTCTGGGACAACTTTCCCGAAGCCGTGAACTTGTCGTGACACTGTATTTTGTGCACAAATGTCTTAACTGCTTTTAGCGTTGTTATTCTCATTATATGTAGTTTTTAACACGTATTAATTGTAGTGTATGCCAAGCGGTCACATAATATAGTCAAACAATATTTATCACGAACAAATGTTAATATTAGTGTCTGGGAATGTGAAGGTCTGATGCTGTTCTTACAATGCATATGACTTTTAACAGATGAAAGTCAATTAAATATCTGTTAAAGTCAGTTATATAACTGGAACCACCAGGCCTTTACACCCCTCCATTTTAATATAATTCTTGTTCAGAGTTTCTTCTTGATTTTTTGTTTGTTTATTTATTTAACGTATTAGCATAATTGTGATTGTCCCTATTTACAATGATTTGACAAATGTGATGCCACTTTCTCATCGGCAGTTGTTCATATTATTTGGAATTGAAAACAATATATATCCTAATTATAACCCATCAGAGGTTGAACGGGATATTTTTCTTCATTAATTTAAAAAAAAAAAATCTTACTCACACTTATTCCCGCTACTAACCCTGGTATTGTCGACATAAAATGGCGTCCACGTCGTTCGGCCTCGTTTTCGATTCTGACTTAGTTGACGTAACTCTTTATAGAAGAATCTAGGGCACTAGGATAGACCCTCGGGACGAGTGGCCTGACAGCCAAGACACCTAAAAAATAACAAAGCTTTTTGGCACAGATGAAGGAGAAACAAACATTGATAATGAACTATGGCTGCCTGAAAAAACACATTAGAATGTACCGATCTTGCAGCGTACATGGCACATATTTCTGGTCACGTATCATCGTCTTCATCATTTTCTGTGCAATCTTGTAGATGTGATTTCTGTGGCAATCTGTTTGACATGATGAGGTTACCAGCCCCATGCATACGCTGAAGTTAGCCGCCTTGTACGACTGCTTGAGGGTTCAGTAGTCTTATTCTTTCTGTCTCATATCAGACCCCCCTGGGAACTACACGGGGCAAATAGCACGTAGCCTAATCAAGTCCGGATTTCTGAGCCATGATACGGCAGTTTCTTCGTCAGAACATGTCACCATCATTTTCTGCGCATGCGCTAACGAAGACTAGCAGGATTTCACATAACTCAAGAACTATTCGGCACTGGACTTCCGGCTACAGATCCAGACTGCACACTACCATGGATGCTGTTCCCCCTGGACGAAGGTTTAGACTCGACAGTGTCTCTGATATGACTAAGATCAGGGTTAGAATCACTTGCTCCACCAGGGGAAAGAAGCTCCCGTTCCTTAGAATTTCTCCACTTCATTCGTCGATTCTGGAACCAAATCTTGACCTTTCCAAATGAATAAAAATAAGTTGTATTTAGGTTGTGATGATCTAAAGGTACTTTTAATAATTCATGAACACATTTATTTTTATGACTAGAATTTCATAAAACAATTGAACTGATTTTCTTACATAAGTATGGCCACCAATATATTTTACACCTTATTTGAAAATTAAGAAGTGAGAGGACTAACTGTAAATATATAATATATATATTAAACGTCATGTGGGAATAGATAAATGAAACCACAGAATAGGACATTAAAAAAAAAAAAACTAGACATGATTTCTTCAACCTGTGAGTCCTTCAAGCCAAGCTTTGTGGCCAGATTTTTCCTGTCTGGCTTACTGATGTACTTCTGTCTCTGGAACATCTTCTCAAGACCTTTTCTTTGGGCGTCCGAGAAGACTGCCCTCCTCAACATGCCTCGTCTAGGCTTCCCTCTTACTGCGCCAAAAAAGGTCAATGTGTTGGAAATGGGGATACTAGGAGAACCTTGAAGACGAAGCAGATCGGTACTATATTATTATTATTAAAGCAACAATCAAAAAAGTTTCATAAATGGGTGCTTACGTTGAACATAAAGATTGCTGTGGTATCACACGATCACTAATGTGGAACTGATGATAAGAACCAGACAAGTGTCAGTAGAACAAGAGATAATAATGTACGGTATATGACACACATTCAGGAAACTTGTTGATAACATTACAATGTAGTCCCTGTTCTGGGATCTCTAGGGTAAGAGAGGGGGGACAATGAGAAGACAGAATCAAAGTTATTCCCCGTGGGCTCTGCAACATCCGTCTATCTTACTGATGAAATTCTTAGGATGACATGTATTGACTGCATCAACGGTTGACCCTGTTGTTTATTTGCTGGTTCCACTATGTGACCTGTTTAGCTCAACTGTCGTCCTACTCCTCCATGATATGGCCTACCCAGTTTCACATCATTTCGGATGTTAGCACGTGGTCGCTTGTTCTTGTCAACAGGTCTGGTTTACGAATACATAATTATTATTGGCTCTGTAAGAATCGGTTGGCTTATGTAGGAGGACGCGAACCATCAGAGCTCTTGCACTAGTGCTTTCTGTAGCAATTAGTTTGAAATGATAAGGTTACTACCCTCCCGTGAGTGGGCCTGATCTTTGACTAACTCCTTCAAGTTGACGGCAGCGGAATTATGCTGTTTCTAATGTCTGCCCGTTAGAATTTTGAAATGTGTATATCTGCGCTGTTGTATGTGTGCCAAGTACAGACGTTGAGTAAAATACTGCAGTGAGAATCCATGGCCTGGTAATAGTGCTTTTTGAGCTAGGTGATACCAATACCGTACAAGAACAAATCAGATATGCATGGAGGCATACCTGGAGTCACCCTTATATGACCACCAGCTACGCACAATGGTATAGTATGTAGACTTGGATGTAAACCTCTGTCTCACTGTGGTGAGGCTAATTACACCCTCATTAACTCTTGAAACCATCCACACACTTCTAGGGATTCTCACTGTGGTGAAACATGGTGAGAACCCAGCATTGCAGACTAAGACGTAACTCTGGCTTTTACTTGGTTTCCTGCACGCAGGAGGATCTTACTATGGACCCCACGAGAAGCAGGGGGAAGCTGAGAAGTGGCTCTGTGTAGGATGTGACGATTCCTTGGGAAAGCCCAGAACCAGAGCACATTGTTTTTAGCTCTGCATATTTGGAGAGCCCCCTTGGATGGTGTGACGTATAACCTACCGTACCTGACAGCCTTTCGTGACCTTGTGTCGTTCTGTGATTTGTTAGCAAAGTCAAGCATTTGACAGCCTGCATTACCCACCTTTAACCCACGCCTCTTTTCCTTGAGACGTAAACAAACAGACAAATTACCAACATTCGCGACTTGCCAGTCCTAACGGGGAGCGTATCTGGTTTGTTTACCTCAGTTTCTCACGCAAGCGTATCTGTCAATCATCAGACAGATGCACGTGGAAACATCGGACCTCGTTTGAAGTAGCCGCACGGGCTAACACAAATTCCCCGAGAATCCTGTGATGTTCGTGATACAGGGAAAGATAACGCTTTGATCTCGAGAAGCGTGGGGATTATGATCATAATAACATGATGTATATAAACTGTGGATCCTGAAATCAGTTGTCGCTCAGAATTTTTTGGAGAGTCTAAACACGTTGTCTAGAACCATTGTGAATAGATGTGTTAACAGTTTCGTGGGGATTTCATTTCTGGTAATATATAAATTTGTGCTTAAGCGTATTAAAGTGTTAAAAGTTTTATCATCTTAAATTCAATGTGATAAATATCATACGACTTAACAAATTGACGCCAACCCTCTAATAGCTACTTAGCGACAGGCGATATTTGTTAAAGTGCGCTTATGGATAATTAAATAATAACTGACCAGATAGGAATAGGCTAGAGACACAGTGTGCTTATATGTAGTGTCGTGTGAAATTCTAAATCCACATATATACATTAAAAAGTAAAGGTAAAGCCTTTTTATGCTTCGTCTGCATATTCTCACGCTTTCACGTTGATAGTAAAGCCTACTACATCAATACACGCTTTCTACAATAACACGTGTACTGCATTTCTAAGAAAAACCTTGAGCTAGGCACCCTGCGTAATGACCTAAATTAATACTTCCATTAATTTCATTTTATACACGGCGTGATGAAAAGACAGATGAACTTAGGATAGAGAGAAGGGAGGGCTGAAAGCAGGAACGCATGCCACACTAAACACGCGTCTCGCGATATACAATTAATGCCACCCACCCCTAGCGTAAGGCCAGAAGCAATAACTTTTTTTCAAATCGACAGTGATAAAAAACACTACCCATACGAGAGTTAGGTTTAAAAACTTACAAAACGCTTATTAGGAAACATGACATTCTACTGTTTTATGTCTAAAATCCTGACATTAGTCTGACAGTACAGCAGGACAGGTGGCGGTTCTAAACATAAAAAAATAAAAAAACAAATACACGACTATCCTAGAAAATACATATTTTGAACGCAGCCACTTAGCTCCCTTAAATTTGTATATTTGGGTTCCTTAGGACTTGCTGACAAATAATATGTTAAGTGTTACGCAAATAGTCTAGGAATTAACAAATTATAGCCAAAAGAAATAGTGAGGGTGTCAGACAACACCAAAATCAGAATCGCTCAGTGGCAGATTTTGAAACCACCATTGTACGGGAAATAGGTCCCCATGTTAAATCCTATTTGATTGGAGCGCAGTAAATGTAAGGCGAAACACGATTAGTCGGACTACAAATACTAATTTTTTGTTGTTAGGGGAAACAGTAGTAGAGGTACTTTTTTGAAAAGCTGTGTAAACATGGCACGATTGGTTAGACCCGCCAATATAGTCAATTAGAAGCGTCAGTTCAGCACCACATTTTCAAATAAACTTTCTAAAGCAACAGTGCGTTGAGATTCAGCTTATATTTTTCTAAATAAAAGCCTGAGACAGCGGCAGGTCGGATTTTGTGCCATATTCATTGCCAGTCAACGTAATTGTGTATTATTTCCATGAATTGTGGTAAGCTTGAAATATATGATATCTTTTAATGAAAATTTTATGTAAATTGATAATTTATGTCTGTATATGTGTGTGGTTCAGTAGCGAACATGAGGCAAGGCATAAATATTGCTCCAACCTGAACAGAAAGTGTCGGAGAAAAGTAAAACTGCATGGAATTGCCAAACAGTACACTGACACCTATCTTGTTTCAGATGAAGATAGCAGTTGGCCTACCGCTCTGAACTCAGTGTTTGTTATGTATTGTGTTCAGTCTGGAAATAGATTATAAATTAGTTCTGAAATAGGAGGTACAACCTTCTTGTTTCAGGGACCGTGGTCCTAAAGTTATTGAGCAGCACCTGGTCTGAGCTTTGCTGAATCTAGAGGCTGACAGCATACTCCTGGGTCCAGATAGTGACCAGTGAGGTGTCTCCAGAACACAGGGAAGCTATCGAGCAGAGGAGTCCTTTCCTGCCGCCATCACGAAAGATAAGCTTCTGTGGCCATGGAGCTCAACATTATGTGTCCCCTCTAAAATTGACAGTATAGTAAAACAGAGGGACAATACCTTGTTTAAATTGATAGGAACTGGGAACTTTTCCCCATATTATTTCCAAGATAAACAAACACTTGAAGTCATGATGACAAATAACAACATAGCTTGAAAAACAAAACCAGTATTACCTCATAGTACCACTACACAACTGACACACATAGGATAATACTAATAAAATATGTCACTACAAGGTTCATATTTATAAATTATGTAGATATAAATTGTGATTACATTTGATTGTGATTCCTGGTTCACTGTGTAGTTGAATCAGGATATATATTAGTGAAAGTAATTAATACATATATATTTGAAACTTTACCAGTGACTCATTTAAGATAGTCTTATAGAGTGTTAAATGTGTGTGAGTGTCACAGTGTTGTCAAGTGTGGTGGAATAAATTAAATTGTTTATCTGTCTGTTGTTGTTGTGACTTACACTTCATCTATTACATAACCCTAGACATTCAACGTAGTCATCACAATATTCCAGAATAATTCTGACTGAGGTATAAATGTGGTAGCAAGTAAGGTTATCTGTAAAACAATACACCTATTAGATACAGATACCTTCACAGCTGATCTCAGTCAGTACACTAAGTCCCCTATAAGTATTTATATCATCCCACTTTACCACATGTAGATATTTTATTAGCAGTAATTTTTTTCATAATGTTATTCTATCCTTAGGCATGACCTAATCAAACGGCGACCAGCGGTTTTTATTTTGGTCCTTTTTCTCCATTTACTGATTGGATTAAATTTGTCTTCTTTTGGCTTACTTGATTCCAAGTTCAGTTGTGAACAGGACTGGCAACAGAGACTAACTTGGTAACTAACATTTAAATAGTAAAGTTAACTGGACTATAAGCACCAGAAATTATTTATTCAATTTTATCAGCCCATTGTGGAGTAATACCAATACTGTAACTGTTCCCCCGACTTTTGATAGTAGTATCCAAGTGGATATTTATCCAGAAGAATTACGCTATTTTAGAATCGGCACCCACCAGAGCCAGCCGATAGGATTTACCACCATCATCAATTAACAATAATTAACAGTTTTTAGCAATCAGATGGTTTCCTACTGCTTACTGTAAACACTGGATCTCAGAGAGTTTCTGCATTAACTATTCGATGTGACATTTGATCTGTCCAGGAATCACCCACCAAATTAGGCGTTCCCCTTATAACAATTAATTATCTGAGGACAGACTGGGGCCCAATTTGGAAGATAAAACCACTGGAATATATCTATTCAGACATTGCATGTCAAGAGATTTTTCCCACCAAGAGTAGGTAAGCAGCGAATGTGTGAAATATTTTTCTTTATTGCAGGAAGATTTGTATCATCTAAATTCTGTTAAATATTGCTTACTCCACTGGATAGCATTTAGTGGGAACTTTGTTCTTCTTCTTTACTGTCTATGCTGTAACATAGTGTTAACCTTTGGGGTTATTAACTTGTTGGGGTCTTTTCTTCTCAATAAGGGGTAGGGCACATGTATTCTGTTATTCTTCTATGCATTACATTCTGAATTTTATTTGATCTTTCTTTAGATGTTCGATGTTGTAAAGTTTAATGATAATAAACAACAAAAGAACTAAACTTTGTGTGTGTTGGTCAGACCCATACCCAATTAACCATAGTTTTTTTATGTTTGTGTGTCTTGTTGTCACATAGCTGTGTGTGAGTGTTTCGATTAACTTATATTTCTAGATATAGGGAGGTGCAAGATTGTCTTATACAAAATTATAGTCGTATAGATAGGCTGGACTAGAGAAACTACTCAGTCCAGAGATAGATCTTCTCCTTCAACTATCCACTCGTGAAAATCCATTTTCTTACACCTTTACTTCTCACGTACTATCACCATCCACTATACTCAGGCGGGGACCATAAAAAAAAACTTTAAAACCTATATAGTATAAGCACGACAGATGGCGAGGAATGTATGTCACGCACTCTTCCTCCTGGCTTGGAACATGATGTGATGATCCTTTAAATAAAAGATAAGCCGGAGAAACTGAAGCTCATGACTTCTACTCAACGCGTTTCGGAATGGCGGAAAAGTGTAGACAAGAAGTCTTCAACTTCGTATTTGCTGCAAAAGAGCGAAAAGCTCAGCAGCCTTGGATAAACAAGAGATCAGAAAAAAAAAGGTGACCACTAACAATACAAGAACAGATAAGATAAAAGAAGGTGACCACTAACAATACAAGAACAGGTCAGAGAAAAATGGAACATATAAGCAGATCCGTAATACAATTTAACGCTAATACAGTCTGACGCCGCTCCCATAACGTGAAGCTTTCATAAAGAACACTCCAACAGCGTTACATTCCAACAGACATCCGAACAGTGTGACACTCCAACAACATCACACTTCAGCAATCTGAGACGCAAAGCGTCCAACTTTAGCAGTCTGAAACTCAAAGTGCCCACTCTCTAACAGTCTGAAACTCAGTGTCCAACTCTGTAACAAAGCGATATAACAAAAATTTACTCTCCAAATGTCCAACACTCCAATAATTCAACCTTCTACAACAAGACGGCACTGCAACAGTTTGACAATTCAGCTCCAAAGTTAAACTGAAAACGAGATTCGCGTGAACAAGCTGTTTATTGTTGTTGTGAACAAGCAGGTTATACGATCGCTTATGTATTGTTCCGAATCATTAGACGAGAAGAAATCACTGCTGCTATTGGCCAATTCACCTGCTCAAATCACGTGGGCAATAAATGTGTCAAGTGACAAATTATGTTATCATCTTGTGAATTTATTCCAATCCAACATTTAATGCAACACCATTGTTCGACCCTGTAGCTTTATGACGGATTAAGGCAAGCGGCAGCTTGAACTCTGAACTGTCACTTGTTCTAAAACTTCTGCCCTTCACGTGAGGTAAGGCTGAGACGATTACACAAGAATAGCCAATCAGATTGACTCTTGGGAGATAGTTTGTCGCATTTGTTTTTAAGAAATCATTTCCCGCGGACGCTAATTTTTAAAGCTACGAATGACATTCATTAACAGCTTTCTCTCTTACTCTAAGGCTGTGTAAAACACTAAGTAAGGACTTGCACATTTTTATGTCACCATATATGCTTTAAAAACAAGGCACGTAATAGATTTTATCTATCACATGTATATCTCATTAGAAGAAACCCAACAATGTGGGAGGGTCGGCCCGTGCTTCCAATACGCATCCCACATCCAAACCTGTGAGGTTATAAAATTAATCAAGTTTTAGCATAGACTTAAGTCACAATAATAGGAGACTTGTAGTAAGGTCGGTTTCTGACAGCCTCTCATTGTTAAACATCTTTGATTATCCTGGCTGACGATTTCGGATTTGTATTCATTGCCCAGGGGAAGCTGAACTCTTGAAGAGTTGATACATCGGCACCCACAACACTGCGTTCAATCTTATCTCAGTCACACAATTCTGAGAACCAATCTTATCTCATTCACACAATACTGACAACCGATCTTATCTCATTCACACAATACTCAGAACCAATCTTATCTCATTCACACAATACTGAGAACCAATCTTTATCTCATTCACACAATACTGAGAACCGATCTTATCTCATTCACACAATGCTGAGAACCAATCTTTATCTCCTTCACACAATGCTGAGAACCAATCTTTATCTCCTTCACACAATGCTGAGAACCAATCTTTATCTCCTTCACACAATGTTGAGAACCAATCTTTATCTCATTCACACAATGCTGAGAACCAATCTATCTCCTTCACACAATGCTGAGAACGAATCTTTATCTCCTTCACACAATGCTGAGAACCAATCTTTATCTCCTTCACACAATGCTGAGAACCAATCTTTATCTCCTTCACACAATGCTGAGAACCAATCTTTATCTCATTCACACAATACTGAGAACCAATCTTTATCTCATTTACACAATATTGACAACCGATCTTATCTTATTCACACAGTATTGACACATCTCTGTATACTGGCCTTTAACCACTCCAATGTTGACACATCTCTGTATACTGACCTTTAACCTCCAATGTTGGAGTGTTAGATCTGTAAATAAGTCATATCGTGAAAAAAAATCTTTCTCCAGTTTCGCACCTCATTTATCTCACGGCCGCAAATTTACTTCGTTACGATTAGGTACATACAAGTATATGTTTGTTTTTGTTAGCACGTTCGACCAGTACTACAAGAGCACAGGAAATAAATTAGCACCGGCTTCCTACAAAGACGCGAACAACAGTAGTGGCCCTTTGCTCCTGAAAGAAACGATCAAGAAAAAGGGCCGGATGCTTTCCTTTTCTGGAATGTTCTTGAGTTTTCTTGTTTTCTATTTGTGAGTTGCATCTTCCATGTGCTGTGTGTCTATGTTTTTAAATACTGTATATGAGCTTATTTAATCTAAACATCGAACAAATTTTCAAACAGATACAGGAAATACCAGGACTGAACATCAGTGGAAGGTCAATAAACAACCTTAGATATGCAGATGATACCGTGTTGTTAGCTGAAAGTGAACAGGAGTTACAAGAACTAGTGAAGCAAGTGAACAGTATAAGTCATGAATATTCATTCATTCATTTATAACCCTCCACTCCCAAAGGAGCATAGGCCTTCAACAAACATATGCCAAGTCCTCCTGTCACGTGCCATCATCTCAAGTTCTTTCCACGTTCTCATCATTTTCACCACCGTTTCAAGCTCCCTTCTCCATGTGCTTCTTGGTCTACCTCTGCCTCTCTTGCCCTGGGGGTTCCAGAACAAGGACTGCCTTGTAATGCTATCAACATGTTTCCTCAGTGTGTGTCCTATCCATCGCCATCGTCTTCTTCTCATCTCTTGTTCCACCGGCACTTGTCTAGTTCTTGTCATCAGTTCCACGTTGGTAACCTTGTCATACCATTTCAATCCCTCTATTCTACGCAAGCACCCATTTATGAAAGTCTGTAGCTTTTTGGTTGTTGTTTTTGTTGCTCTCCATGTCTCAGAGCCATACAATAGGACTGACTTCACATTTGAGTTGAAGATTCTTATTTTCGTGTTGGATCCGATTTCTCTTGATCTCCATATATTTCCCAATGCAATGAAAGCTCCTCTTGCTTTTTGTATTCTTAGTTTGATATCACTGTCTGTCCCTCCAACTTTGTCTATATTGCTGCCAAGATATGTGTACGATTCTACATCTTGTATTGGTGTTTCTTCAAGTTTAACCCTGTTATCATTACCTGCATTTATTCTCATTATTTTTGTCTTTTCCCTGTGTATTTTTAGACCCAATTGCTGTGACCTCTCATCTAGTGTTTTCAATTTGTCCTGCATCTGTGTCACGGGTGACTGAAATTGTATTTTACCAACAGGTCCCATTTTTCTTATCTTTTAATGTTCTGGTTTCCTCGATTTTTTTGCACTTTCAGTTTTCCTTTCTTCCAGATTTTACCTATGCAGCCCATTATTCCCTCTCAGACCCCACCCCCGCGGTTTTATTTCGTTCTGGCCTTCATTATAAATTCAACATTTGGTCAGTAGTGGTTCAGCTTACGATAATTTTACTTAAGCTGCACCTGGTGTTGTCTGACTCGGGGAAACGCGTGTGGCTTGTAACAGGTTTGATCTCGAGCGAGAAATAGTTTATTTGAAGCGAACCGCTATACTGCTGAAGTCCATAGCGGGAACAAAGGGGAGACCAAAACTCACGTTCGTTCTGAGAGATTTGTTGTGGCCCTTGATCGCTCACAGAATAACATTAGGTCATATGTACGAAACTTTCTCGCGGTTGTTGTCTTCTGATGTAGTCTCTAGAAATAACGTTTGTCTTACTCAGGATTACGTTAGACGCCGTACATCCGTGGGAACACGCGATGGGGTTTGGCGTCTCTGGTAGACTATAAATTTAGATAGGTTTACTCAGTCAAGCACACTCGTAAAATTTTCCTGCCCGTAGATGACCAAATGAGACAAAGGCAGATGTAGGCACAAAAACTAGATTGTGTTGCCTATTCTCGTCATCTCGGGGTAAGTTGACATCTCTTGTAATACTTATAATATGTATAATTCATGTTAGCTTTATATATAACTAATGGGAGTGTGACTTGAATTATTTTAGGTGATTTCTCCCGGTAATTAATTCAGTGATAATGTAGCGCCGTCTACCGCCTTAGTTAACGGGTGCTTAAGCAGTACGTGTCTCCCTGTGTTATTATTTACAATGAGTTAATGGTAAACTTACGATAACAGATGCTTACTAGGCGAAGAATCAGAGTAGTCCGTTCAGTGTTTACCATGGGTTAAGAGTAGGCTAAAATAACTGTCATTACTGTAAGGAAATGTCAGCGGTGTAGGTAATTCACTTAAAACTGAATAGTGATGTGCGGGCACTATAACACTGAATTATAAGAGATAGTCACTTATTACTTTCAGATATAAACTTCTAGTGGTTGTGTGGAATTATATGACTACTTGAGTAGTTAGACACCAGTTTATAACTTTCACGGCAGTCCAGAGAGTAGCCTTAGGTTTCAGTCACAATTATTATTGCATTTTCCATGTGTTCAATTTTGGGAGGTTATTACTTTTTCCCTTTTGTGTATCGACCCCAAGGGGCGCATACCATTTATTATGTAATGTCAAATGTTTGAAATAGGAATCTCATACAGCATATATTGACTAACTCCAGGAATAAAAATTAGCAGTAGAAACACCCCCTAAGAAGATAAAAATAATTAAGAGGAGATTACAGTGATAAGTTGTCACAGCCAGTAGTAATTAGTTAATTATAGTTAGTATTTATTTTAGTTAAGTTTAAGATTGTCTTAGAACCTGATTAGACCTGCTTGAGTTAGAATGGCTGATTTAGCCAAGTTCAGATCTGCCGCTGTGCAGACTGCTAAAGAGATGGGCATGGATGGACCAGAACTGGTCCAGTATGTAACCTCAGAGGTGGACAAATTTATTGCCCGAGAAGATAAAAGATTAGAGAAAGAAGCAGAAAGAAAGTTAGAGGCTGAAAAAGAAATTAAGAGGCTGCAGATTGAGGCTGACAAGGAGGCTAGGGCATTGGAGGCAGATATTAAAAGGCTCCAGTATGAAGAGAAGAAGTTGGAGGCCGAAGAAAAGAGACTGTCTGCAGAAAGAGAAGAAAAGAGACTGGCTGCAGAAAGAGAAGAAAAGAAACAGGCTGCAGAGAGGGAAGCAGAAGATAAGAGATTACAAAGGGAGCACGAGTTACGACTAAGGGAGTTGGAAATTCAAGGCCATGCTCCTGAAAATGGTGTCAGCCCCTTTGCCTCAGATGCCACTGCTAGTCAGGGAGCCTCAACCTCAGCTATGGGTTTTCATGTAGACCATTTTGTTGAGAAAGATGATGACATAGAAGGGTATATAAGTAGATTTGAGCTTTTGGCTACTACATATGGGTTAGAGAGAGAGAGGTGGAGCCTCAAGTTATCCCAGGGGCTTAGGGGAACAGCTTATGAAGTTTTTGCCAAGATGAGCAGAGATGACCAAGACAATTATGACATGTTAAAGCAGGCTTTTTTGTTAAGATATGAAAAAAATGGAGAATTTTATAGAAAAAATTTAGGAATGCCAAACTACTGTCGGGTGAGACCTATCACCAGTTCTCTGCACGGTTAGAGACTTACTTGGAGAAATGGACTGCTCTGGGGAAAACCCAAGATCTTAAGGAAATGATCCTTATTGAGCAACTAAGAGAGTCCATGGCTCCAGACCTGAGAAAGTTTCTCATGGAACAAGGTGCAGAGAGGCTGGGTGAGTTACTCAATGTCGCTGAGAGGTATCAGGCATCCCAAGCAGAAGTAGCTGGCACTAAAAAGAAACAGGTGGACAATTTTAAGGCACCACAAAACTTTAATAGGTTTGACCATAGAGAACAGAACAAAGGTAAGCAACAGTTTGATAGGCCACACAATGACTATAAAAATAAAACCCCACAATTCAATGAATGGAAATATGATGGAAAAAAATCTTTTAACCAAGGAAAGAGGTGGTGTAAAAATTGTCGGATGGACAACTATAACACCGAAAATTGTAATAGGAGACCTGTAGTAATGGCCACGCTTCAGGTCAGGTCGACTCCTAGAAAGGAGGAGGAACCACCAAAAACTATGTCTCGTAAAGAGTGTAGGAAGGCACAGGCTAAAGATAGATCACTGAAGCCGTGTTTTGACAAACTCCAAAAACTCCATACCCCTCCTAGAAAAGGAGAATTCTATTTGGATGATGGACTGCTTTACAGGGCGGATAAAGCAGGATCATACGGGTGTGCACAGTTAGTAGTGCCATCGAAATATAGGGAACGAGTTATGAGACAAACACATGTTCAAGACGGTGGACATCTGAGGATGGGTCGCACCTGTACAAGGACTTCTATGTCTTATTACTGGCCAGGAGTGGTTGAAGACATAAGAAAATTTGTCGAGGCCTGCGACCAGTGCAATAAGAAAAATTCCACAGGGTGGAAAAATAATAACCAAATGCGAGAGAAGCATTATGGCAAACCTGGGCCAGAAAATAAAGAGGGAATACCCACACGTGGGAAAATGGATCAGGACCTAGACACGCCACGGGGCAAACTTAGGCCTGGAAAGAAAAATAATTATAATAAAGTGGACAGAGGGGAATGGGAACCCCCTTTTCACAGACAGTCTTCACTCGAATGTATTACAATGGCCACTATGCAGCGAGTACAACGAAATGTTTTACCCCAGAATAAGCCGACAATCCCTCGGTCGGAATTATGTGAACTGGGTGAAGATAACAGAGAGAGAGAAGATCTCTCACAAGGAATTTAAAGTGGGAAGAAAACCCCAAGAAAAAAATTGGTAGTGGTCGATTTGTGAATGATGATTCTAGGAAGAAAAGTCCTCACTATAATGCTTCCAATGGAAAAGACCATACCGGTGCCTGGAAAAATAGATCAACAATATTAAAGGTCCATATGTAGCCTTGTTAAGGACATGGACCGATGAAAAGGCAGAAGAAAATATTACCTCATCATACCAATATGTGAACGAGCTGACCACTCGTCTTAAAACTGGCTGGAAACTTGCCAATGAAAATTTGAGACAAGCCAGGAAAAAGCATGCTGCCTATTACAATAAAAAAGCGAAGGACAGAGAATTAGCTGTGGGAGACAAGGTGCTCCTTCTACTGCCCGGCAGCCATAATAAATTGCAAATTGGATGGCAAGGTCCATACACAGTTTTAGAAAAGGTGTCTAGAACAAATTATAAGATAGATAAGAAGGGGAAAGAGAAAATCTATCATGTGAATCTCCTGAAAAAATATCTGGACAGAGAAAACCAGGAGGAGACACACCTACTGACCTTGTCTGTTGCAATGGAAATGAAAAAGGAACCACTCACCTCTCATGAATATCCTTTACACCCCTGTGAGACCGCTGCACAGGTAAAAATCAGTACGCACTTAACGAAAAATCAGAGGGAGAGAGTTCAACAGGTTCTGAATGATCATACAGATGTGTTAACGGACCGACCGGGGCATACAAATTTATTAGAGTATGATATGAAACTCATAGACCCAACACCAATCTGTATGAGAGTCTATTCGATTCCGTTCGCTTAAGAGGAAGCTTTAAAGGAGGAGATAGATTATCTGTTGAGAGAAGGGATTATCTCGCACAGTCAATCTCCTTACAGCTCCAGTGTGGTTCTGTTAAGAAAACCCTCTGGAGAACACAGACTGTGTATAGATTACAGGAAACTGAATGCTGTCACAGAAGGTCAGGTGGATCCATTACCTGATACAAATCAGCTGTTTGCCAGGCTGAATAAAGCTAAATATTTCTCTAAAGTGGATCTGAGCAAAGGCTACTATCAGATTCCAGTAAAGCCGGAGGTTAGACCTTATTTAGCCTTTAGCACCTCGGAAGGACATTATGAATTTAACATGTTGCCATTCGGGCTGAAAAATGCACCGAGTGTGTTTTCGAGGATGATGAGAAAATTAATGGATCCCCTGAATAATCCATGCATCACCAACTTCATGGATGATATTCTCATAGCGACTGAAACATTTGAGGAACACATTAACTCTCTGGATATGTTGTTTAATCGACTTAGAGAGACAAATTTGACCGCTAGACCGACAAAATGCTGTGTTGGATGTAAAGAGCTGGAATTCTTGGGACACACAGTACATCAGGGAAACATGACCCCTGACCCCAAGAACCTGGAGAAGTTGAAAAGAGCACCAAGACCACAGACAAAAAAAAGATGTGCGATCTTTTGTCTCATTATGTGGTTTCTACCAAAAGTATATTAAAAACTTTAATTCCATATGTGCTCCATTGACTGATTTAACGCGCAAAGGAAATCCTGATAGAATTACTTGGTCAGCGCAGTGTGAATTAGCCTACCAAGAGTTGAAGGAAAAGCTCACAAGCAGGCCTATTTTGAAATTACCTGACTTGAGTCAAGAATTCATTGTGAGAACGGATGCTAGTAATATAGGTTTGGGTGCAGCTCTATTACAAAGGTCAAATTCACTTGATGGGGAATTAACCCCAGTTGCTTATGCTAGCCGTAAGTTGAACACAGCAGAACAAAAATATTCAACAAGTGAAAAAGAATGTTTAGCTGTCATATGGGCTATAAAAAAGTTCCAGATTTATCTTTATGGTAAATCATTTAAGATCCAAACAGATCATAAACCACTCGTGTGTCTGTCACAAGCAAGGCATGAAAATGCTAGATTATTACGTTGGTCGTTGCTCCTACAGCCATACCAGTTTACCATAGAATATATTCCAGGCAAAACCAATGTAGGTGCAGATTTTTTAAGTAGACATCCGTACGACGAACATCAGAGTAGTCACCAGGCATAGGTAGTAAATTTATCTATGTGTATTTAGAAGAAGGAACTGACATATGATAGTCTGTTCTAAGTGGGGAGATGTGTGGTGAACTTCTAAATACAATATCTAAATTAGAATATAACAGTATAGTGCATAAAGTCAAAGATAGGATAGTTCTACAAATTTTAATTGTTGGCGTCGCCTACGCCTTCAGCTTATTATTTGATAACACATTAGCCGAACAAAAAGGGTACCCAATTTTTCAAATTCGTCCTTGAGACAAACGTAACACTTTCCTAGGTCAACTAAGTATTTGCCTAAATACATTATAGAGGGGAGAGGGGACGGATAGATAACCAATGCAAATCACGTCTCACAATTGTTTCTAAAAATAAAACTAACTTGCTAGTATTGCCCTTAGGCGGTTTCAAATACGATGTAACGTTAGAAAAAGTAAACACTACGGTCATGAAAACACACTTAGCTCTTATTGCGAATGACATAAACTCTCGTAATTAGCTTGAAAGTACACGAGGAAAGAATTGAACAGAAGGTAGTTTAAAAATCAACAACTAACATGGAAAAAAAATATGGAATATTGAACCAAGCCACGTAGCCCCATAAAAATCATATATTCGTGTACCTGTGGCCTTGCTGACTAAGAATATGTTATCAATTACATAAATAATCTATTAGATAATCAAATATTGGGGATAATACATAGAGAATCGGAGATACTGTCAGGTCAAGTCATGTCTGCTTAGATTGAATAGCATATTTTTGGGGGAAAAAATTAGGTGAGAGAAAGGCTAAGATAGTACAATGAAAGGGATTGGATGGAATTTGAAAGAAGCCGTAATATTATTGGCTGACCTAAATATACAAATCTAGTTGGTAATAGTAACGCATAGGGTTTGAGATATTATTTTTTTTTAAAAAGAATTCATTCAAAAAAAGAGATGCTTGGTCTCATTGGCCAAAGCTTTTTACATGATAGGAATAGTAGGATGCTCGCTGCCATTTTTTCAAAATATTCAGAGAAGCAAGAAGCGATGAGCCGACTTGTGCTTTTTTTAATAATACTACCATCTGACAGCAGTCTGAACAGAGGCAGTGATGAAAGTGTGCTATATTCTATTGCCTAATTCATCGTAACTTGTTTATATTTCCTTGATATGTGGTAAGATTGATTTTATTGACTTTTTAATTAACAAAGGGTTGTGTGTAAGAAAAGGCCATGAAAAAAGATTGTAATTAAATGGTTCCATAACAGACTTAGGCATGGCCTAGATGTTGATCCATCATATAAGGGACTATCTAGAAATTTAAAAACTACAGGACTATATATATGATGGTCATGCAGGAACATTACACCTATCTTATTGCATGGAAAAGATTATTGCAGGAATGACAGAGGCGTAGCATCCATTAGGGAAGAGAAAAGAAAACTGGTAAAATTTGTTCCATCAAACTAAAGTGGAGAAGCAGGGTTGTCAGAGAGAGCTGACCATGTTCTTTTGTGTTGACCATATGTTTACATGTAAATTGGGAGGAATTAGTTTGATATTAAGACAGAACCATAACTTGCATCGACAGTGGTTCCTGCTGGCACTTGTCTGGTGCTAGTACTCGATCAGTGAAGAAGTCTGCAAAATTTCAAAGAGTCTCTGGCACCTACTTGTATTAAAGAAGTCAAGACCAGAGGAGACTGAAGTGTTTGGCCAAACCGACTACAACTGCGGCTTATTCCAGGAACCAGATAAGTGCTATATCTGGCCTGGGACACATTATCACTAGTAACGAATAATCTCCTGTGCTTACAAAAACATTCCTCCTAAAGAATATAAGGAACAATCATAGTGAAACAAGAGACATTGGAATGATGACAATCCCCAACCTGCTTCCCATTCCCAGTATTTAATTAGAGTAAACAACATCAAAGTGAACATTTGTAACAATGTACTATGGACATATTGTCTGTTGCATGTAAATATCTTTATATATATTTGTAAATATATCTATCCATCTAAATTGATTCTCATTGAACTGTAGTCCTGACCAAAACAACTTTAGGCTCAGGACCAATAAATTTTAACAAAAAATATTTTAAATATAAAATTTAACAGCTGGAGTTAGTTGAGTTTATCATAGTACTTAGTATATGTTTGTATATGTTTTTGTATTGAGATTCTTTAACAACACTCTTACAATACCCTAGACACTTTATGTAGCTTTCAGTCACGCTAGTCAAAAAGAATATAACTTCGAGTGAGATCGTAAGGTGGTAACAAGAAAGGTACTCTGTAATACAGTTGTTCATTGTTTACCTCAGAGACCTTCACAGTTGATCTCACTCAAGTACAACTATACGCACACCATTCTTCTTAACATCAAAACCCACCACAATGAACATAACAATAACCAACTTTACCAGTGAGGAACTTAACAAACAAATATGTCAGTAAGGAACACAACAACAATCAAGTTTTTAAATGAGGAACATAAACTAATCTATGAATGATCAACTTAAACTAATCTATGAATGAAGAACATAAACTAATCTATGAATGAGGAACCTAAACTAATCTATAAATGAAGAACACAAACTAATCAATGAATGAGGAACCTAAACTAATCTATGAATGAGGAACCTAAACTAATCTATGAATGAGGAACCTAAACTAATCTATGAATGAGGAACCTAAACTAATCTATGAATGAGGAACATAACAAACTAATTTATGAATGAGAAACATAAACTAATATAGGAATGAGGAACATAAACTAAACTATGAATGAGGAACATAAACTAATCTATGAATGTGGAACATAAACTAATCTATGAATGAGGAACATAACAAACTAATTTATGAATGAGAAACATTAACTAATATAGGAATGAGGAACATAAACTAAACTATGAATGAGGAACATAAACTAATCTATGAATGAGGAACATAAACTAATTTATGAATGAGAAACATAAACTAATATAGGAATGAGGAACATAAACTAAATTATGAATGAGGAACATAAACTAATCTATGAATGCGGAACATAAACTAATCTATGAATGAGGAACATAACAAACTAATTTATGAATGAGAAACATAAACTAATATAGGAATGAGGAACATAAACTAAACTATGAATGAGGAACATAAACTAATCTATGAATGCGGAACATAAACTAATCTATGAATGAGGAACATAACAAACTAATTTATGAATGAGAAACATAAACTAATATAGGAATGAGGAACATAAACTAAACTATCAATGAGGAACATAACAAACTAATCTATGAATGAGGAACTGTCACAGAATTAGCCGTTCGCCTTTTCTCATTATTTTTTCTCCATCTCTGCAACTAACCATTTATTTCTTCATTTTACGCACATATATCTGCCCCATCGCCACGCCTTAGATTTGTTGACCTCTGTTCATACTGCGATAGTGTTATTTCACGGCTAATTGACCATCCTTAAGGATTAATTATAATCGCTTAAGTTGTTGAACCAGATTTGACTTCATACGGTCAGCGTAAAAATGATTGTTGACACAGGCAGTGTTGAATGCTTATAGCGATAATACCGAGTCAGACTACAAAAGCAGTGAAAAAAAAGTCTTGGCAAGCGTCATGCCAGTAATTATCCGTCTGGTGAACGAATTCAAGAACGGGTGATAATCGCGTTATCGCCTCCGTCCAGACATTGTCTGTGTTTTTTGTTTTTTTTTTTTTTTTTTTTTTTTTTTTTTTTTTTTGCGTACGCCCGCTAATACTCGAGGCGAAATCTCAGGTTATTACTTATGTCTAGCCTGACATTGATTTTACGTGAGTATCCCTTTATTTCTTGTACAGAGACAGGTGTCCCTCGCCATTCAGGCAAATACTCGCCGATTTCGGAGGTACCCATTGCAGCTGGGTCGGCTCAGGAGCCGCCAATCCCTGGTCGACGACGACACTCCTTCAAATGTCCTCGCCAGGTCTCGAGTTAATCCAGTCCAAATCCCGGTCGACGAAAAATCCTCAAATGCCGTCGCCCGGGTTTGATCCTGTATCACCCGGTCGCCAGAGCGGTGTTGTAACCACTACGCTAGCGCGGCTCCATTGTCTGTGTAATTATTACATATAAACCCATCTGGGTAGAAACATTAGCGATGACATTATAAGCAGGCGATGTTGCAAATCGTAATTTGAAAAGTTACTTAAGAGAAAGGGAGAAGTCGGACCATATATGGAAGATGAGGTCAAGTGTTTAAATTTTAAAATGATATTTTAAAATACGCGAAGGAAATTGTTGGGATAAACTCCATCATAACACGCATGATTTAATACAATTGGCTGGGCAATTCTAGATGTTATAAACAACACTTCTGATTGGAGCCTGGTCAGATTGTAACAATCACGTGCGAGGGACAAAAGTAGCAATATAATCTGACACTTTTGACGGTTTAGAGCACTGTGAAATTCACCTCGTCAAGAAGACAACCAGCTAGCCAGAGTAAGGAATAGGATCAGAACTCCAAGTATCGGACCGGACCTTGTTTTGATCATCTTGTGGACTTATATCCCAGGAAAGCTCTACCTACATTAACACGGAAAGCCGGAATCCTAGGAATCTGAAACACAAAGTCAGAGTGAGAGCCTAGTGTAAAGTAATACCCCACACCGCGTGTAAGAGACATCTTAAACAAGTTGCCTTAAATATTTCAATGAGCCTGGAGTCAGTATTCCTTAAGAGATTTTAGGGTGAGTTGTACATTTTTAAACCAACGGGCTGATCACCCGTTTGCCAGTCACTTCGATTACGGAAACAACAGCAAATGGATTGATTTGCCGTTGCCCTAAAGACGCCAATAGGCGTGATGGGAAACAATGGCAAAGAAAACCTATCTGCTGTTGCCCTAAGACGCCACTAGGCGTAATGGCCACTGACTGCTTTGACGGTCGGTGGCTAAGGACGGAAGAAGAAGAAGAAGTACATTTTTAAATTCTATATTTTGCATTTATTAACATGTGAAAATTGCTAATGGATGTCCAAGTCATACGAGGCTGGCAACCTCAGCATATAGAATGATGGTTTCATGAACCACCACTGTAAGAGCTGGTGACTACTTTATGCGGGTTTCTCATAGATAACCAAAAAGCAGAGGTAGCCACCAGATACATTCTGAGTAGGGAGTGGATAATAATAGAACTGATGTACATTATATTATTCACCTTTTTGACCAGTGAAAATGTAAAGATATGCAATATAAATGTAATGAATGTTTTCTGCTCACTATGATTAATATTAATGCTCATAAAGGGTGAAGTTCTGAGGTAGATGGAATTGTGGAATAAAAAAAAAGGGGGGGGGGAGCACACGATTGTGTGTCAGGAAACCCAATACTCAGGGGGGTATTTGTTTCTCTTCTTTCATTATACTAGTCGGTGGTACCAGTTGAGGGTACTATCTCTGGAACAAAGTGTGTGACATAAGTGGCCTGCAGTCAACGCTAGACACCATCATTAGACGGGTCTTGAAGACGCTGGACCAGCTTCGTGATTACTCCCTAATATTTCTTGGAACGTGTCGCAACCTCCAGACTTAAACAGTGACGAGGGAGCCGCGCTAGCGTAGTGGTTACAACACCGCTCTGGCGACCGGGTGATACAGGATCAAACCCGGGCGACGGCATTTGAGGATTTTTCGTCGACCGGGATTTGGACTGGATTAACTCGAGACCTGGCTAGAACATTTGAAGGAGTGTCGTCGACCAGGGACTGGCGGCTCCTTAGCCGACCCAGCTGCAATGGGTACCTCCGAAATCGGCGAGTATTTGCCTGAATCGAGGGACACGTGTCCTACAAGAAATCAAGGGATACTCACGTAAAATCAATGTCAGAGTGAGATTTCGCCTCGAGTATTAGCGGGCTAGTCCATAACCTGCAAAGAACCAACCATCGGCTGGAGCAGAAACCAACAAACTTACTGGCAGCTAAGTACAAACTTAAAAGCTGCCAAGTGAACTTTTCAAACAATTCCCTCAATATCCATAACATCACCCTGTGATGATAACCTTTTTTTTAAAAAGAGAATTATTCATTTTACACTGTTAAATATAATTGATTATTAAATTTGTTATTTGTATATATACACATTTATAGTTGATTTAATCCTTTTGAGTGTACTGCACCCGTATGTCTCAGCCATCTTAAATACACCTAAAACAGAGCTACTAAATTAAGATTTCACTGAATTAAATCAGTTGGGGGCTTGAACGAGCCAACTCGTATAATAAACCTCTTCACAAAAGTTGTCGGGCAGATAATAACTGTTCTGAGACACATTCAGCACTGTTCTTGACTTCTGAAATATCTAGTGGACACTCCCTCGAGGTAGAAGCACCACCATCCTTCTATCTGTATCTCTGTCAAGAGTAATCTTGTGCGAAGGTAGACACCTTTGAAGACCCACATTATATACTCTAGGTTTTGGCCATTGTTGGACCATCACTGCATAGCAAAGGGAAGGCAACCCATAACAGGAACATAAACTAATCTGTGAATGAGGAACATAAACTAAACCATGAATGAGGAACATAAACTAAACTATGATTGAGGAACATAAACTAATCTAGGAATGAGGAACATAACTAATCTATGAATGAGGTACATAAACTAATATATGAACTGTGATGCTACACTGTAATTCTGACTTTTAACAGGCCCGATTCTGTGGTTCTATTTTGAATTTTCACCAGTTTTATTTTCTTCTGATCACGCGATTTTCCGTTGTTTACGGAAATCGCTATTTTCGGGCACGCTTTTTCACCATTTTATTTCTTCTCATTTGAATATATATCGTGTTTGGTATTTTTTTTTGAGTAGATAAATTAAATGGGTTCGTTTATGATGGTAGGTTTATTTTATTCTAGCATCAGTTTACTTTCTTCTGATTTTTCGCGATTCCCGTAGATTCATTGTTTACGGAAGTCGTCATTTTCGGGCACTCCTGTATGACGCGTCGGAAACACGCGGCCATCACGTAATGTGACGCAATTTCCGGACACGCGCAGCTTGGGATATGCGTGGGAGAGGAATTCGCGTGGGTGTTCTCTCTTGTATATAATGAGGGAGGAAACCGCGGGCAATTGTCTCTGAAGAAATAATTGCCTGGCCGTAGGACGTCGTAATTATCGTTCTCCACTGTGGGAAAAACCAGCGATGAATTGGTATGTAGGATTTTATCTTATTATCGTTTTATTCATTAGAGGGTTCTTTGAGAAATTCGCCCGTAGTTAATTCTTCGGGGGACATTAACTTTTAGTTCTAAAGGATAGTGCCATCCATTATCAATTTTTTTGAAGAACGACGTAAATGCAACAGTGTGCTTATTCTTTCTGGGATTTTGGCAATAGTTAGGAGGGTGGGAAGTTGTGAGAAACACGTGTGCCCATATTTGTAAAATGTTATGTACACCCACCATTTATTTCTGTGTATTTACTAATGTAATTTTATGGGGAAATCCCTGGTGTGTTCGGTAATTTTACTGAGCCTTAAATGTGAGAAATATTGTCGGAGGGTTCAGATTTACGTTGTAAGTGAATTTTACTGCTTAAAGGAGTAAACTATTCCTATAGCGATGTTTCATTTAAATTGGGGCTTAAGTAGGAAACCTCATGTGTAAATGTTAAAAAAAAAAGGGAGACCCCGGAATTTCGGGCAAAAGAAGTTCCCGAGTTGGAAATGTTGACACGTGGGTAGCCGCGCGTCACAAATAGATAAGAGGCAGACAGGTCGGGAGGTTCTGTTTACTTACCTGGCAGATTATAGATGAGAGAGAGAGGGGGAGGAGGAGATTTAAGTGCCACGTGGAATAGAAATATTTTATGTATCGTTTTCAGAACGAGAGAAGGGGAGAGAGGAGGAGAGAGATTTAAGTGCCACATGGGTAATATTAATTTTTGTATTGTTGTACATGACGAGGGAGCCACGTGGGTAATATTATTTTTTTGTATTGTGGTACATGACGAGTGAAGTACTGAGTAAGGGAGTTATAAAGATTAATGGGTTAGAGATGCGTTATGTTGGAGTTGTTATACAATAGACGCATTTTATTTTAATTTCAGCGAGTCACGGCAAGAATAGTGGGGGAGCGTAAATTTGCCATGTGCAAGATTACCCACGGCAACCGGACCTATCTTGAGGGTCAGACCTATGGTCTCTGGCAGTGAAGTCCCTATGCTTCAGCTGGACCGTGGTTTATTTATCATACAGCCGAGAGCATCGCTATTATAGTCTCTAGCAACGGCAGGTGGCCGTGAGACTGGTTTCAATTGCGTACAGCCGGAAATCAAGGCTGTGGTGTTTTTTCCTCTAACTCCGGAGCGGGTTAAAAGAGGGAAGCTATTCAGCAGCAGAGAAGTTTTGTCGATAGTTCATCAAGTACCTAATGCTTGACGTCATAACTTCATCATCATCATCGCAAAATTCAGGAACAGGTGACAGGGTTACCATACCTAGGTCCTGAAAGTAACGAGAGAAGAGCATAACGGAGACGCAGCATCATCAGTCGGCGAGTGTTGGAGAGACACTGAGACCAAGAGCAATAGAGAGAGAGAGATAGAGAGAGAGAGAAGGAGGGAGAAAATAGACAGGACCAGTAGGGTCGGTTCAGTATCCAGTTGAAGGATAGACACTGAGCCATTGTGTTACTCCAAGTCTATTATTTTAGCATTTCCAGTGGTGTTAGATAGCGGCGCATATCGCCTAACAAGTGGAAAGCTGTGTAGACGGTCGTTGAGGAAGAGTCAGCAGGACTAAGACAGTAAAATCTTAGTTGTGTTAGAGAGTGGAGGCTAAAGTTGACAGCCCCACAATATCAGAGTAGATTAAATCACCAATCATTTTATTGTTCCTCAGCAGGGTGACAGAAAGAGTGAATGTGATTTGGAGTTTGGGTTTTTTCAGTGTCTATCTAATTGAATGTGTACTTTGGTTTTTTTTTCTCCAGGCCGTGCAACAGCACACGCTATTTATGTGATTGCTTGATGATGACATTTTAATGCTTTATTGTTGTAAATAAATATATATATATATATATTTACTGGATCAGATTCTACTCTTTACTATACTTACTGTATGTCATCTGTATAGTGGTGTCTGTGGTCGTATTTATACACCTTATCTCCTTGTGTTTCAAGGCAGTCAGAGGCGGGGAGACTATAGCCATTTTTTTAGTCACGAAGCGGCAGGGGGGGGGGGGGATTCAAATCCTGGGTCTATCTCTTGAGCCAATAGTCTCACCTGTCCACAGGCATGTCATTTTCCATCTAAATTCTATCTTCTCAGACTTTCTTATACTAGGGTCTTGCTTTCATTCAGGCAAACTCTATAAAAGTAAAACCACTTCGTGACAAGTGGGCGGCAATCGTCCGGTGGATCATTCTGTTGAGATCAATTCTGTGATCTAGATTCATAGATTGTCTCTATAGAAAGTTTTCTGAGAATAGAGTTTCTTTAAAATATCCCCTAGACTTGAGCTATTAGAACTGATCCAGTTATAAGTTTTTCCACAGGTTACAGTCAGTTAGATTGGTGGAAATTTAGTAATTGATGGCATACTGAATTTTTTTCTTTAACAGGAAGGTAATTTCGGGTTTTTGGTAGTGTGTTAACAAAAATTTTTTCAGGTTATTGTTCAGACTTGATGCTAGTCTGAGTTCGGGTTTTTGGGACATCGGTTATAGGAGGAATACTTCCTATTACATAACAGGTAGTTCCTTCCTTTTGTTCTCCTTTCTGTCACTTTCTGTCAGTTGTGAACTTACAGCAGTTTACAGGTAAGATGGCGGATATGGCCAAATTGCGAGCTGCATGGCGTGACGCTGCCCAGGACATGGGAATGGATAAGGAGGAGACTAAGGCCTACATGATCAGAGAAAATGATAGGCATAATCAGAGCGAGAAAGAGGAAAGGCAAAGGATAGCCGCCGCAGAAGCAGCGAAAGAAGAGAGGGCAGCCGCCGCAGAGATGGAACTTCGGAAATTGGAAGCACAGGAGAGGGAGAAGGCCGCAGAGATGGAATTTCGGAAATTGGAAGCAGAGAGACAAGCAGCAGAGAAGGCAGCAGAGAGACAGCATGAACTTGCCCTGCGTTCTCTGGAACTGCAGTACCGAGCTTCGGAGGGCAGTTCAGCTAATGGAGATTCACCCGGAGCAGGAGCAACAGACACCTCAGGAAACGGAGGGCCCCGGATGGCAGCCATGAGCTTCCCATTTGACTCGTTCCCTAACGGGAATGAAAAGATTGACGTGTTCTTGGAGAAATTTCAAAGAATGGCAAAGGCATACGGGTTGGATGAGAGTCTTTGGTGTCTGAAATTATCACAATCGCTCAAAGGTCATGCGTATGAAGTCTATAATAAGCTGCTCATAGATGACCAGAACAACTTCGAGGCACTGCGAAACGCTTTATTACAAAGGTTTCAGTGGACACCCCGGAAATGCCAAACCATGTTCAGGGAGAGCAGGCCGGAGAAGGGAGAGAGTTTCGCACAGTTTGCCGAGCGGGTGAGAAATTACCTTACCCGGTGGAGGGAACTGTCAGGACTGGCGAAAACCTTCGAAGGATTGGAGGAGTTAGTTCTGTGTGAGCAAATAAAGGCAAACATGTCTCCCGACTTGAGACGGTATCTGGCGGAGCAGGGAGCCCAGCAACTTGATCAGATTATCGTGTTCGCCGAAAGGTTCCAAACAGCACAGGCCGAAGTACTGGGACAGAAACGGAAACACCCAGACCTGTCAGCCCCGGACAAAGAAGCTTCGTCATCGCAGTCGGATGCTTCCCCAGCTCATCAGCAACCAGGGCCTTCTCGCAAGGAGCCTCATTCAGGTTATAACTTGCGCCCCCAGCAGCATAACAGAGCACCGACAACAACCTCTCAGGAACCCGCTAGGAACAGGGGAGATAATGAGAGGTATTGTCAGAATTGTAGAACCACTTCCCACTGGACATCCCGGTGCATGAACAAACCCCCAGCTCACCATGCAGCTTGTTTAAGACCGGTGAGATGGACTAAAGGGAATAAATGGGAACCAGTCCAGGCAGAGAAGTTGTTCTCTAACAGCGGACCAGCCGTAGTGAATGGGACGGCCACTATGTGTTTGTTTGACAGCGGGCTTACTTACCCCAGTATCGTCGCTCGTCATTTGGTGAAACCAGGGCAGTGGACCGGAGAAATAGTTGAGATTGGTGGCGTTTTGAGAAGAGGTATCTCACAACGGTTGCCCGTCGCCAATATTGAGGTGAAATGTAAGTTTGTGTCTGGCACCATCAGGGCAGCTGTAATGGCACAGCCAGCACACGATTTCATCCTGGGAAGCCCATACTTAGTTTTGGGAAACCCAACCACACCGATCCTTGCTACTGCAAGGGGGCCTACTGCAGGCCAGAAAAGTGAAAGGGGAAAGCCCCACATTCACGGAGCCCCACGGGAGCTCAAACATCCTTGTCTTGCGATGAGGAGGAGAGAAGCCTCTAAAGACAGTGGAAGGTTATTTACAGAGGCGTATTCGCCTGTCAGCCCTGTTCAGCCAAAAGCTCAAACAGTGGTGACGCCTCTGATTTCGGAAGTATCTTCTTCGTCGTCGGGAATTAGGCCCCCGATGGCATTACATCTCTCAAGGGAGGGAAATACTGACAAGAAGGAACATGTGCACGGTTCTTCAGTCAACCGCAAACAGTTACGCCCTGTTACGGCGATGTCTGGCCAAGCCAGTCAGACTGTTTCAAAACACTGGGAGGTTGCACCATTTGGTAATCATTATTTACCACGCGCCGCCAGGAAAATTCGTGGGCGAAGGAAACACATGAGAGGGAGGAGGAAGGGCGACCAGTCATGTTGCAGTCGCCAGGAGGAAATCACCAGGCGTGACCATCACAATCCAGTGCTGGCACCGATTTTCAAGGATATGGAAATGGGCCTGTATGACAATCCTAATTATGACAGTGATTAGATCGGGATGTAGATCTAGATACGGGCCAGTATGAAACCCAGAGATTTCAGTGATTTAGCACGGTTCCCGTACTTGAAAGGGGGGACTTATGTGATGCTACACTGTAATTCTGACTTTTAACAGGCCCGATTCTGTGGTTCTATTTTGAATTTTCACCAGTTTTATTTTCTTCTGATCACGCGATTTTCCGTTGTTTACGGAAATCGCTATTTTCGGGCACGCTTTTTCACCATTTTATTTCTTCTCATTTGAATATATATCGTGTTTGGTATTTTTTTTTTTTTTTTGAGTAGATAAATTAAATGGGTTCGTTTATGATGGTAGGTTTATTTTATTCTAGCATCAGTTTACTTTCTTCTGATTTTTCGCGATTCCCGTAGATTCATTGTTTACGGAAGTCGTCATTTTCGGGCACTCCTGTATGACGCGTCGGAAACACGCGGCCATCACGTAATGTGACGCAATTTCCGGACACGCGCAGCTTGGGATATGCGTGGGAGAGGAATTCGCGTGGGTGTTCTCTCTTGTATATAATGAGGGAGGAAACCGCGGGCAATTGTCTCTGAAGAAATAATTGCCTGGCCGTAGGACGTCGTAATTATCGTTCTCCACTGTGGGAAAAACCAGCGATGAATTGGTATGTAGGATTTTATCTTATTATCGTTTTATTCATTAGAGGGTTCTTTGAGAAATTCGCCCGTAGTTAATTCTTCGGGGGACATTAACTTTTAGTTCTAAAGGATAGTGCCATCCATTATCAATTTTTTGAAGAACGACGTAAATGCAACAGTGTGCTTATTCTTTCTGGGATTTTGGCAATAGTTAGGAGGGTGGGAAGTTGTGAGAAACACGTGTGCCCATATTTGTAAAATGTTATGTACACCCACCATTTATTTCTGTGTATTTACTAATGTAATTTTATGGGGAAATCCCTGGTGTGTTCGGTAATTTTACTGAGCCTTAAATGTGAGAAATATTGTCGGAGGGTTCAGATTTACGTTGTAAGTGAATTTTACTGCTTAAAGGAGTAAACTATTCCTATAGCGATGTTTCATTTAAATTGGGGCTTAAGTAGGAAACCTCATGTGTAAATGTTAAAAAAAAAGGGAGACCCCGGAATTTCGGGCAAAAGAAGTTCCCGAGTTGGAAATGTTGACACGTGGGTAGCCGCGCGTCACAAATAGATAAGAGGCAGACAGGTCGGGAGGTTCTGTTTACTTACCTGGCAGATTATAGATGAGAGAGAGAGAGGGGGAGGAGGAGATTTAAGTGCCACGTGGAATAGAAATATTTTATGTATCGTTTTCAGAACGAGAGAAGGGGAGAGAGGAGGAGAGAGATTTAAGTGCCACATGGGTAATATTAATTTTTGTATTGTTGTACATGACGAGGGAGCCACGTGGGTAATATTATTTTTTTGTATTGTGGTACATGACGAGTGAAGTACTGAGTAAGGGAGTTATAAAGATTAATGGGTTAGAGATGCGTTATGTTGGAGTTGTTATACAATAGACGCATTTTATTTTAATTTCAGCGAGTCACGGCAAGAATAGTGGGGGAGCGTAAATTTGCCATGTGCAAGATTACCCACGGCAACCGGACCTATCTTGAGGGTCAGACCTATGGTCTCTGGCAGTGAAGTCCCTATGCTTCAGCTGGACCGTGGTTTATTTATCATACAGCCGAGAGCATCGCTATTATAGTCTCTAGCAACGGCAGGTGGCCGTGAGACTGGTTTCAATTGCGTACAGCCGGAAATCAAGGCTGTGGTGTTTTTTCCTCTAACTCCGGAGCGGGTTAAAAGAGGGAAGCTATTCAGCAGCAGAGAAGTTTTGTCGATAGTTCATCAAGTACCTAATGCTTGACGTCATAACTTCATCATCATCATCGCAAAATTCAGGAACAGGTGACAGGGTCCTGAAAGTAACGAGAGAAGAGCATAACGGAGACGCAGCATCATCAGTCGGCGAGTGTTGGAGAGACACTGAGACCAAGAGCAATAGAGAGAGATAGAGAGAGAGAGAAGGAGGGAGAAAATAGACAGGACCAGTAGGGTCGGTTCAGTATCCAGTTGAAGGATAGACACTGAGCCATTGTGTTACTCCAAGTCTATTATTTTAGCATTTCCAGTGGTGTTAGATAGCGGCGCATATCGCCTAACAAGTGGAAAGCTGTGTAGACGGTCGTTGAGGAAGAGTCAGCAGGACTAAGACAGTAAAATCTTAGTTGTGTTAGAGAGTGGAGGCTAAAGTTGACAGCCCCACAATATCAGAGTAGATTAAATCACCAATCATTTTATTGTTCCTCAGCAGGGTGACAGAAAGAGTGAATGTGATTTGGAGTTTGGGTTTTTTCAGTGTCTATCTAATTGAATGTGTACTTTGGTTTTTTTTTTTCTCCAGGCCGTGCAACAGCACACGCTATTTATGTGATTGCTTGATGATGACATTTTAATGCTTTATTGTTGTAAATAAATAAATAAATAAATATATATATATATATATATATTATATATATATATATATATATATATATATATATATATATATATATATATATATATATATATATATATATATTTACTTAATCAGATTCTACTCTTTACTATACTTACTGTATGTCATCTGTATAGTGGTGTCTGTGGTCGTATTTATACACCTTATCTCCTTGTGTTTCAAGGCAGTCAGAGGCGGGGAGACTATAGCCATTTTTTTTAGTCACGAAGCGGCAGGGGGGGGGGGGGGGGGTTCAAATCCTGGGTCTATCTCTTGAGCCAATATTCTCACCTGTCCACAGGCATGTCATTTTCCATCTAAATTCTATCTTCTCAGACTTTCTCATACTAGGGTCTTGCTTTCATTCAGGCAAACTCTATAAAAGTAAAACCACTTCGTGACATGAACGAGGATCATAGCCAACTAATCTACGAATGAGAAACATAACTAACTAATCTACTAATGAGAAACATAACTAATCTGCTAATGAGAAACATAACTAACGAATCTACTAATGAGAAACATAACTAACTAATCTACTAATGAGAAACATAACTAACTAATCTACTAATGAAAAACATAACTAACTAATCTACTAATGAAAAACATAACTAACTAATCTACTAATGAGAAACATAACTAACTAATCTACTAATGAGAAACATAACTAACTAATCTACTAATGAGAAACATAACTAACTAATCTACTATTGAAAAACATAACTAACTAATCTACTAATGAGAAACATAACTAACTAATCTACTAATGAGAAACGTAACTAACTAATCTACTAATGAGAAACATAACTAACTAATCTACTAATGAAAAACATAACTAACTGCTCTACTAATGAGAAACACAACTAACTAATCTACTAATGAGAAACATAACTAACTAATCTACTAATGAGAAACACAACTAACTAATCTACTAATGAGAAACATAACTAACTAATCTACTAATGAGAAACATAACTAACTAATCTACTAATGAGAAACATAACTAACTAATCTACTAATGACAAACATAACTAACTAATCTACTAATGAGAAACATAACTAACTAATCTACTAATGAGAAACATAACTAACTAATCTACTAATGAGAAACACAACTAACTAATCTACTAGTGAGAAACATAACTAACTAATCTACTAATGAGAAACATAACTAACTAATCTACTAATGAGAAACATAACTAACTAATCTACTAATGAAAAACATAACTAACTAATCTACTAATGAGAAACATAACTAACTAATCTACTAATGAAAAACATAACTAACTAATCTACTAATGAGAAACACAACTAACTAATCTACTAATGAGAAACATAACTAACTAATCTACTAATGAGAAATACAACTAACTAATCTACTAATGAGAAACATAACTAACTAATCTACTAATGAGAAACATAACTAACTAATCTACTAATGAGAAACATAACTAACTAATTTGTGAATAAAAGGTAAAGGATCCCGTCACACGCCCATTGAGGCATATTGGGAATATGGTGTTAGGCCCATATTTTCTTGACCATCGACACACTAGGGGTGATGTGGTCAGCATCACGCCGGCCGCCTTAACCTTCCCAGAGTTGCTCTGGTACCCAATTCATGAGGCTGGGTCGATCCCGGAGCCGTTTGCGGTCTAAAAAATCCCACTTCAACTGGGGATCGAACCATGGGCCACCGATCTAGGAAGCCAGTGCACTAACCACTGCGCCACCGCAGTTATTAATCTGTGAATAAGCAACACAGCAAACTAATCTATGAATGATGAACATAAAAAAAAAACAAATCTAACAGTAAGGAACATAACAAGGAAGAACATAAAAACGAGGAATATAACAACTGTGACGGTATTGCCTCCCCTGCTTTGCAGTAGTGGTCCAACAGTGGCCAAAACTCAAGAGTACCTAATATGGGCTTCAAAGGTGTCTACCTTCTCACAAGATTACTCTTGGCAGAGGGTAATGACACTTATATCACAAAGGGAGTCTTCACAAGATATTCAGATAAGTGAAAACAATGCTGCTTTGGCTGAGTACGTTAATTCTAGAATCTGCCGATCACTTTTGTGAAGAATTAAGCAATGATTAATGTTAGCTCGTTAAGGCCCCACCTCTGATTTACTCAGTGGAATTCTTATTATTCTGGTATAGCTCTGTTTAGAGTGTGTAGCAAATTGACTGAGACAAACATGCAGTAACTTTAAAATGATTAAATCGAAGTTAAATTTGTAAAATTACAAATAACAAAATTTAATAATCACTTAAGCTTTAACAGTTTGAAAATAATTGAATAGTTTAGAAGAAAAGTCTCATCATTGATGGATAACAGAGACGATGAAAAAAAGTTCACTTTGGCAGCGTATATTTTGCACTTAGCTGCCAATAGTAGTTTCTGCTCCCGCTGATGGGTTCTGTTTACACTGCTCTCGCTTGTCGCTGGTCAAGGTTGTAGGGTGTAGCTCGTTTCCCAGAAATGTCAAGGAGAGTCTACAAAGTTGGTCCCTCGTCTTAAAGCTTAGGCCACTGTTCCCATCATGTTCCAAAGATAGTACTTTCTGCTGGTACCACCAATAAGCCAATCCTGCCTCACATACTTTTTTGCTCAGATAGATAAAAAGAGATCTGGAATATGCAGATGACATTGCACTGCTAGCACATTCACATCAACACATCCAGGAAAAAACGGATAGACTTAATAAGTATAGCCAGCAGGTGGGCTTGAACATCAACCTAAAGAAGACAGAGGTCATGACGCTCAATGTGAGCAACCCTGAGCATCAGTAAGGAATCAGCAACTGGAACAGACAGATGCCTTCACATACCTAGGATGCATAGTAACACCAGACGGCGGAGCAAGCAAAGACACCAACAACTGAATGAACAAAGCAAGAACAACCTTTTTTAGTCTAAACAACATCTGGAAGTCCTCTCAGTACAGCACAAGCACAAAATTATGATTATATCAGAGCTGTGTGTTTTCTGTGCTTCTCTATGGCGCGGAGAGCTGGAGAGCCACAGAGAAGGAAATGTCGAAATTGTCCTCTTTTCACACAACACGCCTAAGAAAAATTCTCCGAATCTTTTGGCCGAATATCATCACCAACCAAGATCTGCTTACTCGGAGCAAGCAAGAGGACATGCACACCATCATAGCTGGCAGACGCTGGAGCTGGGTTGGCCATGTCCTCAGAAGAGACCCCGATGCCATCACAAGAACAGCCATGCTATGGACCCCTGAAGGAAAACGAAAGAGAGGCCGACCAAAAACAACTTGGCGGAGGACTGTGGAGGCTGAGATGCAAAGAATGAACCAGAGTTGGGGCATTGTACGAAGGATGGCCGCCGACCGAACAAAGTGGAATCAATTTGTTGTTGCCCTACAAGACACCACCTGGCGTAATGGCCACTGACTGCTTTGACGGTCGGCGGCTAAGGATCAAAGAAAGAAAGAAAGAAAGAAAAGATAAAAGAGACTTGAAATCGGCCTTTACAAGCGTCTGGGGTGTCGTTTCTTTAATAAGATAATCCCCTCTCTGACTCCGTGTGTTTCAGTTTCCTCAGATATTCCGGTTTTCCTTATTTAAAATGTTAGAGATTTCTTGGGCTGAATTGTAAGTCCTGATGAATACTCCAATAAAGGGTGTCCGGTCTGATAAATGGAAATTCTGAATTCTAACTACTGGCAAGTCTGGTGTCTTTGGCAAGCGTGAATCTCACAGTGAACTAGACTGACTGAAGCGTCAGGTTATATTCACTGTCCTACCCCGCTCTGTTTGTTATAGAGCTCAAATGATCAGCCAATCTGATTTGAATATTTTGCATGACTCATATAGTGCAAAATTTCAAACATTACTTTTCTGAAAATGGGCTGTAAACATTCGATTGCCCTGTGTACCAACTCACGAACGCATCGGTAACCTCACACGGCAATGTGTGTAAGATGTAACAAATTATTACTTTTATGTAAAGTAATCTCTTTGTAACAAGATGAGGACCTAAGACGCGTCAAAAGTGAGGAATGCAGTCAGCGACCCATAGCTGACTGCTTGCGTCAGGGTCAGCGAACCAGAGCTGACCAAGACCCTACTCCACATCCAAGTGGTGGTTCTGGTAACAGGCTGCATCATTGCACTCTGGCTGAGTGAGTAGGGATCAAAGTGGGAAGACAAACTCGGTCCTAAAAAATGCCGTGCCGATGTCGGATGTGTCGGGCCGAAAGGCGCAGATATCGCAGCTTTGCTGTAAACGGCTATACAACGCAACCAACGTCCTTTCAGGACGAACGCAGAAGAAGAAGTAACAAGATGTGCCGGAAACGATTATGTCATGCTTGGCTGTCCAGAATGTGTCGCACAGACGATTAATCTCTTATCTGTCGCGCCCCCTGGCCTAATCTTAACAAAGCTTTGCCACACCCTGGCAAACGCGATGTATTATCACCAACAAGGGGTGTCAGATGTTTGAACAAACAAACTCTCTGCTATATACCAAACAGAAAGAAAAGGGTGACTCGGACAAAAATCGCAATAAAATCAGTACAAAAATGTAACTGATTATGCCGTAGTGAAAGAGAGATCGAGAGGGTGTTAAGGTCCAAAAGGGAGGTGATCCGTACTATGCTGATTATACAGTGTGAATTCAGGGTTTTGGCACTTGTTGGCTTGTTTAATTGTGAGTTGTTTAAACATTTATATGTTAGAAAACAGAATGTACAGAAAGCGTGTGAGCGCTAGTCATTTAGTTATTCTGTACTGGTTTCGGCCGGCTGTGAATAGCTCACGGCTAGTCCGTGAACAGCCGAGTCCGGTGACTGTTTGGCGGGAGATGTGTGTTCCCGTGGCAGTCGGAGAGGAGTCTAAGTTTGGGGCGTTGACTGGAGTCAGCCCTGTGTCTTGTGTGTGTTCCCAGGATAGTGTACGGGAACGATGTTTGGCCATTTTTCGAGGTGTACCATTATTTGCCTATTTTAGGTGTGATTATCTGCAGATAAGAGAAGATAAGGCGTACTTTATGTTAAGGACATGTTCTGGGGGCCTTGGTGTCTACAGGCCGATGTTTGAATCATATTTACCTCCCTGATAGATTTCTATTGTGCAGGAACGGCGCTAGGAGATGGTAAGGCCATTGTTCCTTATGGAGGGAGAGTTTTCTGGTGAATGTACTTTATTTAAAGAGATTATAAGGCCAGGATTTGTGTAGGCCAGATTATTTGTAAACTGCAGAGCGGACAGTCTTTTGAGTATATATAGATTTAAGGATCCATGAACAGATATCAGAGTTATTGAAGAGATTATAAGGCCAGGATTTGTGTAGGCCAGATTACTTGTAGACTGCAGAGCGGACAGTCTTTTTTAGTAAATATAGATTAAGCCTGTGTGGGCGGGGCTTCGATTTAGAACCAAGTTCAGCTTTAACTGTGTTGGCCGTCTTCTATGCCTACGGGCTAGTATTCATATGACAGTAGCAATGAGTGGACTAATATAAGTTAGGAACAGATGATTATAACATTCATCTATGACAAGGGTACTTATTTCCAGCCTAAATGAATCATCGGTAAAACATTTCAAGCCTTATTGACACCTGCATTGCTTACAGACAGTTTGGTGTCGCTCGTGACCGGTAATCGGTGACACGGTGATGTGTCTAATGTATACATGCTTCCTATGACTTATTTGCAGCATTCAAGTTTCCTGTTTCATACTTCGTCAAGTACCAGAAGTGACAGTTGACGACGAGTCCAGTGCTTATGCCAGCGCCTTCAACATGGGAGTCTGCTTATGCTGTGTCACTTGATGTCCATCAGGGATAGCAGAAAAAGAACGGAACTGTTTTCTATTTACAAGATAAGTGGTTTTTTGTGTGAAAACTGTGTCTCTGTAGGATGTTGTCAAGCCTTCCGGTTATTATTATTTGTTCTATTGAGTACTTCATGTTGATAGAGTTGTATTATGAGATTTAGTGCATAATTGATTGTTGCTCATGCGACATAATACTGACTTACTTTATCTTGATTCAAAGGTTTATACCACATATTGACATAAACTTGTAATAATTATAATCACTCAGTGATTGAATTAACATGGATTGTGATATGGCTACAGAGATATGACGCCGGTGTTGAATTATTTATATGAAGAAGGTAAATATTGTGATAAATTACAAGGCCCAGCACTTCAGAAATACGTGCTGGATGGTTTTTTGTTTAATGTGGTAGAAGCCTTGTCGGTTTTTGCTAACGATGACTTTTCGTCAGGTCCTCAATTGATGGCTAGAGATTTGGCGGATGTGTTAGAATACCTGCGTCCGTTTGTGTGCAATTATACTGAGGCTAGACACAATTTTATGCATGAGGTTTTGCACAATATAATCTGCAATAACATGCAGGATGATAACAAAAAGGAGTTAGAAGAGAAGGAGCGAATAAAAGTAATCAAACAGAGTGCGCTTCAGGAAAGAGAGATTTTTTTGCAGGATATAGTGGAAAAGAATAAACTACAAGAAACAGTGTCTAAACTCACAAGTGATTTGCATAAATCAAACTTGGAGCTTTCTAGTGTGAAAACATCATTAGACTCTGAATGCAGTAAAGTCAAGGACTTGGAAGTCCAGATAAAAGATAAGCAACGGGTAGTTAGAAATCTTACTCAAGAAATCCAAGAAAAGAAAGACAGATATAACAAATTGAAAGTGGAGGCCAATGAACAAGAAAAATTATAAACCAAGAGATTTCTCTTAATATTGCTGAAATTACTGAACTTAGGAGAAGAGTGGATGGTTTAGTGGATGTTATTTTAGGCATCAAGGGTTTGTCTACAGTCAATGTTGACAATAGTAGACAGAAGGTTGTTCATCACCAAGTGAGGCAAGCAAAGAGTCAGCCCTATACACTCTTTGCTCAGACGAAAATCAAACATGATAGACGTAAATCGCTGCGTGGCAAATACAATTTCCCACGTACGGAAGACGCTGCGTCTAAGATTACTGACTCTTGGCGTCAGACCAGCAAAGATACTTCATGTGTAACATCCAGTTCTGGTAATAAAGATAACACACATTATGTTAGTAACCATAAGGATTCGATCAGTTCCACTACTTGTCCTACCAAGTTTAGACAGGGTGATACAGTAAATAAGCATATTACCAAAGAAAAGAATAAAAACAGTTTAGGTAAGAGAGATAACCATATTGTTGGAAAGTACCAAGGGAATCCTTCAAATGGTAGTTTTTCCTCTCCAAGAAACCAGAGACAGTCTAACAGATCTCAAAATTTTGATTCTGAAGAGTTGAGAAATTATGATAGAAATAATTACATTAAAGATTACCAATCTGATAGTAATTGTTCTAGGAGTCAACAAGATTCATTTACCAGATATTTCTATCATAGGAGAGATGTTAAGCATAACAATGCTAACTGCAGTTCTAGGCAGAACAAATGGAATAATAAGGGGAATAGCAATAGAGATAATAACTCTCTAAATGTTACTACACATTGTGCGCAACAAAATCCCACAGTCATTGGTAGTAAATAAAGTAACAATAACTATTGATGTCTCAAGTAATACTGCTGTTATGTTTTTGGATTACGAGACAGTATCTCGTTGTTGTGAGTGTAACTTTATTTCAGCTCTGCTGTGTTGACCGTCATTTTCGGTCAGGTTGACCCAAGCCTCCTGGGTTGTATACTGTGTAATGAAGGAAGAGTTGGTGGCATCATATGGAAACCAGACGTTTTCATAACCACGGGTTAGGTAATTGTCTAGTTAACCTATCCGTTTTCTTATAATCTTACTGTTGATTAAAGTGGAGATTTTCATTTGTATTTTTCAAACAGTAGCAGCTATGCGATAAAGGTCAGCGTGCCTGGTTTTCTTTAGCTGTGACAGAAATGTTTGTTACCTTTCGACCTTGTGCCCAATCAAGCGTAACCCAGCCAACATGTTGACCCAGTATTATTTGATGTCATCCCGTACGGTTTATGGCATACCATCAACGAAACCGGAGTTCTGACCTATTTATTAATTTTTTTTTTCTTTAGGAATTGATTTAAGATTGCTACAGTGTTTCTTATACTTAATTTATTTTTTGGATAATGAATTATTGTATTGCATAGTAGCATACATTATATAATGTCTTAGTGCGTATTGTGTATGTTCATATGTATGCACTGTTGTAACTCTATGTTATGGTTTTCATGATTGTTTTGTGCATAAACATTGTATGTATTATGATTGCAATGAAATTGTATCATATCACTTTGTAGTGACTTATCTTTAATTTTTGTAATGGGATTGTGGATTTGTGATATTTTCATACGCTAGTCAGAAGACTATTCCACTTAGACCATATTATGTTGGATCATTGGTGCTCCGTTGTGAAGTCTGAAGCAATGATAGTTGATTCATCAAACATTGATATGTTTTGGCAGCGTTGGTTCTTAGGATAATTTTGTACTTGATGAGATTGCCAGCCCTATGCACAAACTCATTAGCGAGGAATATGCGTTAGTTGTTTCAGGGAGTCTTGTTATTCATTACATTTATTTTTTTCTTTTCTTATATTCTGGTGCTATGTCTAATTAATATATTACCATATACAGAGGTTATATGCGGTAACTATTGTGTTATGAAATGTAATTTTGAAACTTAACTTGTATGTGTTATTTATGATTTTGTATTTGTATTTGAAAACATATTTTGAAACATTGGTTTCTGGTATTTTTTGCCGTGTGCTTTTTTTCTGCTGAATTCTGTTTAAACTAGTATGCGTTTATTATGAGTCTACTTAAGAATTGGAATTCTTTTTTGTTAGATGTCATTCATTTGGTTAAAGATGATTTCATTTTGGTATATTAGTTATAGATTTAATCTAGAAAAAATTAAAATAATATTTTTATTTAACTTAGCTTTAAGAAACTTTTTTGTATTGTAATTTTTTAGGGAAATGTATTTTTCGTTGACATTGTTATATTTTTTCTGCGCCAAAGCACTTAATAAGGTGTAATAATATATGTTGATATTTCTGAATTTAAAATAGTAATATTTTTTTTTGAGATTGTGATATTTTTATATATCGCACTTTTTTGTGTGTGATGCCTGTGATAAGTCATTTTAGTTATGAATAAGTTTTGTAATTTGACTAAATTATTTATTATGCGTTGTTTAGTTGGATAGTTGTTGGGATGTATTGTTGTCGTTTTTCTTTGCATTCATATTTTGTATTTCCTTCTGCCTTTTCGGATGATTCTTCGTTTCACTCCATTTCTTTGGAAGCGGTCTATACTTTGGTTATGCTTCCATGTTTCATCTGGATGTTACTTTATACTATCTGTATACGTTTACTTCTTACACTTCTTATACTTCAATCCTTTGTATTGTAATATGGATTAGTATATGTAACTACTGGTGACAGTTCTATTTATTTCATGCAAGAAATTTATTTGCTTAATTATTACTATTAGGTATTATGGATCTTTCTTCCTATTTCGATTTCATTGACGTTACTTTCTATTTATTGTATCCTGCTTGGTCTACTGTAATAATACTTAACTTTGTTTGTAAATGATTATTTCGGTGTATTTAGCAGATTATTATGGGTAATTTGTTTATTGTACACTTGCTTTATTATTTGGCGATGTATTATTTTGACCTTATCATAAAACTATTGTTGTAAGCATATATTAGAGCTTAGCTGACCCCTCATTTGTCGTTGATGTAGCTTTTTTCAAAAAAAATGATAAATCATTTTTTTCTCCGGAGCGGGTGGTAGTATGTTAAGGTCCAAAAGGGAGGTGATCCGTACTATGTTGATTATACAGTGTGAATTCAGGGTTTTGGTACTTGTTGGCTTGTTTAATTGTGAGTTGTTTAAACATTTATATGTTAGAAAACAGAATGTACAGAAAGCGTGTGAGCGCTAGTCATTTAGTTATTCTGTACTGGTTTCGGCCGGCTGTGAATAGCTCACGGCTAGTCCGTGAACAGCCGAGTCCGGTGACTGTTTGGCGGGAGATGTGTGTTCCCGTGGCAGTCGGAGAGGAGTCTAAGTTTGGGGCGTTGACTGGAGTCAGCCCTGTGTCTTGTGTGTGTTCCCAGGATAGTGTACGGGAACGATGTTTGGCCATTTTTCGAGGTGTACCATTATTTGCCTATTTTAGGTGTGATTATCTGCAGATAAGAGAAGATAAGGCGTACTTTATGTTAAGGACATGTTCTGGGGGCCTTGGTGTCTACAGGCCGATGTTTGAATCATATTTACCTCCCTGATAGATTTCTATTGTGCAGGAACGGCGCTAGGAGATGGTAAGGCCATTGTTCCTTATGGAGGGAGAGTTTTCTGGTGAATGTACTTTATTTAAAGAGATTATAAGGCCAGGATTTGTGTAGGCCAGATTATTTGTAAACTGCAGAGCGGACAGTCTTTTGAGTATATATAGATTTAAGGATCCATGAACAGATATCAGAGTTATTGAAGAGATTATAAGGCCAGGATTTGTGTAGGCCAGATTACTTGTAGACTGCAGAGCGGACAGTCTTTTGAGTAAATATAGATTAAGCCTGTGTGGCGTTTGTAACTGCAGTATCAGCAGTCGTTCTGGTGGAACATTAGAACTGCAAGTATATATAGATTTAAGCCTGTGTGGCGTTTTGGTAATTGCAGTGTATACAGTCGTTGAAGTATTCATATAGATTTAAGCCTGTTTGGCGTTTTGTAACTGCAGTAACTGCAGTATCAGCAGTCGTTCTGGGGGATTTACTGATGTAACATTAGAACTGCGATGTAAACAGGGTTTACATCATACTGAACAGCTGTGACATTCTGCGCAATTGATTATTATTGATTTTTGTGTATCCTGTTGTACCTGTTTAGTGTATCGTACCGGATTGATGTTGCTGTGTGAATAAATTATGTGCTGTCAATTGGAAATGAACACTAGTCTGATTCGTTGATCTATGCTTGACAGTACAGGGTGAGTGACGGTACCCTTCATACCACTCACTACAGACTTTATACACAGTGACAATACAGTCCTAACCTATTTATCATCTGCTCTGTGTGGGCGCATGTACTACAACAGTCTAATCACTTCAAGAGAGATATACTTTACCAAATATACATTAACAGTACCAATTACCCTGGGATAGACTTTATCAGGTTTGTTATTAGCCGTACATTATCAGAGGGGTCACCCTATTCTGTCACAACAACAAACAAGTCTATCGGTAGGGAACATAACAATCAATTATAAAACAGAGGAACGTAACAATAACCACATCTATCAGTGAGAAACATATCAATAAATAATTATGTCAGTGAGGAACATAATAACAAACAAGATTATGATTGTGGTACGCAACCAGACGATACGTCAAGGCCTTAAATCCTACCCCCTGCAGACCCAAGTAGAACAGTCCCAACTAAGATGGTTTGGCCATGTCTGCAGAATGGGAGAAGATCGGATACCACGACAAGCATGGGAAACAAAGAGCCAAGGATCCAGACCCCGAGGACGACCCAGAGTCCGCTGGGAGGACAACATTAGACAATCTTTGAAGGATCGAGGACTAGAATGGAACCAGGCCAGGAGGAAGACAGCCGATAGGATAGTCTGGCGCTCTCTCTTCCAAACCTCTACACCTCACGGTAGAAGGGGAACGACTAAGTAAGTAAGTAAGATTATGATTGAATAACAGACAAGTCTATCAGTGAGGATCATAACAACAGACAAGTCTATCAGTGAGGAACATAACAATAGACAAGTCTATCAGTAAAGAACATAATAACAAACACTTTATGATTGAGGAACTTAATAAACAAATCTATCAATGAGAAGCATAACAATTAACAAGTCTATGAGTCAGGAACATAACAACAAGGAACACAAAAAACAAATATCAATGAGGAACATAACAAACACGCTATCAGTGAAGAAGATAACAAGAAACAAGTCTATCTATGAGGAACATAACAAACGACAGTGAGGAACATGACAAACAAATATATCAGCGAGGAACATAGCAAATAACTCTATCAGTAAGGAAGACCTTCTTCCGTATTATATGACAAACCGATAAATATGTGTGTATGTGTGAGTCATGGAGATAATAAACAAATAATCGACAGCGTAAAGCTTAACAGAAGAAACAATAAATAATATTACAAGGTCACCGCCAAAAAACTTGTTTTATAATTGAAAATACGTCATCGGCCACGCACACAGGAATGAGAGGCTAGAAAAAAGTGGTGACTCCCGGTGACAACGGGAAGTATCGAAGACAAACAGAAAAAGAGGCGGAAGACGGAGAGAGAAGATCTGGTTGTGACACGACAAGATGGCGGAGGTACGAGAATGCTCATAAGATAGACATTTGTGAAGAGAATAATCACGGATACCTTGACACGTCATGATGATTCCTCTCCTTGCTCCTCCCTTACTGTTGTTCACTCTTACCTTTAACCTATTTCACGTAACATCTAAATTAATTATTACCGCTTGATCATATTTTTTTTGTTCGTTTAGTTCAACTTAATGCAGCATACCCCTTTATCTATCTCAGTCCTTGACCTATGACCTTTAGATATAAATCAAGGTCACCGTTTATTTGTCTTCTTTCGTTATTTCTTATCCATGTTTTTCTTATTTGTTTTGTCCAAATGAAGGAGTCACTGGTTAATGCCCTTGTTATTATTTTCTTTTATATGACAAATGTCGTGTTCTTCATGTGTTATGTTTACATCAAGACAGAAACCAAACATGCAACTATTAATTTATTGAAAGAAGAACCACGCCCATAGCGACATGACGCAACCAATAACGTCAGACAGAACACGGACAGCAAGTGTACTTACCTGTAAAATATGGCGATCTTGTCATAATCTGGTAAGGACCACCCTGATTGGCTGAGTGGCGTAGACAAGAAGTGCATACCAGCCCGTGTGCTGGAATGTGACATGTCACGTGTGCTGGAATGTGACATGTCCCGTATGTTGGAATATGGCATGTCCCGTATGGAGGAATATGACACGTCCTGTGTGCTGGAACATGAGATACCCCTTTGGTATACCCGGTCATCAATGGAGACAACGACGTACAGAGATTGAAAGCCTTGTCCGAAGTTTCCATCTGTGATGTCTTGTCACGTGTCACTGAAACAAGAATCATCAAGTATCACGTGAATTATGTTTCTAACTAGCAATAACCCGTCACACTTGACGGGTTTTTAATTATAGTGTGCTATTTCCGTTCCCGGATGAGCATATAGAAGTACATTCTTAGAGTGTTTATGGTTTCTTTCCATTATACAGTGTAATCAAACTGTTCATGAACACCGTCATTTGAACGCTTTTCTTTGCTGATTGTAACTATTTTCGGGAGAGTAATGGAAACAATACAATTTTTCAACACGGTTGCATTCCACAGCTGTGACCAACGTACACACGGCGAGAATTATGTTATTTTAGATTCAATTTAAAAGTTCTTTGATGACAACATTTCATGTGAAAGTGCGTGTATTGTGGAGTATCTGAGATAAAGTACTCAGGGACTGGTTCCAATGTTCCTTGAAACAAATTGGAAGATATAGCCAATTTTCCAGGCTCCTCGTTACGCGGGTCGTTTCCTGTAAACGAGATACGAGAGTTGTGGGGCCCATCTCCGTTTATAGGCAAACGGACACTCAGATCACTGTCCTCCTCCGTTTGAGTAAAGTGCTGGTCGGATGGGGCTCCAGGGCTGGTTGGAAACATATGTTCGCTCGATTCGCCGTCTTGTGCCCTTTTAAGAGTGCGCTGGTCGTTGACATATGTGATACAGTTCTTGTCAGTATGTCCCTCTCCTGAAGGAGCTAATACCATCGGGGGCCTAATTCCCGACAACAAAGAATGTATTTCCAAAATCAGAGGCGTCACCTCTGTTTGTCCGTTAGGATGAACAGGGCTGACAGGCGAATACGCCTCTGCATTTAACATACCGCTGTCCTTAGAGGCTCCTAACCTCTCCTTAACAAGACAGGGCTGTTCGAGCTCGCTCGGGGCTCCGTGAATTAGGGGTTCTCCCTGTTCACTTATCTGGCCTGTAGTAGGCCCCCTTGCTTCAGCAAGGATCGGTGTGCTAGGGGTTCCCAAAACTAAATGTGGGGCCCCTAGGATGAAGTCGTAAGCTGGCTGTGCCATTACAGCCGCTTTAATTGTGCCACGCACAAACTTGCACTTCACCTCAATATTGGCTACTGGAAAGCGCTGTGAGGCCCCTTTCCTTAAAACGCCACCAATATCAACTTTCTCCCCTGTCATTTGCCCGGGCTTCACCAGATGTCGGGCAACTATGCTGGGGTATGTAAGACCGCTGTCGAATAGACATGTAGTCGCAGTCCCGTTCACTTCTGCTGGTCCGCTGTTGGAGAACAACTTCTCAGACTGAATGGGTTCCCAGGTGTTCCCTTTTGTCGCTCTCACAGGCCTTAAGCAAGCTGCATGATGCACGGGTGGTTTATTCATACACCTGGAGGTCCAATGTGAAGTGGTCCGACAATTTCGACAGTATCTCTCATTATCTCCTCGGTTTCGGGCGGAGTCCTGAGAGTTTGGCCCCTGTGATCTGTTGGGAGGCTGGGGGCGCAGGTTATGACCGGAATTGGGCTCCTTGCGTGAAGGCCCCTGCTGCTGGTGAGCATGAGAAGACGACTGTGACGATGAAGCTCCTTTGTCCTGGACTGGCGGGTCTGGGTGTTTTCGTTTCTGGCCCAGTACTTCGGCCTGTGCCGTCTGGAACCTTTCCGAAAAAAGAATAATCTGGTCCAGTTGCTGGGCGCCCTGCTCCGCCAGGTACCTCCTCAAATCAGGAGACATGTTTGCCTTGATTTGTTCCACCATTATTAACTCTTCTAATCCTTCAAAGGATTTAGCCAGTCCCGACAACTCTCTCCAGCGAGTGAGGTAATTCCGCAGCCTTTCAGCAAACTGAGGAAAGCTTTCTCCCTTCTCCAGACGACTTTCCCGGAACATGGTTTGGCATTTACGGGGGGTCCACTGGAATCTTTGCAACAACGCGTTCCGTAGTGCCTCGAAGTTGTTCTGGTCGTCTATGAGCAACTTGTGGTAGACGTCATATGCATGACCTCTGAGGGACTGCGATAACTTTAGACACCAAAGACCTTCATCCAACCCATATGCCTTTGCCATCCGTTCGAATTTTTCCAGGAATATGTCAATTTTCTCATTCCCGTTAGGGAAAGAGTCCATCGGAAAATTCATGGCTGCCATCCGGGGGCCTCCATTTCCTGAGGTGTCTATCGCCACTGCTCCGGGGGAATCTCCATTAGCCGAACTGCCCTCCGAAGACCTGAGCTGCAGTTCCAGAGAACGCATGGCAAGTTCGTGCTGTCTTTCTGCTGCCTTTTCCCTTTCCTCAACTTCTGCTGCCCTTTTTCTTTCCTCAAATTCTGCTGCCATTTTTCTTTCCTCAACTTCTGCTGCTCTTTCCCTTTCCTCTTTCTGATTATGCCTATCATTTTCTCTGATCATGTAGGCCTTAGTTTCCTCCTTGTCCATTCCCATGTCCTGAGCAGCGTCGCGCCAGGCAGCTCGTAACTTGGCCATATCTGCCATCTTACCTGTAACTGCTGTAGCTTACCAAAGACAAGAAATGACAGAAAGAAAAAAAAAAAAAAGAAGGAATTACCTGTTACCTACTGAGGAATGCTATCTCTATAACCTCGGTCCCAAAACCCGAACTCAGCACCAGTCTGACTAATAACTACCTGAAAAATATTGTTATTCAGCTACTAAAAATTCTACCTTCCTGTTAAGAAAAAAATTAGTTAGCCATCAATTACCTCTAAGTTCTATAACTAACCTATCACTACAATCCAACTGCCTGCAACCTGTGGAAAAACTTTCTGTGGAAAAACTTATTACTGGATCAGTTTCTACTAGCTCTGTCTAGGGGATATTGAAAGAATCTATTCTCAGACTTCCTATAGAAAACAATCTGTCAATCTAGATAAGATCCCAGAATTGATCCTACAAAGCTGATCCCAAGGACGATCGCCACCCACTTTGTCACGAGTTGGATTTAAGTTAGAGTTATGCCCAAGTGTAGGACAAGACCCTAGTGTGAGAAAAGACTAAGATAATAGATTAATTATGAGAAATGACAGTGAATGTAGTAAGGTGAGTCTATTGGCCCGAGGAGGATAACCGAAATTAAATCTTCCTCGCCAAATCGTGACTAAAGAAATGCTATAAACTCACCACCTCTGGCTACCTTTAACAGACTAAAGGAGATAAGGTTAAACTAACACTACAGACACCACTGTACAGACAACAGTTAAGGACTATACAGTGACGAAGCTGATCCAGTGAACATTAAATAAGTTTATTATACAAATCAACAGAATTTTCATAACATAGTAACAATTAAAGAAAAGCATATATCGTGCAAGGTTGCACCGACCTGGAAAACAAAGAAACTCAAATTTGATTATAAGCACACCAAATTTAAAAACTCCAACCACTTTCACTCCTTCATACACCCTGCTGGGGACAAAATTTAAAAAATGATAAGTGATCTTAACTACAGTCTAATTTAGTGGCCCTCAACTGTAGCCACCACTCTCTATTACACTACTATCTCTAAAGTCAATGGCTGCTGACCCTTCATGAAGACTATCTGCACAGCTGCTAACTCTGTCAGCGGTATACGCCACTAAGTCACACTCTGCACTGCTATGTAATAGACTTTTTCTAACTCTAAGGCTCAGAGGCTATCCTCTAAGAATAATATGAGACTCTGCAGGTCCCTGATCTATTTTCACCATCTCTCTCCACTTCTCCTGCCTTGCTGCTCTCGTTTCATTTTTCAGCAACCGGGAAATGATATCCCTTTCTTCCTGGTTCTGACTCGTACGTCTGATGACTAGGCACTTGCCGTAGACTGTAGAGGCTTCTCTATTTGGCGAAAAGAAAGCTGATTCTCCCTTGCTATGTTACCCCTCATTTGGGTTTAGGCCCTTCGGTATTAATTTTGACCGTGGCCAAAAAAAAGACACACCAACCCGCTTGCTTGGGTTCGATGGGTGTGTATGAGCTTAGAGCTCCAGGTTTTAAGAAAACCCTTCTCACTGAAGACTGCGTCGCTGTCTCGACCTGCTCTTCCTCGCTCCCTCTCTCTGGGGCCACAATACTCAGAGCCGATACCCCTCCACGGTACAAGCTCTTACGCCTCTGGCGTTTCCTCGACTTTTTCTCTCTTGAGAAGACTGGCTACCTTTGCCAGCTGTCAGGAACAAGATTTATTGGCAACTCCCGCTCTTCGGGCCGTGACCACTGCTGTGGACACAAAAGACATGCCACTCTGTACTACAATACCAAAATACTTCCATATAATAAACTTACATATAAAACGTAAACAGTGGATGCTTCAGTCACGCTCATATCTAGCACAAACATGTAAACACCCAAAACGCAGACTGCTTCACCATTTCCCCTTATCTTGTGCACGACAATACATAAATATTTCCTGACCCTGGGTCAGCTATTCCCATCAACTCCCTGCCTGTCTAGTAAATCCCAGACTCACTGATCAATACTAATTATACACAGCTTGCCTCAGGCCTTAAAACATTAAAAACAGGTAGGGGAACCTCCCGTACTTAGGCCTACTTTAACTCTGTAAGCGGTCACAGGACCTTATCATCGTTTCCCCCTTATGATAAAAATGCACAACAATTAACTGCACATCAATGATTAAAATTCACCATTACATTTATATATTACATTTCTATACACAGAAATATATCTATCTCTATAGACTATATTACCTAGAACTCATTAAATTCCATAACACAAAAATCAAATACTACTCTGCATAATATTTAATTACACAACCACTTAAGGCACCATAATTTTCCATTCACCTCTACCCCACGTGGTTTTCCCTGCAATTATATTTTAACTCCCCCGATAGAAAAATATTTAATATCTACTCTATCCATCCAGAATTTCTACTCCAATAAATCCCGATAACCACGTGATTAACTTTTCCCGAAAAAATCCGTTCCCGTATTTTATTAGGAGACTTATCAGAATTAATCTCTCAATGAAATAAAATACACGTGCTTCAGAATATTCTGAAAATTAATATAAATCTAGGATGCGTGTATGTCTACAGACTTTCTATTAAATCTACGGAGCACACCTACGTAATATCTCTTTATCACTCATAGACACTGTAGAAATAAATGATGGCGTTACAAGTTATAAAGTTCAAAAATAAATTAAATTAGAACGGACTAAGGCTCTATTAGAGAACTAGATTTAATTACCACGCTACTTTAAATTATAGACATACCAAATATTGCGTTCAGCGTTAGAAGCCGACAATATGCTTGATACACGGCCCAGGATTACTGCAGGAAGAGACCGCTAAAATCGAAAAGCGCTACTTTATCTTAGCTGTAAGGAGATTCACTGTGCTCTGACCCCCGACCTACTTGAGGCTAGGCGTCTCCCTACAACCAATAGAATTAAAGATACTCTAAAATTTTCCATGCGCTCATCTCTAAATTTAGAACCAGTGTATTCTTGCTTCCTTTAAATGCGCGCGTAATTCCGGCTACGTAACGTTACCTAACGTCGTCCGCTAGCGTGAGCAGAAAGTTGGGCGTTACCTGGGTAGGGGTCATCTCCCCTTCCCCACGAAAAATGACCGCGATAAATTTAACAACGCAAAAAAATGGAATTTCAAGATCGCGATATTTAGAAATAGGCCGACTGGTGCCATTCAGTACTAACTTACGTTAATCCCTATAGAAAAAAACCTGCAATTACTTTACCTACAGAAAAAATCTAAACACCCCTATTATTCAGAGAGAAAAAGAATACTTCCCAATCTTTAATAGAGGGAAGACAAAAATGGCAAACTCAAAATGGGGCCTATTGAAGACTAAATCACAGTAACTCCATCACAGCAGGTTGAGGATTGTCATCATCCCACTGTCTTTTGTTTCACTATAATTGTTTATTTTATTCTTTGGAGTAACGTTTTGTCTACACAGGAGATTGTTCTTTATTCGTGATAAGTTGTCCCAGGCCAGATATTGCACTTATCTGTTGCCTGGAATCACAGCAGTTGTAGTTGGTTTGGCCAAACACTTCAGTCTCCTCTGGACTTGAACTTCTTTAATACAAGCAGGTGCCAGAGACTCTTTGAAATCGTGTAGACTTCTTCAATGAGCGAGTACTAGCACCTGTCAAGTGCCAGCAGGAACCCCTGTCGATGCAAGTTATGGTTCTGTCTTAATATCAAACTAATTCCTCCTAATTTACATGTAAACATATAGTCAATACAAAAGAACATGGTCAGCTCTCTCTGACAACCCTGCTTCTCCCCTTTAGTTTGATGGAACAAATGGTACCAGTTTTCTTTTTCTCTTCCCTAATGGATGCTACGCCTCTGTCATTCCTGCAGTAATCTTTTCCATGCAATAAGATAGGTGTAATGTTCCTGTATGACCATCATATATATAGTCCTGTAGTTCTAAACTTCTTAGATAGTCCCTTATATGATGGATCAACATCTAGGCCATGCCTAAGTCTGCTATGGAACTATTTAATTACAATCTTTTACCCTGGCCTTTTCTTACACCCAAACCTTTGTTTAATGAAAAGTCAATAAAATCAATCTTACCACATATCAAGGAAATATAAACAAGTAACGATGAATTAGGCAATCGAATATGGCACACTTTTATCACTGCCTCTGTTCAGACTGCTTTCAGATGGTAGTATTATTAATAAAAAAAAGCACAAGTCTGCTCATCGCTTCTTGCTCCTCTGAATATTTTGGAAAAATGGCAGCGAGTAACCTACTATTTCGATAAAGTAAAAGGCTTGGGCCAATGAGACCAAGCATCTCTTTTTTTGAATGAATTCTTAAAAAAAAATCTCAAACCACTATGCGTTACTACTACCAACTAGATTTGTATATTAGGTCAGCCAATAACATTACGGCTTCCTTCGAATTTCATCCAATCCCCTTCATCGTACTATCTTAGCCTTTCTGTCACCTACTTTTTTCCCCCAAAAATATGCTATCCAGTCTAAGCAGACATGACTTGACCTGACAGTATCTCCGATTCTCTATGTATTATTATCAATATTTGATTATTTAATGAACTATTTAGATAACTAACAACATATTCTTGGTCAGCAAGTCTTCAGGTACACGAATATATGATTTTTATGGGGCTAAGTGGCTTGGTTCAAAATTATATCTTTTTTTCTATGTTAGTTGTTTATTTTTAAACTACCTCCTGTTCAATTCTTTTTCCATGTACTTTCAAGCTAATTACGAGAGTCTCTCGTAATACACGATAATTTACGTCATTCGCAATAAGAGCTAAGCGTGTTTTCATGACCGTAGTGCCATGACAAGGTTGAATGTGATCTGGAAAAGTAACATCAGTTTTCCTGTGAAGATCAAATTATACAAATCACTTATATTATCTATTCTCTTGTATGGGTGTGAGGGCTGGACACTCACTGCAGATACGGAGCGAAGGATTCAGGCTTTCGAGCATAAATGTTATAGAAGAATTTTGCGTATTTGCTATAAAGAGCACAAAACAAATGTCTATGTTAGAGAGAAGATAAACACCTATGCAGGCCACCAAGAACCACTTTTGTCAATAGTGAAACGTCGAAAGCTTGCCTGGTTTGGGCATGTAACTCGTCATGACTCCCTTTCGAAAACGATCCTCCAGGGAACAGTCGAAGATAAACGGAGAAGAGGAAGGCAAAGAAAATCTGGGCTGATAACATCAAAGAATGGGCAGGACATGGTTTTTCCACACTTGTACGCATTGCTGAGAGAGCAGTGGAGGACCCTGTCTGCTGATGCTTCCACCATGGCACCCCTACGACCCATGACGGGTTATGGGTTGAGATGAGATGATGATGAGTGTCCACATTTCTAACTTTTTCCTCGTATTGTGAAAACCGCCAAAGGGCAATACTAGCAAGTTGGTTTTATTTTTAGAAACAATATGAGACGTGATTTGCGTTGGGTTATCTATCCGCCCCCTCTCCCCTCTACTATGTCTTTTAGGCAAATACTTAGTTGACCTAGGGAAGTGTTACTTTTGTCGTCAAGGACGAATTTGAAAATTTGGGTACCCTTTTTGTTCGGCTAATGTGTTTTCAAATAATAAGCTGAAGGCGTAGGCGACGCCAACAATTCTCGCCGAAAATTTTTTAGTAATATCCTATCTTTGACTTTATGCACTATACTGTTATATTCTAAATTAGCTATTGCATTTAGAAGTTCACCACATATCTCCCCACTTAGAACAGACTATCATATGTCAGTTCCTACTTCTAAATACACATAGATAAATTTACTACCTATGCCTGGTGACTACTCTGATGTTCGTCGTACGGATGTCTGCTTAAAAAATCGGCACCCACATTGGTTTTGCCTGGAATATATTCTATGGTAAACTGGTATGGCTGTAGGAGCAACGACCAACGTAATAATCTAGCATTTTCATGCCTTGCTTGTGACAGACACACGAGTGGTTTATGATCTGTTTGGATCTTAAATGATTTACCATAGAGATAAATCTGGAACTTTTTTATAGCCCATATGACAGCTAAACATTCTTTTTCACTTGTTGAATATTTTTGTTCTGCTGAGTTCAACTTACGGCTAGCATAAGCTACTGGGGTTAATTCCCCATCAAGTGAAGCTGACCTTTGTAATAGAGCTGCACCCAAACCTATATTACTAGCATCCGTTCTCACAATGAATTCTTGACTCAAGTCAGGTAATTTCAAAATAGGCCTGCTTGTGAGCTTTTCCTTCAACTCTTGGTAGGCTAATTCCCACTGCGCTGACCAAGTAATTCTATCAGGATTTCCTTTGCACGTTAAATCAGTCAATGGAGCACATATGGAGTTAAAGTTTTTAATATACTTTTGGTAGAAATCACATAATGAGACAAAAGATCGCACATCTTTCTTTGTCTGTGGTCTTGGTGCTCTTTTCAACTTCTCCAGGTTCTTGGGGTCAGGGGTCATGTTTCCCTGATGTACTGTGTGTCCCAAGAATTCCAGCTCTTTACATCCAACACAGCATTTCGTCGGTCTAGCTGTCAAATTTGTCTCTCTAAGTCGATTAAACAACATATCCAGAGAGTTAATGTGTTCCTCAAATGTTTCAGTCGCTATGAGAATATCATCCATGAAGTTGGTGATGCATGGATTATTCAGGGGATCCAGTAACTTTCTCATCATCCTCGAAAACACACTCGGTGCATTTTTCAGCCCGAATGGCAACATGTTAAATTCATAATGTCCTTCCGAGGTGCTAAAGGCTAAATAAGGTCTAACCTCCGGCTTTACTGGAATCTGATAGTAGCCTTTGCTCAGATCCACTTTAGAGAAATATTTAGCTTTATTCAGCCTGGCAAACAGCTGATTTGTATCAGGTAATGGATCCACCTGACCTTCTGTGACAGCATTCAGTTTCCTGTAATCTATACATAGTCTGTGTTCTCCAGAGGGTTTTCTTAACAGAACCACACTGGAGCTGTAAGGAGATTCACTGTGCGAGATAATTCCTTCTCTCAACAGATAATCTATCTCCTCCTTCAAAGCTTTTTCCTTAGCGAACGGAATCGAATAGGCTCTCATACAGATTGGTGTTGGGTCTATGAGTTTCATATCATACTCTAATAAAGTTGTATGCCCCGGTCGGTCCGTTAACACATCTGTATGATCATTCAGAACCTGTTGAACCCTCTCCCTCTGATTTTTCGTTAAGTGCGTACTGATTTTTACCTGTGCAGCGGTCTCACAGGGGTGTAAAGGATATTCATGAGAGGTGAGTGGTTCCTTTTTCATTTCCATTGCAAGAGACATGGTCAGTAGGTGTGTCTCCTCCTGGTTTTCTCTATCCAGATATTTTTTCAGGAGATTCACATGATAGATTTTCTCTTTCCCCTTCTTATCTTTCTTATAATTTGTTCTAGACACCTTTTCTAGAACTGTATATGGACCTTGCCATCCAATTTGCAATTTATTCTGGCTGCCGGGCAGTAGAAGAAGCACCTTCTCTCCCACAGCCAATTCTCTGTCCTTCGCTTTCTTATTGTAATAGGCAGCTTGCTTTTTCCTGGCTTGTCTCAAATTTTCATTGGCAAGTTTCCAGCCAGTTTTAAGACGAGTGGTCAGCTCGTTCACATATTGATATGATGAGGTAATATTTTCTTCTGCCTTTTCATCGGTCCATGTCCTTAACAATGCTACATATGGATCTTTAATATTGTTGACCTATTTTTCAAGGCACCGGTATGGTCTTTTCCATTGGAAGCATTATAGTGAGGACTTTTCTTCCTAGAATCATCATTCACAAATCGACCACTACCAATTTTTTTCTTGGGGTTTTCTTGCCACATTAAATTCCGTGTGAGAGATCTTCTCTCTCTGTTATCTTCACCCAGTTCACATAATTCCGACCGAGGGATTGTCGGCTTATTCTGGGGTATAACATTTCTTTGTACTCGCTGCATAGTGGCCATTGTAATACATTCGAGTGAAGACTGTCTGTGAAAAAGGGGTTCCCATTCCCCTCTGTCCACTTATTATAATTATTTTTCTTTCCAGGCCTAAGTTTGCCCCGTGGCGTGTCTAGGTCCTGATTAATTTTCCCACGTGTGGGTGTTCCCTTTTTATTTTCTGGCCCAGGTTTTCCATAATGCTTCTCTCGCATTTGGTTATTATTTTTCCACCCTGTGGAATTTTTCTTATTGCACTGGTCGCAGGCCTCGACAAATTTTCTTATGTCTTCAACCACTCCTGGCCAGTAATAAGACATAGATGTCCTTGTACAGGTGCGACCCATCCTCAGATGTCCACCGTCTTGAACATGTGTTTGTCTCATAACTCGTTCCCTATATTTTGATGGCAATACTAACTGTGCACACCCGTATGATCCTGCTTTATCCGCCCTGTAAAGCAGTCCATCATCCAAATAGAATTCTCCTTTTCTAGGAGGGGTATGGAGTTTTTGGAGTTTGTCAAAACACGGCTTCAGTGATCTATCTTTAGCCTGTGCCTTCCTACACTCTTTACGAGACATAGTTTTTGGTGGTTCCTCCCCCTTTCTAGGAGTCGACCTGACCTGAAGCGTGGCCATTACTACAGGTTTCCTATTACAATTTTCGGTGTTATGGTTGTCCATCCGACAATTTTTACACCACCTCTTTCCTTGGTTAAAAGATTTTCTTTCATCATATTTCCTTTCATTGAATTGTGGGGTTTTATTTTTATATTAATTGCGTGGCCTATCAAACTGGTGCTTACCTTTGTTCTGTTCTCTATGGTCAAACCTATTAAAGTTTTGTGGTGCCTTAAAATTGTCTACCTGTTTCTTTTTATTACCAACTACCTCTGCTTGGGCTGCCTGATACCTCTCAGCGACATTGAGTAACTCACCCAGCCTCTCTGCACCTTGTTCCATGAGAAACTTTCTCAGGTCTGGAGCCATGGACTCTCTTAGCTGCTCAATAATGATCATTTCCTTAAGATCTTGGGTTTTCCCCAGAGCAGTCCATTTCTCCAAGTAGGTCTCTAACCATGCAGAGAACTTGTGATAGGTCTCACCCGACAGTAGTTTGGCATTCCTAAATTTTTTTAAATAAAATTCTCCATTTTTTTTCATATCTTAACAAAAGAGCCTGCTTTAGCATGTCGTAATTGTCTTGGTCATCTCTGCTCATTTTGGCAAAAACTTCATAAGCTGTTCCCCTAAGCCCCTGGGATAACATGAGGCTCCACCTCTCTCTCTCTCTCTAACCCATATGTAGTAGCCAAAAGCTCAAATCTACTTAAATACCCTTCTATGTCATCATCTTTCTCAACAAAATGGTCTACATAAAAACCCATAGCTGAGGTTGAGGCTCCCTGACTAGCAGTGGCATCTGAGGCAAAGGGGCTGGCACCATTTTCAGGAGCATGGCCTTGAAATTCTAATTCCCTTAGTCGTAGCTCATGCTCCCTCTGTAACCTCGTCTCCTCCTTTGCTGCTTCCCTCTCTGCAGCCTGTCTCTTTTCTTCTGCTTCTCTTTCTGCAACCAATCTCTTTTCTTCTCTTTCTGCAGCCATTCTCTTTTCTTCTCTTTCTGCAGCCATTCTCTTTTCTTCTCTTTCAGCCTTTTTCTCTTCTAATTGGAGCCTTTTAATCTCCGCCTCCCTATCTGCCTCCAATGCCCTAGCCTCATTGTCAGCCTCAATCTGCAGCCTCTTGATTTCTTTTTCAGTCTCTAACTTTCTTTCTGCTTCTAACTTCCTGTCTTCCCTATCTCGTTCAATAAATTTGTCACATTCAGCTGTGACATAAGCAACTAGACCTTGACCGTCCATTCCCATTTCTTTAGCAGTCTGCACAGCGGTAGATCTGAACTTGGCTAAATCAGCCATTCTAACTCAAGCAGGTCTACTAAAGTTCTAAGACAATCTTAAACTTAACTAAACTAATTACTGACTATAATTAACTAATTACTACTGGCTGTGACAACTTATCACTGTAATCTCCTCTTAATTATTTTTATCTTCTTAGGGGGTGTTTCTACTGCTAATAATAGTAATACAATCTTGCATTTATATACTACTTCTAATTTTTATTCCTGGAGTTAGTTAATATATGCTGTATGAGATTCCTATTTCAAACATTCATCTATATATATACTTACTTACTTAGTCGTTCCCCTTCTACCATGAGGTGTAGAGGTTTGGAAGAGAGAGCGCCAGACTATCCTATCGGCTGTCTTCCTCCTGGCCTGGTTCCATTCTAGTCCTCGATCCTTCAAAGATTGTCTAATGTTGTCATCCCAGCGGACTCTGGGTCGTCCTCGGGGTCTGGATCCTTGGCTCTTTGTTTCCCATGCTTGTCATGGTATCCGATCTTCTCCCATTCTGCAGACATGGCCAAACCATCTTAATTGGGACTGTTCTACTTGGGTCTGCAGGGGGTAGGATTTAAGGCCTTGACGTATCGTCTGGTTGCATACCACGTCTCTTCTTGTTACTTCAACCACCTTCCTCAGATACCTCATTTCTGAGGTTTATCTATATATATGCCAAGTTCAAATCTCGGACTTAGAGACCCCAATATATGTGGTGTGTTTTGATGTTAAGAAGAATGGTGTGCATATAGTTGTACTTGAGTGAGGTCAACTGTGAAGGTCTCTGGGGTAAACAATGAACAACTGTATTACAGAGTACCTTCCTTGTTACCACATTTACGATCTCACTCTAAGTTATATTCTTTTTTGACTAGCGTGACTGAAAGCTACATAAAGTGTCTAGGGTATTGTAAGAGTGTTGTTAAAGAATCTCAATACAAAACATACACATACATATACAAATTACTATGATAAACGCAACTAACTCCAGCTGTTAAATTTTATATTTAAAATATCTTTTGTTAAACTTTATTGGTCCTGAGCCTAAAGTTGTTTTGGTCAGGACTACAGTCAATGAGAATCAATTTAGATGGATAGATATATTTACAAATATATATAAAGATATTTACATACAACAGACAATATGTCCATAGTACATTGTTACAAATGTTCACTTTGATGTTATTTACTCTATTTAAAGACTGGTACAGGGAAGCAGGTTGAGAATTGTCATCATCCCACTGTCTTTTGTTTCACTATAATTGTTTATTTTATTCTTTGGAGTAACGTTTTGTCTACACAGGAGATTGTTCTTTATTCGTGATAAGTTGTCCCAGGCCAGATATTGCACTTATCTGTTGCCTGGAATCACAGCAGTTGTAGTTGGTTTGGCCAAACACTTCAGTCTCCTCTGGACTTGAACTTCTTTAATACAAGCAGGTGCCAGAGACTCTTTGAAATCGTGCAGACTTCTTCAATGAGCGAGTACTAGCACCAGACAAGTGCTAGCAGGAACCCCTGTCGATGCAAGTTATGGTTCTGTCTTAATATCAAACTAATTCCTCCTAATTTACATGTAAACATATAGTCAATACAAAAGAACATGGTCAGCTCTCTCTGACAACCCTGCTTCTCCCCTTTAGTTTGATGGAACAAATGGTACCAGTTTTCTTTTTCTCTTCCCTAATGGATGCTACGCCTCTGTCATTCCTGCAGTAATCTTTTCCATGCAATAAGATAGGTGTAATGTTCCTGTATGACCATCATATATATAGTCCTGTAGTTCTAAACTTCTTAGATAGTCCCTTATATGATGGATCAACATCTAGGCCATGCCTAAGTCTGCTATGGAACTATTTAATTACAATCTTTTACCATGGCCTTTTCTTACACCCAAACCTTTGTTTAATGAAAAGTCAATAAAATCAATCTTACCACATATCAAGGAAATATAAACAAGTAACGATGAATTAGGCAATCGAATATGGCACACTTTTATCACTGCCTCTGTTCAGACTGCTTTCAGATGGTAGTATTATTAATAAAAAAGCACAAGTCTGCTCATCGCTTCTTGCTCCTCTGAACATTTTGGAAAAATGGCAGCGAGTAACTTACTATTTCGATAAAGTAAAAGGATTGGGCCAATGAGACCAAGCATCTCTTTTTTTGAATGAATTGTTAAAAAAAATCTCAAACCACTATGCGTTACTACTACCATCTAGATTTGTATATTAGGTCAGCCAATAACATTACGGCTTCCTTCAAATTTCATCCAATCCCCTTCATCGTACTATCTTAGCCTTTCTGTCACCTACTTTTTTCCCCCAAAAATATGCTATCCAATCTAAGCAGACATGACTTGACCTGACAGTATCTCCGATTCTCTATGTATTATTATCAATATTTGATTATTTAATGGACTATTTAGATAACTAACAACATATTCTTTTTCAGCAAGTCTTCAGGTACACGAATATATGATTTTTATGGGGCTAAGTGGCTTGGTTTAAATTCTATCTTTTTTCTATGTTAGTTGTTTATTTTTTAACTACCTTCTGTTCAATTCTTTTTCCATGTACTTTCAAGCTAATTACGAGAGTCTCTCGTAATACACGAGAATTTACGTCATTCGCAATAAGAGCTAAGCGTGTTTTCATGACCGTAGTGTCCACATTTCTAACTTTTTCCTCGTATTGTGAAAACCGCCAAAGGGCAATACTAGCAAGTTGGTTTTATTTTTAGAAACAATGTGAGACGTGATTTGCGTTGGGTTATCTATCCGTCCCCTCTCCCCTCTACTATGTCTTTTATGCAAATACTTAGTTGACCTAGGGAAGTGTTACGTTTGTCGTCAAGGACGAATTTGAAAATTTGGGTACCCTTTTTGTTCGGCTAATGTGTTTTCAAATAATAAGCTGAAGGCGTAGGCGACACCAACAATTCTCGCCGAAAATTTTTAGTAATATCCTATCTTTGACTTTATGCACTATACTGTTATATTCTAAATTAGCTATTGCATTTAGAAGTTCACCACATCCAGTTATCTTCTCTATAGGTCTCCCATATGTCTGTCTCCAGTTATCTCCTCTAGGTACCTGTGTGTCTCCCACGTCCGTCTCCAGCGATCTCTTCTAAGTATCTGTGGGTCTCGCTCGTATCTGTCTCCAGTTATCTCCTCATTTATATCTGTGGGTCTCCTTCATGCTTGTCTCCAGTTATCTTCTCTTTGTCTGTGGATCTCCTACATATCTGTCTAGTTATTTCCTTTATGTGTCTGTGTGTCTCCCTCAAGCGTCCTTCAAATTATCGCCTCTAAGTGTTTGTGTTCTCCCCCTTTCTGTCTCCAGTTAACTCCTCTATGTGTCTGTAAATCTCCCACATACCTGCCTCCAGATATTGTGACGAAATGGACGACTTGACGATCTCGGTTTCACTCCGACAGGATCAGAGACATATTTTGTACTGATTTTTATTTGTGTACTTTTAAAAGTACCAATTTCTTTTCATTATCGGCTAAGGAGCAAGTAGTTTGTATGTTCAAACATTTGTGACACTCCTTGCAGATAATGTTTATCCCAGCCTGCGAGAAGCAACTAGATAAGATAAGCGCTGGCGTGTTTAGATTAAACCGCTGATAAGCGACTCATTTGTTAACAAGCTAGGCAATCACGGAGTTTTGCGTGCTCATACGAGAGATAACTAGATTACTGTCTGTGTGACATGTGGGCAGACAAGTGTGACATAAGCGCTTCCGGGTCATCCTTGATATACCCACATTACTTTTAATAAAGTAATAATTATTACAGCTTACTGTTACGGTGTTATTTTAAATGACGGCGTCTGCTGGGGTTTAGCCATGCGCAACGTTAGGGGTCATTAACATTTATAGAATATGTCGATATTTTACGGTATACTGAACGCGAAATATATGCGGAGATTATGACGCATTCGCGTTGGGAAGGTCACGCTGGGTGACTTGGTTACATGGCCCTTGTTACGCTATCCGTCAAGCAAGAAGGTCGTGTCTTGTATTTCTTCCAAGGAAAAAAAGGCTGAGTATATAGCCTATATTAGATATATGAATCGATGTAGAACTCAGGGTCAGTTTGGATATTAATCTAAGTATGAGATTAATTAAATTAAACTAAATGATGGAAGGAGAATCGCATTATGATTCAAATTGTAGCTGTCAAGAACTCATGTGCTCATTTCTGGCTGTTGACTACAACAGCGCACGTATATAGCCACGATGTTCATCTGACATATTGTTTTGACACGGACGGACATGAATACTATGCATGTAATTTCTAATGACTATATATGAATGTATACCGATGTGAACTGTCTTCGTGCGTCAACTTGTAATAAATATTGGACTCGAATCGAAGGCTTACCCACATTCCTTTGATTACGTTTGATTGCTTCAACTTGCATTGTTGACGGTCCTTTGACCTGATGAACTCTTTCTTGTAAGAAGTTTATAGTAATAATGGATGAGTTCGTACGGAATCGGGGTTTGCTTGGACACAAGTTGTGTAATGGTAAATAAGCAAGCATCCCAACTAACTTATAATAATCGAACGAAGGACCCTCCAACACCAGTAAACCCACCCACGCAACAGTGGTGGCCAATTAGTGTAATTATTAAGGTAATAGATATTAGATTATGACATTTCATATTTATAGTTAAAATGTATGAATTTTTTTTCTGTTCTTTTCTTCTGATTGCGTTAATTTAATTAGGTATCTATCCTTACACTTCATTTTCACACGCATTCTAATTTATTGTATACTTTAATATTTGGTTTTAATTGTCCGTACTTCTCAATTTTTATTTCTTTTACTCTCTTATACTATTTCTCATTTTCTTCAATTAGATATTAATTAGTTAGTACCATACGTACATACTATAATTAATTATTTTAATTTTAGTTAGTTAGAATAATTTTAATAACACCTCACATTATTAGTTAGTCGATACATACAACAAATTAATTAGTTAATTAGTTAGTGACAGTGACATTTCCTTGTTTAATATAAGTTATATGTATGATATGACGTTGATTTTATTATAAGATATTACTGACATGACCACGACACTGTTCTAGATAGAACATCGTAGGTCATACATCGGGTTTTGTTAAATTTTTGATAATTTGATTAATATTATTCAAAAAAAAATCTATCTAATAGATTTTTTTCCCCCCGTCTGACAGGAAATCTGTTACGGTGTTATTTTAAATGACGGCGTCTGCTGGGGTTTAGCCATGCGCAACGTTAGGGGTCATTAACATTTATAGAATATGTCGATATTTTACGGTATACTGAACGCGAAATATATGCGGAGATTATGACGCATTCGCGTTGGGAAGGTCACGCTGGGTGACTTGGTTACATGGCCCTTGTTACGCTATCCGTCAAGCAAGAAGGTCGTGTCTTGTATTTCTTCCAAGGAAAAAAAGGCTGAGTATATAGCCTATATTAGATATATGAATCGATGTAGAACTCAGGGTCAGTTCGGATATTAATCTAAGTATGAGATTAATTAAATTAAACTAAATGATGGAAGGAGAATCGCATTATGATTCAAATTGTAGCTGTCAAGAACTCATGTGCTCATTTCTGGCTGTTGACTACAACAGCGCACGTATATAGCCACGATGTTCATCTGACATATTGTTTTGACACGGACGGACATGAATACTATGCATGTAATTTCTAATGACTATATATGAATGTATACCGATGTGAACTGTCTTCGTGCGTCAACTTGTAATAAATATTGGACTCGAATCGAAGGCTTACCCACATTCCTTTGATTACGTTTGATTGCTTCAACTTGCATTGTTGACGGTCCTTTGACCTGATGAACTCTTTCTTGTAAGAAGTTTATAGTAATAATGGATGAGTTCGTACGGAATCGGGGTTTGCTTGGACACAAGTTGTGTAATGATAAATAAGCAAGCATCCCAACTAACTTATAATAATCGAACGAAGGACCCTCCAACACCAGTAAACCCACCCACGCAACACTTACCCATGTTGTCATGTGTGTCTACAAATCTGCCTGTGAGAGTGTATGCAAGGCATCATATGTCCATATACAGTAATACGTGAGCATTGCAGGCACGCACCTTATTTCACGTGGGACTATTTTGAAAATATCACACCCGCCCGGCATGATTTGAAATGATTGGATCTTTCTGATTTGTTTCATAACAACATTGAGGGGGAATATATCCTGGCGTTTGTTTAAACCCACTTCACTGTGCAAAAACTGCTGTGAGACACGCTCACCAGAAGAACATAGACTTGCCAAGTTAGAATTCAAGAATTAGAGCATTCCAATATGAATTGCAAAAAAACTGTCCAGGAAATCTCTAGCATTGTAACAAGGAAGACCAGGACTAAGGAAAACTGAAACACACGGAGTCAGAGAGGAAATCTATTGTCAAATTAAAGACACCCAGACGCGTATAAGAGACCGACTCGTCTGTTTTATTCATCTGAGCAACAAGTCTGTAGCCAAGATTGGCGTAAGTGTGAATTTTTTTCATTCTATATGTGTTTCATTTACTAACATGTGAACTAATATATTTATGTATATATTACCATGTGAATTTTAATATGTGAAACTCGCTTGTGGATGTCAAAGTCATTTGAGGCTGGCAACAGCGTAAAGAATGATGATTCATGAACCACTACTGCACGGGCTGGTTATTGCTTCATTGCTAGTTTCGTAAAGAGAACTAAAAGCATAAAGTAGTTTCAGGTTCCCTATGGAGCAGGGAGGGAAAGATGAAAGAAATGATGCACATTCTAAGTATAATACTTACATTTTCAAAGCAGTGTAAATGTCCCTATAAACATAGCCACTTTAAAAGTAATGTAAGTTTTCAAGCTTTAAACCAGTGTACATGTCTAAATGAAAATATTCATTTTAAAGTAATGGAAGTTTCAAACTTTTCAATCAGTGTAAAACATAAATGGAAACATATTCAATTTATATTGTGAACACTCTCCAATCAGTAGAGATGTATATGTAAACAGGCTCTATCTGTATTATTAACCTTTTCATTTAAATATAAAGTAACTATGAAAGCTATTCTATTTAAATGTAAAGGAAGTTTTATCCCGAGGGATTAAATTTAATTCTCATCGAGGGTAAAGTCTGAGTAATTGGGATGGTGGTATGGGAAGATAGGAACCCATAACTATGGGGTCGAAAACGCCATACTCAGAAGAGCGTTTCGTTCTATTCTTTTACCATAGTTATTGATGATACCAGCAGAAAGCACTATCTTTGGAACAAGAAGGGAACCGTGGCCTAAGCTTTAAGACGAAGGACCCACGTGCTAGACTCTCCTTGACGTTTCTGGGAAACGAGCTACCCCCGACAACCTTGTTCAGAGACGAGCGTTAGCAGAGTGAAAAGAACCAACCCATAAGAAGGAGCAGAACCGTCATTGACAGCTAAGTTCAAATAGATGCTGCCACTTGAACTTCTTGTAACATCTCACATTCCCTAAAGACTTTGATGATAACTTTTCTTGATCCATAACTATTCAAATAATTTTCCAACTGTTAAAACCTAAAGTGATTATTAAATTTTGTTATTTGTAATGTTACAAATTTAACTTCGATTTAATCCCTTTAAAGTTACTGCATGTTTGTCTCAGTCAAAGTACTAAACACACACTAAACAGAGCTATACTAAAATTATAGAATTCCACTGAGTAAATCAGGGGTGGGGGCTTAAACGAACTGAAAGTAATAATTGCTTAAATCCTTCACAAAAGCGTCGGCAGAATTACAGAGTTAACATACTCAGCCAAAGCAGTATTGTTCTCGCTAATTCTGAATATCTTGTGAAGACTCCCTTTGTAATATAAGTGTCATCACCCTTCTATCTACATCTCTGCCAAGAGTAATTTTGAGCGAAGGTAGATACATTTTAAGCCCATATTAGATAATCTTCAGTTTTGGCCACTGTTGGACCACTACTGCAAAGCAGGGAAGGCAATATCGTCACAATTGGGGTCTCGACTTGGGATTGAACGTGGTCGCACAAGCGTTATAATTCACAGTTTAGCGACACGCGCCGGGATATAGAACTTGTAAAGTTATTCCCCTAGACTTGACTGACATAAATTTCAGATTTACTGAAAGAATAGTGCCAAGAGTGTGTTTAATTGTAAGACTGAGTGTGATAGATTATGTAAATAGATTACATATATCAGCACGTCTTTGCTCCCACCTGGCTCCCACCTTGCTTCCTTATTAGTATGCACGTTTTTGTTAAACGCAGAACCCATGTACTTCTATATCTGTCAAACTCATAATTGTAGCCACGCCTATTTTTTCTTTTTCTATTGTCTTACAGGCAATAGGAAGGTTTACAAACAGACTTATTAACTAGTCCACGACGGGACAGGTAAACAACTAGCGAGTAAGAGCCGTTAACTGGATTATCACGCGAGCGATTGGGCAATCGTTGAAATAGTGACAGATCAGACTATGATGCACGTAGAAAGAAAATCCAGGGGGCGATAACCACAGTTACCGACCTCAGCCGTCTGTTCGTGAGTCCCAGAGAATGTAATTAGCTACGGAACGAGCGGAGATCAAAAGACTGTTTGCTCGTTCCAAAGTATATGCGGTCGGCAGATTTGAGTAATAAAGCTTTCATTCAGAAATCGACTGCAGATTTCCCCAAAAATACGGGCAAGGCGTGATATCTCGCACGAACTAGCGAATTAAGACCTATTTGATATACATACCTCATCCTTTAAAATCAATTATCTAGTCGCCTCAGAATTTTCGGAACATCTAGCTTCGAATCCTAGACCATTGTTAAAGTGGAATTACTTAGTATTCTCGATTGGAGATAGTTTCAATTTATGTGTTGCGGTAAATATATTTATTAGCATTTTTGAGTGATTTAATTGTTAAAGTTCGTCATTATATTTCACTAGGATTTTTTTGGTGTTAATTGACTAGCGAATTAAAATAATTTATAGCTAAATTCTCCGGCTGTAACGTTAATTTAATTACTCGATACCACCCAGAAAAAGAGATATTTTAATTGACTAGTAAATGCACTAGGCAATGTAGTACCGACGAAATATATATTTATCTCTAATCCATTATGTGTAATTTTTGTAAATGACTAGAATTTATTTCACGGGTTAATAAGAACGATACGATAAGCTATACACTTGTGTTTTCTAACCAAATCTAATAACCGAGTGGATAATAAATTATACCGTTACGCGGGTTTGGATAGAATACTATATTGTGGTTAAATGTTTTGTATTTTCTTCCTAAAATCCAGTACGGGTCACAAACCAAAACCTACCAGCAGCCTGAGCCTGAACCTGAATCTGAGAAAACGGGTCTAAGTCCAACAGTACCAAAAAACATTCTTATATAAATATCGGGTCTTCGAGGTTGACCTGTTTGGCCCTCTTGTTTCACACAGAAAGAGAGAGAGTACAAACAAAAGACTATAAGAATTAATTTAACTGGTCATATAGCTACCCAGCTTTCTTTTCCATGTTTTCATTTACATTCAGCCCGCTGTGGCGAAGTTATAAAATTTAACAATACCCGACCACCGACCACTGTGTTGTGGCGAAGATTTATCCAGAGAGATTTACATACCTGACATTCTCGTTAACTATCGGAGTTACAAGCTACTGTACACTGTGAACATTAGATCTCTTAAGTATTTTCCTACCTGGACTAATTGATGTGACATAAACCGAATCCTATTAACAGTAAGAAAATAAGCGTTCCCCAATAAGAGGATTAATCAGTCTTGGAGGAACGGGCTTATTTTGCCAAACCCAACCCTGGATTTGTTGTGTGTACCACGGAGATATGTTCCAGATGTTGTAATTAACGATTAGGTAAGCGAGACTGAAATATGGCCACAGGGCGTCTGAAGCGAGAGAAAGAAGGAGTGAATAATTCTTCTATTGTATAATCATTGTACTCACTTTGTTTTTCTTTCTCCCTTATGTTTGCTAATACTGTTCATTTCAGGATAGATTAATTAGAAACTCTATTCTTTACAGTATAGTCAAATTCTATACCATAGTGCTAATCTTTTGACCTTTTGGATGTTAATATCTTCTTCTAACGGGATCTTGTCTCAACAGAGGGAGTTGCACTTATGGGTCTATTTCTTTATTATTTCTGTACCATAAGATTTTATATTTTCCATTTGATACTGGATGTTGTGAAGTTTTTTTTTTCTTTATGATAAGTAAACTTAACATAAAACTTAATTACCTGTGTTGGTCAGCTCGGCCCAATATCCCTACTCCATTACTATAGTTTCACGTTTGTGCGTCAAGTTGTCGTCACTTATCTGTGTGTGTGTATGTGGGTGGTCATAGCGTATATGTTAATATATACAGAAAGGTAAACTGTCTGATAAACAAATTTCAGTCGTAGCGATAGGCTGGATTAGAGTATCTTCTCAATCCAGGGACAGACTCTACGTTTTCACCATTTCACTCGTGAAATCTATTTCTTTACCTTAGTTCTCACTGAGTTACCACCTTTTCCAGTTCTATTCAGACGGGACCAGAATCTATCTTAATCACCTATAAAAAATCTACGACACTGAGCATACATTGCATTCATAAATAACAGTAAAAGAAACTGTGTAAAGAATAATTGAATAGTGAAAGAAACACAATTTCTTGTAAACTAAAGTTAAAGTTAAAGAAATAAGAAGTTCACCTGGTGAAGCAAATTTATTGTTGTAATTTGGTGTTTAGTGTTAGTAGCTGTTGTGCATTTGGGTAGCTCTGTAAACATATTTTTTGCTCAGAATGGCAGAGTCCCAAAACCTCCATGCCTTTTACCTTAATCTAGGCCGCGAACTAGGGTTTTCAGCAAAAGAACTTTCTGACTTCGTGCTTACTTCGGTGAGAGAACAGAAAGAAAAAGATAAAGAGGAAAAGGACAGGATGGAGGCAAAGAAAGCCGTGGAACGCCAGGAAAGAAAACTGGCCAGAGAACCGCATCTCTCTAGGTTTGAATCCTTAGCAGCTACATATGGCTTGGAGAGAGAGATACAACATGAAGCTATCACAGAGTCTTAGAGGATCTGCTTATGATGTGTTTCTCAAGATGCCCACGGAAGAAAAGAACAACTACGACCTGTTGAAGAAAGCTCTGCTACAGCGTTTTATGCTTAACGCAGAGACTTTTTGTGGTAAATTCTCTGAGGTGAAAAGACAGAAAGATGAATCGTATTGACAATTTGTAACACGACTAGAAACGTACTTGGAGAAGTGGGGATCTCTTAGCACCTTTGATGAATCTTATAAAGGGTTGCAGGAGATGATTGTCGTGAAACAGTTCAAAGACTCGCACACCCCTGACATGAGACGGTTCCTGGCGGAGCATGGGGCCGAAATTCTTGAGCAGGTGGTACTGTTTGCCGATAGGTACCATAGTTCCCAGTCGGAAGTGAATCTGTCTAAAAGGCGCCACCACGATAGTCACCCCAAACAGAAGGATCCCCCAGATGATAACTCCAAAAGTACGGACAACATAACACAAAACAGTCCACCAACAGCAACAACAACCACAAGATCAACAGAGGCAGAAACAGAGCAATTCAGCACAGGGAACGGGAAGACGATATTGTAAATCGTGCAAAACAGACAGGCATTTCACATAGGATTGTAAGAGGGCAAAATCCGGCCCTTATAGTGTCGCTTGCTTGATCAGGGGGCCGACGGGGAAACATGACCCCCAGGCCTATGAACAAAATCCTAGTTACCCTTCTATTACTGAGCAAGTAACCTTTGGCACCCAAACCATACGGCTCTTTTATGATTCGGGCCTCGAATACTCGGCTTTAGTTTCTACATCTTTGGTGAAAGCCCAGCAATATACTGGTGAAACTGTAGAAATACAGGGGCCCCGGAAGAGTATAAAGCCAACGCTTCTTCCGGTTGCGGAAATTTATGTCTCAACCCGATATGTACGGGGCAAAAATCAATGCCGCAGTGGTAGACTTACTTACTTACTTAGTCGTTCCCCTTCTACCGTGAGGTGTAGAGGTTTGGAAGAGAGAGCGCCAGACCATTCTATCAGCTGTCTTCTTCCTGGCCTGGTTCCATTCTAGTCCTCGGTCCTTCAAAGATTGTCTAATGTTGTCCTCCCAGCGAACTCTGGGTCGTCCTGGAGGTCTGGATCCCTGGCTCTTTGTTTCCCATGCTTGTCGTGGTAGCCGATCTTCTCCCATTCTGCAGACATGGCCAAACCATCTTAGTTGGGACTGTTCTATTTGGGTCTGCAGCGGATGGGATTTCAGGCCTTGACGTATCGTCTGGTTGCGGACCATGTCTCTTCTTGTTACTTCAACCACTTTCCTCAGATACCTCATTTCTGAGGTTTGGATCTGGCTTTTGTGGGTTGTAGTCATTGCCCACGACTCGCATCCTTATGTCAAAACTGGGACATAGGTGGAGCGGTATACAGCCATCTTCGTTTTCTTACCAACCTCTTGTAGACGATTTAGTCTATCCTCTCATTTTAGGGAGGAAATATGTGTTCCTTAGAGATCCTTCAGGTGACTCCAGGCCGACTCAAAAGATAGAGAACCCAGGACACGCCTCGGCGGCCCCTGGGTTGTCATTTTTACACAGCATGAATATTTCAGAGCTGACGCAGGCACAAAGGGCAGATCAAACCCTCAAGCTTTGCTTTTGTAAATGGTATGGTAATTACACCCATGCTGCACAGGGAGCATATTACAGGGAGAAAGGTTTGGTATATAGACGGGTGGGAAATGAGAGAGCTAGTTGTCCCATTACCCTATCGCACCCGCCTCATGCAGGAAATGCACCTAACCATGCCACATCCCATTAAAGGTTCACATGCCCTGGTAAAACAGGTCTCCTTGAATAACTTCTGGCCAGGTTTGCGACATGATGTTCGACAGTTTGTGCGAGATTACTCTGTTAGCCATAGCCCGAACAATCAGAAGGATGAAACTATGAAGAAAGAGTCTGAGCAGAGTAACCAACAACCAAAGTTAGATAACTCGTACCTCAACTCGACATTTCTGTGTAGTAAAACAGAGTTACGTCAAGCACAAATGGAAGATATAACCCTAGCGTCATACTCGAACAGAGTCGGATAACTCATGCTTCATCTAGAGCATTTTTCAAATAACAAGGGATTATTTATCGACGGACGAGGCAAGGGAAGCAACTCTTAGTGCTCCTCCCTTTAAGACCCTCCGTTATAAAAGCGGCTCACATTTCATGATCAGGAGAACATGTTTCAGTAGGAACGACGATGAATAAACGTAAGGAGGTTTATTTTTGGCCTAGACGGTGGGCAGATGTGCGTCAGTTCGTTCAAAGCTACACACACTGCCAAGCGAGAAACTTAGTCACTCGCCACCGAGATAAAGGAGGAGAGGAAAACTCTACTAGAGAGAGAGAGAGAGAGAACCCGGTGGACAGTTGAACGCATCGAGAAGTGTAAGCCCATAGCTAGATATTCTACAAATCTCTTAGGAGAGGGGTATCTGTGACGAAGTGGACGACCTCGTCACGATCTCGGTTTCACTCCGACAGGATCAGAGACATATTTTGTACTGATTTTTATTTGTGTACTTTTAAAAGTACCAATTTCTTCTCATTATCGCCTAAGGAGCCAGTAGTTTGTGATACGGGTATTTGGGTGATGGTAACCCACTTTGAATTTATTACGCGTGAACATATTGAGATGCCACCAATGTAAGGTGCCTAGCACTTAAAGCAATTATATTGACCGCGATGTTATAATGTTGACTAGGGATAGTCATGACGTAGTTAGTTGATAGGCTGGGGCATGGCAACGCGATTCCTTTACCTTTGATTAGACTGACTTTGAAGAAGTCAGATGTGTTTCACTTCGCGGTCGAAGTTTATGCATTCTACGCAGTGTTTCCTCTGGGATTATAAGGCATGGGTCAGCCTTCATTATGTAGTGATGAAAGAATAAGTCATCCGGAGCTGGATAAGTATTTTGTGATGAATTCCTGAAATTATTAATATTATATCTTCAAACGTCAATGACCACTATCGAATGTTCGCCAGTCGACATTGCGTGTAAAAACGTTGACTCTTGATGAACGTATAAGGAGACAGTAGTCAGACTGCACTTTCGTATGTATTTTAATCATGAGATGACTTGTCTATGAACTGTTTGTATATCGTCATTAAATATTGAATGTGTGATGGACTCTCACACGGAACGAGTTGTCACCTTTGTGAATTAAGGTTGATATTATTCTACACTCATCATTCGCGTAATATATCAGCACAGATGCTTAAAAAGGCAGACATTATAACATTAAGGCACAAGCATGAAGTTCAAGGAACGAATCAGAGACACCAGATCATGAGTTATTACTTTAATGATTGGGACAGCTAACCAGGGCCTTAATATACGTTACGCCCCTACATGAACACAGTCTGTAACAGAATGGCGGCACGCATGGGGACGAAAAAAAATTTTTTTTTTCTAAGAAATGGCTCTAACAGAATTGTTTCAGAGTGACTGTTTATTGTGCCAAGAACTTTTCAATTTTTCCTTTGTAACCAAGACGCATGCGTACTACGGATGCAAATGACGTCACAACATGTCCAATTTCATTGACAGGGGCCGTTAGGAAAATTTTCAACAATGCAGCAGGAATTGGAAGTATTCAAGAGAATTGAAACAAATACCAATGAACCAGTACTATGAAAGAACTATCAATAGTGCATGCCATCCACGTCGTTCTATGGCGCATGCTTACACTGGCGAAGATTGTTATTCTTTGAAAAGATAAGTATTTTCGTTCATTGTGCAATGTTGGTCCGGTTCGGTTTGCAGGCATGTTTTTTCTCTTAATAATATATGTTACATGGATTTTTTTTTAAATGTTATATGTATGTTCAGTCAGCGATGGGCTGGTAGGAATTTGTTCTGTTCTCAAATACCTCTACGGACGGTGAGAATAGTTCAAATCGTTCGATAGGGATCAATTGACTGAAATCAATTCGTGAAAAATCCACTAAATACGGCGGCATACTTTGTTCACGTTGGAATCAGTCAATGTTAGCTGTGAAGTGTTGTATATAACCGTTGTATTATTACTGTCCTAAGTTTCAGGTTTATTAATTGTTGTCTATTGTTTGTCAGATGTGCGTGAAGACTCATCTTACTATCGTTTAGTTCTACACATAAAACTGTTACGTCATTTGAGAGATTCCATGTTTTTGTGTACAATTTCGTAGATTTCCTGTGCTGCGACCTAATTTCAGTTTTGTCACAAATTCTGTAACTTCCGTCATTATATTTTGTTATTAATATCGTTTTAGTGTTCGTAAATCGGCAATTGTGGCGTAATTTGGTAATAGTGCTTCTTTGGTTTATTGTATATGTTGTTCTTCTCTAATTAATTTTAATAATATGATGAAATAGCTATATAATTATAAAATATAACATTGATAAATAATTAATCGAAAATATTTGATGCCAAGAACAGGAGATTACACTCCTGAATTTAGAGGGTACGAAGGAAAGAAAAAGAGTAGATGGTCTGCTAGATGTCGTGTTGAGCAGGAAGATATTGCTGGACAACAGACATAATAACTCTATTGTACGACATGCCTCAAGTACTAAGTGTGATAATAAATTATATACACACCCAGTGAAGATTATCAAATCATTTCGAGGCAAGTACACCTTCCCTCGACAAAATACTGCCAATTCAATGAACAAGTCTTGGCGACAGGATCAGCTGGCAACTGATCTTAAGAAAACTGTTGACGTTGTCAACAGGGGAATGGATTGTAATGAGAAGAGTAATGTGTTGAAAAATAATGCTAGGGTTCACATGAACCATCATAATAAAGTTCAGAAAAATAAGTCTATCAGCAAAGTTTTTACTTTGCCGAGCAAGCAGGGGTCCTCGACATGCTTCAAACCTACTGCTTTGAATACTGATGGGTATCGTACTAAGGTCCATCAGTATGATACACCACTGAATAAGGATGATACATATATGAGAATGAAAAAATTAAATGTGCCTCATATAACTAACCAGACACTTTACTCTTGCTCACATTTTAGTGACAGCGATACTACATATATTGGTAAAAGTGCATATTCTCGCACTGTATTAGTACGCAATCTGCCACAAGGCACTACATGGCAGACACTTGGGAATTTCTTTAATTACACGGCAGACGTTAAGTTTGTGCGTATATTGCCATCTACCGATAGCAGGTATGATGAAGCATTAGTAACATTCTATAACAATAGGGATGCTCGCATGGTAGTCGAGCATGACAATGGTGCGTATTTTCACCATCATTCTCTCAGGTTGCAATTAGTACCTGATTTTATTTCTCGTAGATAAAACTTTACATGTACAATTTTAGTCACATTTTATGATGACTCAGCATAGTCAGTCATCAGTTATTTTCTTTCATAGTCATCTATTCTATATAGATCGGTGATGCGTGATGCCATATGATGATGGATGGTATCCGCATGTCTGGTTTTGTGTAGTGTGCAGATGTGTTCAGTCAAACAATGTTCATACAAAAATAACAGGGCAATCCACATAGGACGTCAGTAAACTCACGACGTATAAAGTCAATGATTCTTGTAACAGCCGTTGACGTTTTTCTTCGTTATTTATTGTGGACGCCACAGTGACAAAATGGTTACGCGAATATGTAGGCACATCAAACAGTCATTATCACAGCAACATTCAATACAGCAATAGACGGTAGACAGCATTACAATGATGAGTCAGATGCATGTTATATTTCATAGTGCTGTAAATGTAGTCAGGTGAAAAACTCCATCCTTTTCTATAACAGCCAGGAGAGAACCAGATGTATGAGATCAGTTCACTCTCCTTAGTCTGACTTCAGCAAGACAGACACGTCTGCCGAAGTATAAATAATGTCCTCAAAAATATCCTCTAGATAATAAAGGTTTTCCAAACCTAGTTCATTTAACAAAGTAGCAAGTAATGGTCCTTGGAACATGCATCAACCGATGCAGTACAATACAGCGACATGTGAGCTGGGAAAACATCTCGTGACGACGACTTTCGAAGACAGGCTATGAATCGAAATCGCTCACGACCCAAAATCGATAGAGTTAATGAAAAGTCAATTTACCTTGCTTTCAGGAAATGCACAGAAATATCACGCCTCCCGACCTGTGGGAAACACTAGAGGTATTATCTCGAATAAACGAAATATCCATTAAGAGGACTACACATCCCTGACAGAACAAAAAATAGCGGAGATCCCCTCTTCAACGAGGCATCTCTTTCGCCATTCAAATCGCTCACTCCACTCGTGGTGGGCGGAAACCGATCGACCAAAAAACAAGACCAGTCATGCGCAGTCCAGCGCAAAATGACCACAGCTCAAAACTTAACTGCATTCAATACCAACGCGAGAAGACAAATGCTTACCGAGAAAAGTGACTATAAATTTCAAGCAGTTGTTGCCCTTGCGTTATAAAATAGATATTGTATTAAAACGATGTTGCGAGAATTTATCACGCAACATATCACCACCTCCTCCCGATAAAAAAAAATGTGGAACATATTTTTTTTTTTTTTTAAATATCAAAGAGCATGCGATAAGCGGCTCAAAACGCACGAATTATGCGCTGATAATTAATTAAATTGCCTAACATGAGGCTAAATATAGAGTGTCTGGTGAGGATATACCTCAACAGAAAAATAAATATGTCTCAAAAAATATTCACATCGGGGAGGTGTCACCAACACACATCACGTTAGCATGTAAACACAATATACGTATGCAAGTTACCATAATCATCATTAAACAGCATACTCTAATATTGTCTTTAAAAATGGATGTACAAATCTGATAGGAAAATTTAAATAGTACATTCTTTGACATGTAATGACATAAGTACATAGTAAAGTTAAACTACATGACGATCCAGGACATATGCTCTGGTATTCCGAGGGTAAGTACACAATCTAGAACTCGTCATGCTTGATACTAGTAAGGTAAGTCCTCAGCTCAACAATGACATTCTGAGAAAGTACAAGCAATATAATGCTAATTAATAACTAATATGCTTCATAAGGTACAATACATTATTAATAATTGTGGCTGTTTAGTAAACTAACGGCCCTTATATTAACTACTCAGTCCTCCTCTATCATCTTAAAAAACGAACAGAAGAAGATGACAACAAAGCACGATAGTGTGTACATATAAAGTAAGTACAGATGTGCTAATCTATTGTAGAAATATAGGTGTGTTATGACTCTGTAATATATGGAAATATAGGACAGAAGTATTAGTTGGAGTCATGTGGGCATCTAGACAAAATGTCAGCCATCACATTATCCGCACCACGGATAGCTCGTACCGTGAAGTGAAAAGGTTGAAGAGCTATAGCATATCGAGTGGATCTCGAACTCTTCAAATTCTTAGTCTGAATAGCTGTAAGAGCTTTCTGATCAGTCTCTAGAATGAAATGTGCGCCCAGGAGGAATCTTTGTAGCTTTAGAATTGACCAAACCATCGCTAACAACTCACGGTCTAAAACCGAGTAGTTCCTCTCTGCCGCATTTAGTTTTCTAGAAATGTACATAACAGGATGCAGAGTATTTGCATATTCTTGCATCAGTGCTGCTCCAATCCCAGTGGATGAAGCATCACTCCGAAGAACAAAAGTCCTATCAAGAGTAGGTAATCTTAAGATGGGAGGAGAAGAAAATATATTCTTGATTTGGTCTAGTGAAGATTGGCATTCTTCAGACCAACGGACCAGATTAGGCGAACCTTTCTTCAACAATGTTGAGAGAGGTGCCATGATCGAAGATAAATTTGGAATAAATCTCCCATAAAATTGAATTAAACCTAAGAGACTCCTAACTTGTTTCTTCGTTTTAGGAACAGAGATGTTCAGTATTTTGGAAGTATTGTGGTCTTCTGTCTTCAAGAGACCATGACCAACACGATGACCCAGGAATGAGATTTCACCAAAACCAACAAAAGCTTTAGAAGGTTTCGCTGTCAAATTATTCTCACGTAGAGTGGACAGTAAGTCATATAACCCTAAATAGTGATCTTCCCAGGTATCACTGAAGAGACAGATGTCATCTAAGTATGCGATGACATCCGAACGATGTGACAGAATTCGACGCATCATGCGAACGAAAGTGGCAGGGGCGTTCATGAGACCAAAAGGCATAACATTCCATTGAAATAGACCCCTAGGTGTAGAAAAAGCAGTAAGAGGTTTGGCATGCTCTGCTAAAGGCACTTGCCAATAACCTTTAGACAAGTCAAGTTTAGTGAAGAATCTAGAATTAGAAAGTCTAATCAGTAGATCTTCTAACAAAGGCATCGGTTCAGCATCGAACTTTGTGACCTGATTCAATTTGCGATAATCAACACAAATTCGTATGTTCTTATCCTTCTTCCGGACAATAACCATGGAAGAAGAATATGGTGAAGTCGATGGTTCAATTATATTTAATTGAATCATTTCATCCAATTCCTTTTCCACCTGCGACTGAAAGTGTATAGGAATAGGATAAGGCCTAACCCTAATTGGATTATTGTCGGTAAGAATTATGTCATGTTCTATGACATCTGTGTGTCCAGGAATGTCAGTGAGAACATCCTGAAATGTTTGTAACATCGACGAGACTTGTCGATGTTCGTCACCAGAAAGATTAGGAGAAACAGAAACGTTTTTCCAAGATTCCGTAGAATGTAATGGAACCACTGGAAGGGGAAGATTAACATCAGAGAAGGTAGATTCCTCATCCTGTATGACAGACAGGGATGAATAATGACCGTGAGGTGCAGGAGCATCATCCGTTGCCTGGAAAATAGGCAGCAAATAGTCCGGACGTTCGTGAAATTCCGAAAGCATGTTTATATGGAAAGTTTTATGCTTTCCATCAATATCGACCACATAGTCAACATCGGAAATCCGAGAGACTATTGCATACGGACCTTTCCATGCAATAAGAAGTCTATTTTCCCTACTGGGGAGTAGGACGAATGCTTTGTCACCTGGACAAAGTTGTCGTAGACATCTATTCTTGTTAGCAAACTGCCTTGCCTTCTCTTTAGCAATTTCTGATGAAGCAGTTGCTAGCTTACATGCCTCAATGATCTTTTGTCTAAGAGCAATGACATACTCATATGAGGATTGAGTTTCATCGCTAATATCATCGGCAGTGATGAGATCGTGTAATAAAGACATAGGGCCGCGTGGACGCGCGCCAAAGACAAGTTCGAAGGGAGAAAATCCTGTGTGTTCATTAGGGACTTCTCTATAGGCAAAGAGAGCCGCGGGTAAAACCCTGTCCCAATCTTGAGGATGATCTTCAGTTATCTTACCAAGCAAAGTCTTGAGCGTTCTATTCAGACGCTCAACTAACCCATTAGACATAGGATGGTAGATACTACTGAGAGATCGTTCAATATGTAAGGTAGACATTACCTGTGACATAGTGTCAGATATGAGTTGAGTGCCATGGTCTGACAATATTTCTCTGGGGAACCCCAAGCGAGAAAATATCAACCAAAGAGCATCTGCGATATCTGTAGTAGATATGCTCTTAAGAGGAATAGCCTCTGGCCAACGTGTGCACATATCGACACATGTAAGGATAAACTGATGTCCTCTGGCCGACTTGACCTTAAAAGGGCCAATAATATCTATGGCCATTTTCTGAAACGGCCGAATAGGAATGTCAGCAGCCTGGATAGGCGCAGCATGTCGTGGTCCTCTAGATTTGACCTCCTGACATACCTTGCATGATCGGCAGTAAATACGAATGTCCTTATTGACAAAAGGCCAAAAGAAAGCCGCAAGGACTCTCGACTTCGTACGGGAAAAAACCCATATGTCCAGCACATTGCGAGTCATGAGCATGTTGTAATATTTGCACTCTCATGCTCTTGGGAACAAGAATTTGCGAATGTGCCGACGTAGTCGAATCTTGTACCATACGTACAAGTACGCCGTTTCTCATTGCAATCCAAGATTTTCTATTTGTATCCTGATTCGGATCACCTTTCTTCGCAAGAACGAAGAATTTTTTAAAAGAAGGATCTTCTTCTTGCAATTTTATGAAAGAGTCACGAGTGATTACTAAGTGACTATCTTGGCTATCAACTTCATTATCACTATTCAGTGAAGTTTCGGGTGTTTGTAGAGCTTGTGCTCTTGTAACTACTGCATTTGTAGCTTGCATGTTATTATCTTCCCAAGCAGCAATCTGCTGTGGGGTACACTCCCTAACTCCGTGAATACGACCAATAATAAGGTCCGCAATAGGATTAGGTAAGAGACAAGCATGCACATCTCCAGTAAAGAAAGGAGTGGCAATGCGAATTACAGCAGTAGGATATTTTTCTAGAGTGCCGCCAAATGTGACACATTTAATAACCCTTCCTGTAGCACAAGATGGATCTACAAGCGATTGTCTAACACCAATAGTGGTGCATCCGGAATCGAAAAGTAGTGAGACCGGAGTATCATTAACAAGACCCTTATGTAGAATTAAAGAAACAGCAGCAGGAAGAGCGGGAAGTGGGTGACCACAACTCAAAGTAGTTATGGTACCCGGTTCGAATAAAGTACTGCATTGGGGGCATTTGTTTGCTCTCTCAAAGTCAAAAGCAGAACCAGTGACAGCGTCAAAGTTTTTACTATCAACAACATGATTACAGGCTCCCTCAGTTTCCTGTTGTACAGCATTAGCCTGCTGATATCTCTTTTTTTTGTGTTGAGATCTACCCCGACTATTATTACCTCTGAAGTTATCAGAGTTATTATTATCTCTGCAGTTATTATTGTCTCTATTGTAATTGTTATCCTGGTTCGAATTCCAGTTTCCACGATTACTATCATGTTCACATTGATGCGAACATCTATTTGTTTGGTTTTGAGGTCTTCGGCAGGAATAACCTCTATTACCATATCCTCTTTTGAAATGCTTATAATTATTAGGGTGATAGTAACGAGTACTATCAGGTTGTCTCCAATTCTTCGAAGAAGAATCACCATAAAATTGATTTCCATGATTTTGACAGAAATTACCGCTAGTCTTTCTATCAAAATTTTGTTGGAATCTACGAGCAAAGTTTTGGCCATACGGAGCTGCCGAAGCAACTGGTAAACCTTCTTTCACCTTAGAGTTACCCATGGTTATGTGTGGGTGCGCAGTTACGTATTGGCAACAGAAATCTTCCATTTCTTTTATTGTTTTAGGTTTACGTTCATGAAGGAAAGCAAGGAAAGACTCATTGACAGACGACATGACTTTGTCTCTAAGTATTAAGTCCATAAGTCCTTCATAAGTTTTTTTCCGTCTTAGATAGTTCAACCCATCGTGAGAAAGTAATGCGTATTCTTGCAATAAACTCGGAGAATTCAACTCCATTTTCAGGTAACATGTTTTTAAATTGTAGACGATAGCCGTCTTCGTTAAGCTGATATTTCTTTAACAAAGCGGCCCTGACAACCTCATAATTGTTCTTGTCAGGTTCATCCACCATATTTAATATACTTAGAGCTTTACCTGTCAGTATCCCTGATAACTGATAAACATATTTTGCTTTGTCTATGTTATGAGCTGTACATGCTTGTTCAAATCTGTCCAGATAGAACATTATGTCATCACTGGAAGGACTAAATGTTGGTAACTTAATCTTAAAAGTATCATTATTAGCCTTACCAGAAGATGAACCCTTGTTTGAATCATTACCATTACTCATGCTCGTCAATTTCAATTTTTCCAACTCTAAAGCTAAGACCTTTTCTTCATGTTCCATTTTTGCTTTCTCTTTCCTTTCATCAGACTCTCTCTGTAATCTTCTTTCCTCAGCCTGAGCCTCTTTTTGAAGTCTTTCAGCTTCTTTTTCAAGTCTTTTATTTTCAGCCTCTTTTTCAAGTCTTTTATTCTCAGCCTCTAGCTTTCTCTCCTCAGCTTCTGATTCCCTTTTTTGTTTTTCCATTTCCATTTGGAATCTTTTTTCATCCACCTGCATCTGCAGTTTCTTTTGTTCAGCTTCCATTGCTTTATCATATCGAGCAGTTGCAAATTCTTCTAACTTATCACCAGTCTTCCCAAGCAATTTACCCTGCTCAATAAAGTGCTCAAATGTAGACATGTTGTCTAACATATGAGTCCAAAACCTGAAATAATTAACTAATTTATTTCAAACCTAAGTGTAACAAGTCTTAATTAAGCACTTGTATATTCACATCACATTATATTATCCCAGTCTCTGTGGGAAACAAGTCTCCAATCAAAGAACTTGTATATGAAATATCAGCACTCAATTCTTGATCATAAGTGCACTTCTCATTCAATAGTGCACGACACTATTCATCATTCATTTATCATCAGTGTAGTAGTAACAGTGCATTAGCATAGCCCATTAACTAATTACTATAACTGTAAACAATGACTATGTAAACACATGCAGAATGTAAACATTGAAAATGTAAACAATGCAAACAATGTAAACAATAACAATGTAAACAATAACAAAGATCAGCAACAATACAAAAACGTTCGCAGAAATCAACTAAAAATAAAGCAGAAATTAATGAAATATCACAAAAAAATGTGACGATATCTGCGCTATAATTAAACAAAATACATGACACCACAGTGTATAAACAAAAATGTTGTATGAAACTAAATTATAGACAAGAGTAGGCTAACAAATACAAACAAATCAAAACAAAACTAAAGAATGCGAAATAATAACGAAAACAATATTAAAACATGTCATCACAGCTAACATAAATAGCAACAGAAGTCGCTTAGCAAATTCCAGTATCGGAAATTTGCAAACCCTACAGAAAACGCTCACAATAGACGACCTCTATGACGTGGCATAATCTAACGGAGACACCACCCAACCGAGAACCCGCTGAAATATAAACATATAAATATACAAATAACATATAGACATATAACATATAGAATGAGATGATACACAGAAGACTCAGCAGAAGTATAAGGGCACAGTTTACATACAAACAGGCCACTTAACTTATAGGCTTCCAATCGTAGAACAGCAGACAAAACGGATGTCAATCAACGTCCTAAAGAGCGAAGCTCCAACGATGATGGCACATCTGAACTGCTTCCACTGCTAACACGATGGTACAAGAGCTTCTGAATTACTGTGTGTTGAGTTGTTTCGGCACTTGACCTTCACAAAAACGACAGCACTGGAACCTTGACAGCAGCAACTTGCTTGACTTGCGTAAAAGATAACAGCAGTCCGAGTTATCCGGCAACATGTAACAACGCCGGGTACTGTCAAATTCTTGTTTCCGTCAAAAAGTTGAAATTTTGACTTTTACCGGGCAACGCCGAGTACTTTGAAAATTTTGAAGATGTTGACTGTATTGAAGAATGTTAATTTCTTGAAGGATGCTGATGAATTCTTGTTGAAAATGAAGTGGGTAAGGGACCCCGTGTTTGCTGGTACCAGAATCAAACCAGCTTATGGCCACCAAATGATGCGTGATGCCATATGATGATGGATGGTATCCGCATGTCTGGTTTTGTGTAGTGTGCAGATGTGTTCAGTCAAACAATGTTCATACAAAAATAACAGGGCAATCCACATAGGACGTCAGTAAACTCACGACGTATAAAGTCAATGATTCTTGTAACAGCCGTTGACGTTTTTCTTCGTTATTTATTGTGGACGCCACAGTGACAAAATGGTTACGCGAATATGTAGGCACATCAAACAGTCATTATCACAGCAACATTCAATACAGCAATAGACGGTAGACAGCATTACAATGATGAGTCAGATGCATGTTATATTTCATAGTGCTGTAAATGTAGTCAGGTGAAAAACTCCATCCTTTTCTATAACAGCCAGGAGAGAACCAGATGTATGAGATCAGTTCACTCTCCTTAGTCTGACTTCAGCAAGACAGACACGTCTGCCGAAGTATAAATAATGTCCTCAAAAATATCCTCTAGATAATAAAGGTTTTCCAAACCTAGTTCATTTAACAAAGTAGCAAGTAATGGTCCTTGGAACATGCATCAACCGATGCAGTACAATACAGCGACATGTGAGCTGGGAAAACATCTCGTGACGACGACTTTCGAAGACAGGCTATGAATCGAAATCGCTCACGACCCAAAATCGATAGAGTTAATGAAAAGTCAATTTACCTTGCTTTCAGGAAATGCACAGAAATATCACGCCTCCCGACCTGTGGGAAACACTAGAGGTATTATCTCGAATAAACGAAATATCCATTAAGAGGACTACACATCCCTGACAGAACAAAAAATAGCGGAGATCCCCTCTTCAACGAGGCATCTCTTTCGCCATTCAAATCGCTCACTCCACTCGTGGTGGGCGGAAACCGATCGACCAAAAAACAAGACCAGTCATGCGCAGTCCAGCGCAAAATGACCACAGCTCAAAACTTAACTGCATTCAATACCAACGCGAGAAGACAAATGCTTACCGAGAAAAGTGACTATAAATTTCAAGCAGTTGTTGCCCTTGCGTTATAAAATAGATATTGTATTAAAACGATGTTGCGAGAATTTATCACGCAACAATCGGTTAGTGACTTTTCTTGGAGAAAACATTTTTTGTTGACACCTCTATTTTTGTACACATGTTTTCTGTCTTTATTTGTTTTACCATGCCAACGATAGACAGTAACGTGGTTGATTGTTCTAACTATGCTCAGCCCATGCAGCATAATTAGTGTATTGTTTTCCCTGTTAAGGAAAAAGATGTCTGCATATTACATTGGACTAACATCGCGATCAGTAAATTTTAAGGAAAATTTTAATTGAAACCTCCTATTTTGAGGTCAACATATTTTACCAGTTTTGCTCTCCTTCGTCAGATGCGGGCAATTTATACTTCGATGTTGGTCTCCTCTAGGACCAATTTTACGTTGGAAAAATACTTCAAGATCGATCAATATTACGGCTTACTCATTGTTGTCGACACCAGATGACATATTTTGATTCAGGCGAGCAGAACTCAACGAGTCAAGTTCTTCTTGTACATCCAACGCTTTGTAATAATGTCGAAATTTGTACCTCAAATGCCATTGGCACGTTTCTCCATCATCTTACAGCCGTTTCAATTCGAGATCCAGTCGATCACAGGAGCAGAAAATGTTGTAGCTGACTCTTAATCAAGAAACCCAAAATCTTCATCAGATGATTCATGACAACATATTTCAAACGAATAACGAAAACATTTCTATATTAAACCTAGTTGCAGGGATAAAAGTGACAGAGCGGCAACATTGATCAAAGTGGTGAATTCTCACGTTTTCAAAAATTGAACTTACGATGGGCTTCAACTTCAATCAACGAACTAACATATATGAGTTCAAGGCTTCTAGACGATGAAATCATGGAGTCAATTGCACAAATGTTATGACCTTCATGCTGACCTTTTCAACATATGTCGATATCTCGAAAAGGATGATATATATATTTCCTCTCAAGTCAGAACATTAAACGTAATCTAAGTCTTTTGATATGACATCGATGGGATTGCAGCGGTTTTGTGCTCAGAGACACTTGCGAGCGTTATTTGACTTTTAATCTTCCGGAGATTCACATTGATCGTTACACCGGATTGTTTCGCTTTACATTGCCGCATTCGTTTGGCGGTGGACTTTGGTTAGTGTCCAAACTCCAATCAACCAATATAGTATGAAGTTTCAAAACTATCCGTTTGAATAAACGCATACATAAATGAAGACTAGCAATTATTCGATTGGTATTATATTTCCTTCATCGGAATGAACACTTTCACTTAACGGGACAGCGGTCTTCACTTTCGAGAACGTATATACCAACAATGATATTACGTATATCATGCTTCACACGTTGGAATTTTTCAGAACTATTAAGCATTTTTAATACTATGAAATAAAACACTTAAAATTGTAGGATAATTAGATTTTAATTAGTTTAACTAGTACACATGAGTTTATTATAATAGTGTATCTTTATGTTGTATCACAGCGGATTGATCACCCGCTTGCCAGTCACACTGATTACGGAAACAACAATTAATATTCTGTTGTACCAATAAACGCCTTTAGGCGTAACGGAACAACGGATAATTTCTTGTTGCCCTAAGACGCCAGCTAGGCGTAATGGCCACAGACTGCTTGGTCGGTCGATGGCTAAGGATGGAAGAAGAAGAAGAAGAATGTTATATAGGGTAACTTAGCGGTAGATTAGATAAATTTTTTATAGATAATGTTATTGATAACATTAGTAGATTGACTCTATTCCTTTATTATTTACTATTTTCCTTTCATTATTTGTTCTTAATACTATGTTCTCATGTAATTCTGCTATATTCTTTATTTTAATTCTTTTATGACATGTAATTAGTTTATTTAAATAGATTCATGTCTAGAATATTACACACACATGACATCGACACACTAATACGTTGATTACTTAAATAATTTTAGTTCTTAGTTAACTAACTCGTATATTATTTAAGACATTAGATGGTAATCTCTTCTTCTGTCTTGACGATTGACATTTCTTTTCTTTCACTTATGTACTATTTCTATGACGTATGTGACATTATAATGTATTGACAACGACCACTGACACTGTTTTATTAAAAACATCACTGGTCGTAGGTCCATAATTCAATTTTAATTGATATAATTAATTGCAATGGTAAGATTGATGTTAAAATTTTGTAAAAATCTGTATAACAGATTTTTAAACCGGGGCTGTCAGGGGAGTTGATACGGGTATTTGGGTGATGGTAACCCACTTTGAATTTATTACGCGTGAACATATTGAGATGCCACCAGTGTAAGGTGCTTAGCACTTAAAGCAATTATATTGACCACGATGTTATAAGGTTGACTAGAGATAGTCATGACGTAGTTAGTTGATAGGCTGGGGCATGGCAACGCGATTCCTTTACCTTTGATTAGACTGACTTTGAAGAAGTCAGATGTGTTTCACTTCGCGGTCGAAGTTTATGCATTCTACGCAGTGTTTCCTCTGGGATTATAAGGCATGGGTCAGCCATCATTATGTAGTGATGAAAGAATAAGTCATCCGGAGCTGGATAAGTATTTTGTGATGAATTCCTGAAATTATTAATATTATATCTTCAAACGTCAATGACCACTATCGAATGTTCGCCAGTCGACATTGCGTGTAAAAACGTTGACTCTTGATGAACGTATAAGGAGACAGTAGTCAGACTGCACTTTCGTATGTATTTTAATCATGAGATGACTTGTCTATGAACTGTTTGTATATCGTCATTAAATATTGAATGTGTGATGGACTCTCACACGGAACGAGTTGTCACCTTTGTGAATTAAGGTTGATATTATTCTACACTCATCATTCGCGTAATATATCAGCACAGATGCTGTGATAAAATTAACCGTGATACAACGTTAAAATATCTCCAAAGATAAAATGTAAGGATAAAAATAATGCGTAAGCTACTAGAAGACATGATCGCCCATGCCGCGGGTCACTACCTGCCATGGAAATTAACTTGCTAGACGCGAAGGCAGAACGTTTACCCTTGGAGACGGGATGAGAACGGAGATCAAAAAGAAAAATATGACTGAACACGTGCTTGAAACTAGCAAGGCTAAAAAGACGCAATTGGTGGGGAAAGGAAAAAAAATTCACGTCCCCAAGTTGACACAAGGTAAAGAAATGGACAAAAGGGACCTTAGCTATTATACGCAACAGTCATTTCTTGGACGCTTTTACCATACTTAGTCCTTTTATTTGAATTCAGCGGCAAACGCATTACAGAAGATGCTCGAACATATTTAAAAAAAAACAACTAACCTTGGAAAAGTAACTTTTTCTTAATAATAATGTTAGGAATATAAAACCTAGCTGGCCTGATGGCCCATCTTGAGCAGAGAAATAATATGCTTTCATTTATACAGACGGATAGATAATAATGAAAGACTATTGACAAAGTCATGGACTGTGTTGTTCATATCCTCAGCGAGCGACTGCATTGAAAAAAAATATGTCACTATAATTTTCAAAAATTGCGGCCTTTGAGACTGCCTACTGAAAAGTGCTAAAATCTAGATGAATGAAAGAGATCGGAAGGGGAAGAATTAGTGGAAAGTTGTGGCTAAAAAATACAAAACACATAACTCTAGAGGCAGATTCGTGTAGGAAATGCATGTATCAGATAAAAAAACAAGTGTGTTTTTGTAAAAAACGCAAGTAGAGACAGACGGACAACAGACAATAATACATACTTGACTGAGGTATGACTGAATTGACTTTTGGTAGGAGGTTCCGACACTGAAATTTGAAAAGGGGGATAAGGCGGTGATTGGCCACAGATAATCATATTATCGGCGCTCAGACGCGCATGCCGCTTTTTTGCCATTCATCATAAATTGTCCAGTAGAAGACACAGTAAATTCTTCAGTGGTGTAATTCCCAGAAGCTAATTGCAATATTTAGAGGGACGCAAGACCATACTAGAGCCAGCAGCTCAGCTGAGTTTTGCTAGCATATATAACTGTGTTCTCTATTCATAATTCTGGTAAGACTGAAAGTATTTCTTTGTATATTTTAATATTGTTTAATGTTTCGAGTGATTTGATACTGCCATATCAAAATCTATCCCTTACAACAAGTAAGGATTCGCTCTAGATGTTGCCCCCCAGCCCCAGTTCAGGGTTCTAGAGAGACAAACAAAAATACATAAAGCACCAGCAAGGACTTTTATGAAGGGCGGATCAAGTGTTGAGATCAGTGGAACATATCACCTATCCTATTTCAATGGCAGGATAGCTAATGAACATATTTCAGAATATGTAGTCTTGGGGAACTTATACTATGTGAAACCAACTTGGTAAGATGTGCTGTATGGTCAGAGAGATCTGACCCCGTCTATGTGGTGTTGTTGTGTAATGTTGTGTGTAGAAGTGGCTCAGGAGGTAGAGTTCTGACCCATGACCCAATACTTTTATTTCAGAACTGTGAGTTTTTTATTTGGCACCAAAGTGGTGTCAAATGCTGTGTTGAAAAATACAAATGTGGACCCGTGCAGTCTAGTATTTTGGCAGAGCAGCCTTATATTGCCCCCAAGCACGGAGAGGTGGGGCCACCAGATTCCAGCACCAGAACTACTCAGTCAAGATACGTGAGCGTCTGGCCTGCTGGACATTCACCAACTTAGTTTCTAACAACACACCAACTATATTCCCATCAACTAGAACATACCATGTTGGGAAATAAACTTGTATTCCTCCCATCAGTAAATGGACAATGTTTGGTAGTCATAGACTGGGAGTGATGAAGCCACCCCAACAGCACATCCATTAATTGTTCTCCCAGATAAATTACAAATATAAACAGTAGTAATATTAACTAGTCTTGTAAAATACATATGTACACACCTTTCATTTATTATGCCACATATTCATGCATTTCATTCATAATTTCAAAACCTATCATATGTTCTGACCAAAATAAAACCTTGGTTCAGAACAAATAAACTTAAAGAAAATTTAATATCAAAATTTTAAACAGCTTGAGTTAGTTCAGTGTGTCATAAAGTTTATTAATATTATTAGACTTATTAAATATCTGTGTGTGTGTGTTTGTATATACTAATGCAACACCTTACATTTCAGTACCCTAGATTTTTAACGTAGCCACATTCATTAGTAAAAAAAGATATGTGTGAGGTCGTAAGTGGTAGCAAGAAGGGCCTTCTGTAAATTCACAGCTACATTTATCTCAGGAGCCTTCACAGCTGACCTCATGCATCACACTAGGTAATATCACCACCATACAGTACCATCAAATCCACTACATATATTGGGGTCTTGTCCAGGGATAATTAGCTTAACAGTAATATTAGGATCTCCTGGTGGGAGAATTAAAATTAGGGGAACACATTGTAACAATTAAAAGTGTCCCTTAAAATTAAAAGTGAAATTAAAAGTTGGTGAATCTTCACAGCCAGTGGTAATTAATTAGTTAACTGGCTAATTAGAATTACTTTAGACTATAGTAATTAGAATTACTTTAGTGGTTAGAGATTTATCTTGCTCATTGCTAAATTGTCTAAAAAGTATGGCGGAGCTAGCTAAGTTCAGATCAGCTGCTGTGCTAACGGCGAAGGATATATGAATGGATGGTCAGGGTTTAATTCAATATGTAACGGCTGAATGTGATAAGTATATTGAACGGGAAGAAAGAAGATAAGAAAAAGAGGCTGAAAGAAAATTAGAGTCTGAAAGGTTGGCTGAAGAGAAGAGGTTAGAGGCTGAGACTAAGAGGCTGCAGATTGAGGCAGAAGAAAAACGACAGCAAAGGGAAGCAGAAGAAAAAAGATTGACTGCCGAAAGGGAGGCAGCAGATAAAAAGGCCGAAAGGGAGGCAGAAGATAGAAGGTTGCAAAGGGAGCACGAATTACGACTAAGGGAGCTGGAGCTACAAGGCCAGGCTCCTGAAAATGGTGCCAGCCCTTTTGCCTCAGATGCTACGCCCAGTCTGGGAGCCTCAACATCAGCTATGGGGTTTCATTTAGACCATTTTGTTGAAAAAGACGATGACATCGAGGGGTACCTCGGACGTTTTGAGTTATTAGCTACTACATATGGGTTAGAGAGAGAGAGAGGTGGAGTTTAAAGTTATCACAGGGACTGAGAGGTACTTCTTATGAAGTCTTCGCAAAAATGAACAGAGAAGACCAAGACAATTATGACATGTTAAGCAGGCTTTGTTATTGAGGTACGAAAAAAATGGTGAATTTTATCGTAAGAAATTTAGAAATGCCAAACTGTTGTCTGGGGAGACATACCACCAATTCTCTGCCAGACTGGAAACCTATTTGGAGAAATGGACTGCTCTGGGGAAGACCCAAGATCTTAAGGAGATGATCATGATAGAGCAATTGAGAGAGTCCATGGCTCCAGACATGAGAAAATTTCTCATGGAACAAGGTGCAGAGAAGTTGGGGGAGGTTTTAAATGTCGCTGAGAGGTATCAGGCAGCCCAGGCAGAGGTAAGTGGCTCTAAAAAGAAGCACATAGAAACTTTTAAAGCTCCACAGCCATTTAATAAATTTGAAAATAGAGAACAGGGTAATAAGGGCAGGACAAACTTTGAACGGCCAAGAAATGACTATCGAGACAGAAACTCACAGTTCAATGACCAAAAATCCAATGAAAGAAAACCGTTTAACCAAGGAAAAAGATGGTGTAAATGGTGCAAGAAAGATAACCATAACACCGAATTTTGTAGAAGGAAACCTTCAAACATTGCTGCAATGAAGTCGGGGACTCAAAGATTAAAGGTTAATCCTAATGGACAGCAGGAACCTTATCACCCCCCAGTTTGTGAGGATGTTATTTGTAATGGGGTCACCATAAGGTGCCTTTATGATACAGGTTTGGATTATGATTCAGTTGTGAAGTCTAGCCTAGTGGACCCAAGTCAGTATACCACAGCAACAGTGGAAATACAAGGGGCGACTAAGGACATACCACTCATGACACTTCCCATCGCAAGGATAACGGTGAAAACTCGCTATGTGGAAGGAGACATCAGAGCAGCAGTGATAGATGAACCAATCTACCCTCTGATATTGGGGTGTAGATACGTCTTCTTGGGGAATCCCGAGAAACCTGTGATCATGGCGACAGTGCAGACCAGGTCACAGAAGAAGGAGGAAGAAGGTGAACCTATAAATGCTCATCCAGAGGAGATGAGGAAGGCGCAGGCTGAGGATAGGACACTCAAGCCATGTTTTAAAAAATTGCCCAAATGCCACACACCTCCGAGCAAGGGGGAATATTTTATGAAGAACAAATTATTATACAGGAAGACAGGAACTAGATCCACTGGTCACGGACAGTTGGTTCTTCCCAAGATATATAGGGCAAATTTGATAAGGAGCTTACATGTTGGAAAAGATGGTGACCATGAGAAAGTCGGTACCATCTGCCAAAAGATTGCTCGAAAATACTATTGGCCCGACGTAAATGTCGATATTGAAAACTTTGTAGAAGCATGTGGCATATTTCATGAGGGAACACCCACAAAGGGAAAATATGTGCAGGACCTAGAAACGCCACGGGGCAAAATTAGGCCTGGAAGGAAAACTAATTATACTCAGGTAGACAAAGTGGAATGGGAGCCCCCTTTTCACACCCAGTCTTCACTTGAATGGATTAACATGGCCACTATGCGACGATTACAAAGAGTAAATTTTACCCAGGATAAGATGACAATCCCTCGGTCAGACTTATATAAACTGGAAGAACAGAAAAGAGAGCGAAGATCTCTCATAAGCAATCTAAAGTGGGGAGACAAACCCAAGAAAAAAATTGGTAGTGGTCGATTTGTGAGTGATGATTCTAGGAAGAAAAGTCCTCACTATAATGCTTCTAATGGACGGGACCCGACGGGTGCCATGAAAAATAAATATGGAAAATTAAAAATCCAGATGTAGCTATTAAGGACCTGGACAGATGAGAAAGCGGAAGAGACTGTTACCTCATCTTATCAATACGTGAACGAACTGACCACTCGTCTGAAAGCTGGATGGAAACTGGCAAATGATAATTTGAAACAAGCCAGGAAGAAACATGCAGCATATTTTAATAGGAAGGCAAAGGACAGAGAACTAGCTGTGGGAGAGAAGGTGCTTCTTCTACTACCCGGCAGCCAGAATAAATTACAAATTGGATGGCAAGGTCCATATACGGTTCTAGAGAAGGTGTCTAGAACAAACTATAAAATTGACAAAAAGGGGAAGGAGAAAGTTTATCATGTAAACCTGTTAAAGAAGTATCTGGACAGACCACTCCAGGAAAGCACCCCTTACTGACCTTGGCTATCGCAACTCAAATGCAAAAGGAACCACTCACCTCACATGAATACCCATTACATCCTTGTGAAACAGCAGCACAGGTAAAAGTCAGTAAGCACCTGACTAAAAATCAGAGGGAGAGAGTTCAACAGGTTCTGGAGGAACATACAGATGTATTAACAGATAAACCAGGCCATACAAATTTGCTACAGTATGACATGAAACTGGTAGACTCAAACCCAATCTGTATGAGAGCCTATTCTATTCCGTTCGCGAAGGAGAAGGCATTGAAGGAAGAAATAGATTATTTGTTGAAGGAGGGGATTATTTCACACAGTGAATCATCTTTTAGCTCCAGTGTCGTTTTGTTGAGAAAACCGTCTGGGGAACACCGACTGTGCATAGATTACAGGAAACTGAATGCTGTCACAGAAGGACAAGTGGATCCATTACCAGACACAAAACAGTTATTTGCCAGATTAAACAAGGCAAAATACTTTTCAAAGGTGGATCTTAGTAAAGGCTATTACCAGATTCCAGTGAAGCCTGAAGTGAGACCTTATTTAGCATTTAGCACATCGGAAGGACATTATGAATTCAACATGCTACCATTCGGACTGAAAAATGCTCCGAGTGTATTTTCAAGGATGATGCGCAAATTGTTGGATCCCCTGAATAACCCATGTATCACGAATTTCATGGATGATATTCTCGTCGCCACAGAGACATTTGAAGAACACATTGACGCTCTAAAAATGTTATTTAATAGGCTTAGGGAGGCGAACTTAACTGCTAGGCCAACAAAATGTTGTATTGGATGCAAAGAGTTGGAATTCTTGGGACACACTGTATATCAGGGTAACATGACCCCTGATCCCAAGAACTTGGAAAAACTGCAGAGAGCACCTAGACCACAAACAAAAAAGGACGTGCGATCATTCGTGTCGTTATGCGGATTTTATCAAAAATACATCAAAGATTTTAACTCTATTTGTGCTCCTCTGACTGATCTGACTCGCAAGGGACTTCCAGATAAAATTATTTGGACTGCGCAAAGTGAATTAGCGTTCCAAGAGTTAAAGGAAAAACTCACTAGCAAGCCTATTCTCAAACTGCCTGATTTGACACAGGACTTTGTCGTAAGAACAGATGCAAGTAATGTAGGACTCGGGGCGGCTTTGTTGCAAAGATCATCTTCACCTGATAAGGAACTGAACCCAGTCGCTTATGCAAGCCGCAAATTGAATAAGGCGGAGCAAGGATATTCCACAAGCGAAAAAGAATGTTTAGCGTTAATCTGGGCAATAAAGAAGTTTCAAATCTATCTGTATGGTAGGACTTTTGTGGTTCAGACGGATCAGCAGCCCCTCGTATTCTTATCTCAGGCTAAGCATGAAAACGCAAGATTGCTGAGGTGGTCTTTATTGCTTCAACCTTATCAGTTTAGTATCCAATATATCCCAGGCAAATTGAATGTCGGTGCAGATTTCCTCAGTCGGCACCCCTGTGATCAAAATTAGAGTAGTGGCAGGCGTGAGGAGTAATTTTATCTATGTGTATCACTGGTTTTGGAACTTGCCGTAGGCATGTTTTCAAGTGGGGAGATGTGTGATAAAATTAACCGTGATACAACGTTAAAATATCTCCAAAGATAAAATGTAGGGATAAAAATAATGCGTAAGCTACTAGAAGACATGATCGCCCATGCCGCGGGTCACTACCCGCCATGGAAATTAACTTGCTAGACGCGAAGGCAGAACGTTTACACTTGGATACGGGATGAGAACGGAGATCAAAAAGAAAAATATGACTGAACACGTGCTTGAAACTAGCAAGGCTAAAAAGACGCAATTGGTGGGGAAAGGAAAAAAAACGAGTGTTCCCATCAATAGAACGCGGCTCACTGACTACAATCTCACATTTCTACATACAGTATTTATCTATTTCTGGCTGTCCTTTCAGGCTGGACGGGTCATGGAAAAAGTTTAACGTTTATCACTGTTACCATATACACTATACTCTAACATAAACAGGAAATAAATATTCTTTACTTTCTACTGCATTGAATAAAAGTGGCCGGTCAGTTACCATTAACAATAATTCGTTATATCTTTCATTTTAAAAAAATATGAATTTGCGAACAAATTGGTGCCTAGTTGGCAGTGAGGGTAGTGTTCCGTAGCTAGTCGGTGTTGCCGTTCGGAAGGTTTTGGGTTCGATTCTCCGGCGAGCCTATCACATCTGTTGTCTAGTTTTCTATTCCTTTATTTCTCACGAGGGCCTGAAACATACGTTTGATGTGTGTAATATTTATTTATAATTTGTGAACAATATGGCGAATTATTTATTAATAATGATAACTGACCAACCGATTGTGTTCTATGTACAGCAATACCTCGCTCTTTCGACGGGTTAGGGACAGAGCACTGACGAAAGTCGAAAATCGACGAAAGTTAAATCACAAATATAAGAGATTCAATGCGGACAATTTAAAAAGAAAAAAAAAACATTGCTCACCGAATGACTTCTATTTAAAGACTGAACGACAAAAGAAACAAGATGGCGCGCGGTGGTGACGAAATGCGACGGAAGCCAGCGACGAAATTTGGAAACGTGGTTATACAGTAATTGAAAACCGACGAAAGAGCGAAGCGGCGAAACTCGAAGCGGCTAAAGTTGAGGTATTGCTGTAATAGAATGTGTGAAATATTTATTTTCGGTTTTTTTTTTGGTGCTTTTGGTAACTTTAGTCAAATAAAATTAATATGTGACTTAAACGCTTAGATATGTTTAAACACCTGAAGTTTAGGCTTAGTATACAGAGATCAACCAGCACTTGGCAAAAATGCAGACATAATGTCTGGTGTTGGGATAATTAGCATAATTAATGGAGAAGTTTGTGTCCAGCCTTCCCATACTAAAAGCTCTAACGCTGTAAAACTAGCTCAAGCAGTGAGTGACAGGTGAAGTGTTACAGGTGAAGGGTAGAAATAAGAGGAGAACAGAGGGACGATCTACGCCTACAAATTGGTAGGGGTGGGGTGGGTGATAGAGAGTGAAATTACTCGTCTGGAAGTGATCAAGAAATAGGGCCTATAAATGGAGGATGGCAAAGATAATACTTAATACAAATAATATAGAGAGCCTACCAAATAAAATTCAATTAAAAAAAAAAAAAAAATGAACGAACTCATTTTGCGACTGCCACTTTTTTCAAATGCAGAATATAGTCCAACATTGCTATCGCATAATTTCAGTTCTCATTAAAACTACTTGATTGTAATAGATAACCATGTCATTTTGTTCTGATTATTATTACTAGCAAACAAACAACCCGTCAAAGAATCGAAGGAAAGAATTACGGTGTGGGCGCGTTATTTTTATATTTGTAGCCACTTATTATTTGCACCCAAAAAAAAAAAAAAAATAATAACACCGGAAACATGGTTGTCGTTACAGTGTTAGGATTTAGCTTCGGCTTAGAATGCAGAGAGACCGAATACTAAGTGGTAGACCTGTGACAAAACGGGGCGGCCACCATCGATCTTTGTTTCTCTCCGGCAGTATCGGTAGACTTGTGGTACTGATTTTTATTATGTGCGGTCAATTATCGCGCTTTTCTTTCTTTCTTTCTTCGTTATTTTTCTGCTAAGTAGCAGATATTTGATTTTATCAAATCATTCGACACTCCTCTCTGTGGTGGCACCTGTTTGTTACCCGATCATCCTGGCTTGCGGTGAGCAACTGAGATAAGATAGTTGCCGGCGTGTTTAGATTGAACCGCTGATAAGACGACTCGTTTGGTAACCCAGATGGGCCAGACGCGGAGTTTTGTGTACTCATACGACAGATAACGAGATTACTGTATGTGTGACACGTGTGGGCAGACAAGTGTGACGTAATCGTTTCCGGGCCGACTTGTTATGACAACATTACTTTCTAATAAAGTAATAAGTATTACAGCTTACCCACGTTGTCATGTGTGTCTACCGATCTGCCTGTGAGTTTGTACACAAGGGCATCGGACATCATATTACCATATATGGGAGAGTTGACCTCTGCCTTACGTTGTAATATTTTGATATCACACCCTATCTGCATGATTTAAAATGATTGGATCTTTCTGATTAGATTCATAACAACAATGCGTGGGAAGATAGGAATATAGTCTGACCATTTCGCAGTTTTATATCACTGTGAAATTCACACTCGCCAAGACAACATCAGACCTCGCCAGAGTGAAGACTAGATTCATAATTCCTTTTTTTAACCGGACCTTTTGTTGGAGAACCAAAAAAGACTCACAAAGCACAGGAAATCTCTACATTTTAATAAGGAACACCGGGACTAGGAAACTGAAAACACACACGGAGTCAGAGAGGGAATCTATTGTCAAATTAAAGGCACCCTAGACGCGTGTAAGAAACCGATTCGTCTCTTTTATTCATATGAGCAAAAAGTATGTGAGTCAGGATTGGTGTAAGTTGTGATTTACATTTCATATTTTATTACTAACATGTGAACTAACATATATATATATATATGTAGATATTACCATGTGAATTTTAATATGTGAAGCTCGCTTGTGGATGTCAAAGTCATTTGAGGCTGGCAACCTCAGCTTATAGAATGATGATTCATGAACCACCACTGCATGGGCTGGTGTTTGCTTTATTGATAGTTTCGTAAAGAGAACTAAAAGCATAAAGTAGTTCCAGGTTCCCTATGGAGCAGGGAGGGAAAGATGAAAGAAATGATGAACATTCTAAATATAATACTTACATTTTCAAAGCAGTGTAAATGTCCCTATAAACATATTCACTTAAAAATTAATGTAAGTTTTCAAGCTTTAAATCGGTGTAAAACATAAATGAACACTTTTCAATCAACGGAGATGTATATGTAAACAGACTCTATCTGTATTATTAACCTTTTCATTTGAATATTAAAAAACTATGCAAGCTATTATATTTAAATGTAAAGAAAGTTTTATCCCGAGGGATTAAATTTAATTCTCATCGAGGGTAGAGTCTGAGTAATTGGGATGGTGGTATGGGAAGATAGGAACCCATAACTAAGCTTTAAGACGCAGGACGCACGTGGTAGACTCTCCTTGACGTTTCTGGGAAACGAGTTACCCCCGACAACCTTGATCAGAGACGAGCGCGAGCAGAGTGAACAGAACCAACCCATAAGAAGCAGCAGAACCGTCATTGGCAGCTAAGTTCAAATATATGCTGCCACTTGAACTTCTTGTAATATCTCACATTCCCTAAAGACTGTGATGATAAGTTTTCTTGATCCATAGCTATTCAAATTATTTCCAACTGTTAAAACCTAAAGTGATTATTAAATTTTGTTATTTGTAATGTTACAAATTTAACTTCGATTTAATCATTTTAAAGTTACTGCATGTTTGTCTCAGTAAAAGTACTACACACACTCTAAACAGAGCTATACTAGAATAATAGAATTCCACTGAGTAAATCAGGGGTGGGGACTTAAACGAGCTGAAAGTAATAAGTGCTTAAATCCTTCACAAAAGGGTCGGCAGAATTACAGAGTTAACATACTCAGCCAAAGCAGTATTGTTCTCGCATATTCTGAATATCTTGCGAAGACTCCCTTTGTAATAGAAGTGACATCACCCTTCTATCTACATCTCTGCCAAGAGTAATCTTGCGCAAAGGTAGATACCTTTGAAGCCCATATTAGATATTCTTGAGTTTTGGCCACTGTTGGACCACTACTGCAAAGCAGGGGAGGCAATGCCGTCACAAAACCTAACCGTAATCCTGTTTAGGCCATTTTAAACAAAATAATGGGTGAGCAAGGTTAAGGCCGCACGTTAAGGAAATCAGCAACTACGTTAAAAAAAAAACAAACAAACAAAATTTCAAACTAACTTTTTATTACTTTCCGCCCCCTTCCCGCTCCGACACTTGTCGGATGGGGGGACCTTTCTGATGATCAGATTGCCTCCTGTTGTATCTCTCTGAAAAGAGTTTCCTATCATAGTTGCATGGTCAAACCAGTGACAATCGGGAAAAGACCGATGGACTTCTGGAAAGGCAGATGACACTGGGAAAGACTAGAAACCGGCTGACCGGGTTAGCACCCCGTAAGCTGTATTACAATTGCTACATGACCCAAAAAGTATAGATGCCCCCAGGATTCACCGAAAGGGGGGGGGGGGGTGATGAATCCACAAGCGCCTCATTGGAATTGACCAGACCCGTTACACGTACTTCGAGCTCTGAACAACGGCTGGAACTTCCATGTGCCTGAGGTAGGAAATTCTCTACTCAGAGAGGAATGAAAATCCACAGAACGAAAAAGGGGTGTGGGAGTTTATCAGGGGGAAATCAACAGCGCTCTGTCTCGACGGGTAAGACGTTAGAAGAACGCAGCCAGGAGTCAATCCACAGTGCTGAGTACATTCAAGTTGATCTGCCTGATGATGATCTCACACACTTCTTGGACGGGAAGAGAGATGCAATCAAGTTTCCACCTGCCAGTGCAAAAGGGCTTTGGGAACAGCTGGACGAAGCCTTGGCAAAAGAGTTGGATAACAACCTGAAGCAAATAACTTTGGAGAAGAAGCTGGAAATCTTCGGCGACATAATATATCTGCACTGTCGCAAAGTGTTCGGAGTCAGGGAGGCAAGGGAAAGTAACCCACCGCGAAAAGGTAGAAGACAAATTAAAATAGAAGAAATCAGGAAACAGAAGAAGCATGCCCGAAAACTGTTCAAGAATGCAGTTGCCACAGAGAAGGGATGGTTACGACAGGTTTGGGAGCACCTGAAAGGCCAACATAATGCCCTTTGTAGAGCAGAAAGGTTGTGCAGGAAGAGAAGGAAGACTCGAAGGAATAGGGAAAGATTTTTCAAGGAGCCCTTCAAGTTTGCCAAAGAACTGTTTGAGCAGCCACGATCGGGTACGCTAAACATCAGGAAAGAAGACCTGGAAGAACACCTTAGAATGATATATTCAGATGGTCGCAAAGATAAGCCAGGAGCTGAATTTAACACCAAGCCCCCAACTGTGCAAGAGGTAGAAAGCATTTTCCAGAAAGCTCGGTGCAAGTCAGCTCCAGGTCCTAATTGTGTTCCATATGTGGTGCATAAGAAATGCCCTGAGGTGTTCAAACGACTGCTGCGTTTACTGAAGAATGCGTGGAAAACCCAGTTTGTAAGCAAGGAATGGAGAAAGGCAAACGGAGTCTACATCCCGAAGGAACAAAATTCCACAGACATCAGTCAGTTTAGGCCAATCTCACTACTTAATGTGGAAGGGAAGATATTCTTCTCAGTGATGGCGAAAAGGCTCACTACATACCCCCTGGCAAATGGGTACATAGACACTACCATTCAGAAAGGAGGTATCCCAGGTACACCAGGATGTCTAGAGCATGCCACAATGATCTGGGAAGCAATCCAAAAGGCAAAGTCTGACAGAACAAACCTCCATGTAATCTGGTTGGATCTAGCAAATGCTTATGGATCCGTTCCACACCAGATGTTGTGGCAGGCCCTAGAAATGTATCATGTTCCACAAGAGATTGCAGCAATGCTGAAGCTGTATTTCGCAGGGTTTTCTGTCAGATTTTCAACCAGAGAGTACACAATGAAGTGGATTGGCCTTGAAGTTGGAATTGCGATGGGATGTATCATCTCTCCGATACTTTTCGTGATGGCCATGCAGGAAATCCTCAATGCGGCTGAAGGAATGGCTATAGGTCCAAAGCTCGGTGGAATGTGTCACATGCCACCGCTCTAAGCATTCATGGATGACACAACAATTCTGACATCAGATGAACATCAGGCCCGGAGGATGTTAGCACGCCTGGATGAACTAGTCAGCTGGTGCAGAATGAGCTTCAAATCCAAGAAGTCGAGAAGCCTATCAGGAAAGGGAAGATAGCAGAGGTCATCTTCATGGTTTCAAACCAAAGAATCCCTACTGTCATTGAGGAACCTGTTAAAAGTCTTGGCAGGGTGTACGATGCCTCATTAAAAGACTCGAAGGTAGTGCAACAGACAATAGAGAAGGCAGGCAGAGGGCTACAGATCATAGACCAAAGAAGACTCCTGGGAAAATTCAAACTGTGGTGCCTCCAGTTCATGTTGATACCTAAGTTGCTGTGGCCACTGCTTATATATGAAATAAGCACAAGTACAGTGGAAGCTATAGAGCAGAAGGTCAACAAGTTCATGAGGAAATGGCTAGGGGTACCACCAGGTCTGTCAGATGTAGCATTGTACTGTAAAAAGTCAAAACTTCTGCTTCCCTTCAAGTCAGTTGTTGAAGAGTACAAAGTTGGAAAGGCAAGGCTTGCAATGATGCTACGCGAGTCAGCAGATGACGTGGTGTTAAGAATAGAACTGGTGTAAGGGGAAGTAAACTGGAGTATGTTAGTAGTTGAAATAGATTTTGAGTTATAGCACTAACTCCCTAACCCCGACGGTAGTACATCCCGAATCGAAAAGTACTGAGACTAGCCTATCATTTATTAGACCTTTATGTAAGATGAGAGATCCTCTCCCATCATGCGCAACTGTAGCAGGTAGAGCAGGAAGAGGGTGACCACAACTTAGAGTAGATACAGTCGATGAGTCGAACAATGTTAAGCATTGGGGGCATTCAGTTGCTCTCCCAAAATCGAAAGCACAACCAGTGATAGCCCTAGAGTTACCACTATCATTTACTGTATTACAGGCTCCATCAAACTCTTGTTGTGCAGAGTTTGCCTGTTGGAAAGGTCTTTTTTTTTGTTAAATCTAGGTCTGCCTCGATTATCATTTCCCCTGTAATTATTTCGACTATCATTTCCCCTGTAATTGTTATCATATTGCCTATTGTAATCATCATTCCGGTTTGAATCCCGGTTTCTAAATTCACCATCGTCATAATCTTGACGTCGAGAATGATTACCTCGAAAGTTCGAATAGTTATTATTTGGATAGCCTTTGCGAAAGTGTCTCAAATTATTACCACTAAAATTACGAGAACTACCATCTTGTCTCCAATTCATAGACGAAGAACCATCATGTGTTGGATTACTCCGCTTCTGAGTGTAATTCTGATTACTTCCCCTATTCCAGTTTTGTTGAGCACCCTGAAATTTTTTTTTGAAATTAGGGCCATATGGTGTTGCCGAAGCAGCTGGCAACCCTTCTTTCACTTTAGAATTGCTAACTGTAGCATGGGGATGCGCGGTGGCATACTGACAACAGTATTCCTCCATATCTTTTAAGTTTTTAGGCTTACGCTCATGAAGGAATGCAAGAAAAGAATCATTAACAGATGACAAAACCTTATCTCGCAATAATAAGTCCATTAGACCTTCATATGTTTTCTCAGTCTGAGACAACTCAACCCATCGTGTAAATGTACGACGTATTTTTGTAACAAAATCAGAGAAATCTACTCCATTTTCTGGCAACATTGTCCTAAAACGAAGACGATAGTCTTCTTCTTTTAGTTGGTATTTTTTTAGCAATGCTGCTCTGACAACATCATAATTAGTCCTGTCATGTTCGTCTATTGTCATAAGAGTAGTCACTGTGTCACCTGTAAAAAATTCCATCAGTTGTTCAACATATTTTTCTTTTTTTATGTTATGCGTATCGCATAAAAATTGGAATCTATCTAGATAATCTGCTACGTCATCCTTTAAAGGATTGAAATGAGGCAATTTAATCCTATTAACAAACTCCTTTGTCGTACTCGAAGTTGTTTGCTGAGCACCCGTACTCGCCAATTTCAATTTCTCTAACTCCAAAGTTGCGAGACTTTCATCAAGTTCCATCTTCTGTTTTCTTTCCTCATGTTCCATTTTTCTAATTTCAGCCTCAGCTTGAAGTTTTCTCTCCTCTGCAGCAGCTTGAAGTTTTCTCTCCTCTGCAGCAGCTTGAAGTTTTCTCTCCTCTGCAGCAGCTTGAGCTTGAATTTTTTTCTCCTCTGCAGCAGCTTGAAGTTTTTTTGTCTTCCATTTCCATCTGGAATTTTCTTTCATCAGCTTGAGCTTTTCTCTCCTCAGCAGCAGCTTGAGCTTTTCTCTCCTCAGCAGCAGCTTCTCTTTGATACCTTTTCTCTTCAAGTTCTAATCTTCTATTCTCAGCATCTAGCTTCTTTAGTTCAGCATCTGCTCTCCTTTGTTCAGCTTCTGCTTTCAATTTAATTTCCTCTTTTTGTTTCTTTTCTTCTGACTTTAATGCAGTGGCGAATAGAGCAGATGAATATTCTTCCAATTCTTTACCAGACTTACCAAGAGTCAACCCTTGCTGGATGAAGAAATCCAATGTAGACATTCTGTCTAATGAGATCAGTAACCTGAAAAATTCAACAATTACCTTATCCCACTTCAATGGGAGACAAGTCTGAAATGCTAGACTTGTATACTCACTTCACTTTATTTCACTCTCTTAGTCTTAGACAAAGACCTTGTATGGTCCTCTTGTTTATAATGTAACAAAAAATCACTCGAGTACCTGTGGAAAATAATTCCTTTATATCCCACTCACTATGGGCACAAGTCTTTTTTTTTTTAAAGAACTTGAATATGTATTTCACCTTGTCTCAATCTTTGAAGATAACAAGTCTTTTATCAAAGAACTTGTATAAATATCTTATATAATAATATTTTATTAACAATCTCTATATGAAGAGTGTACCTTATCAATAACAATAATAATACATGACCAAGTATATGTATGTAGACTGTGTATGACAATAATGTAGAACAATCAAAAATACAAAGACAAAAATACAGAACAATGACCGAAAACGTTCGTGGAAGTCAAATAAACAATACAGCAAAAAGTAAAGAAAATGTTACACAAATGTGTAATGATGACCGCGAAAAATAAACAAGACAAATGGCAACACTATTATAAACGAAAAGGTGTAAAGAAATAAACGGAAGGAATGAGAGAAGAACAGATACAAACAAAATTAGTCGAAAATCAAAGAACGGAAAAATAACGAAAACAACACTAACTGATGTCGTCACAGCTAAAAAAAAAAAAATATAGCAACAAAAGTCGCTAGCAAATTTCAATTAAGAAAATTGCAATCCCTACAGAACGCTTACAGTAACCCTCGATTAAGTGGAATATTTACTGTAAGACCCACCAACCGAAAACCCGCAAAAGAACACAAGAAAAATACACAACAATAGTACAATTAACATAAATAGCAATCAATTCAATGTGTTGCAAAATAAAGCTTAGTCACACATGATATTAAAGTAACTAACTTGCTCCTTGCGAACACAGAAACAAAATGTCAAGCGCGCACTGAATGTCAAATCCACTGTAGCATAAAGTGGTATTCACGAACAAAAGTTACTATGACCTTCTCGACTTAGGACTTGCACATAGAATGTTTACAATTTCCACGTACTGTTTACAAACACTTGACCTCGAACAATATAGCTTGAATGCTCGGGCGTTGAAAAGTCTGTTGTTGACTGAAACGTGTAAACGACCAGCGGTACCGTTTACTGTAAGGGACTTGACTTGCAGTTGTGGTCCACGTAGCAATTGCCTAGATGTTAACTTCAGTACTTGTCCTGTTGTGGTTTATGTAGCATTATAACATAAATGCTAGCACTGTTTATCTGGGTCAACAGTTGATGACCTATTTCTGTCCTGTTGTAGCCAAAACTTGCAAGTGTAGAATTAGCGATGTGTGTTACAGCTGTCCAGTGTGTAGCTTAGACCCACAGATCAGAAATGTAATGTGTACTTGTCCTTCTCACGCAAATAGCCCATGAAATGTAAATTTCTGGACCACATTAATGTCATCAATAATGTTAATTGCTCGCTCTGTCCACAAGAAATGTATCAGAAGAGCCCACGTAACTGGTCCACCAAAAATGTAACTGTACTTTTTCTCTTTCTTGTTGAGGTGATCACTGGCCCAAGACAGTATACATGTTGTTAGGTGTGTAGTGCGAGCGTATGATGAACTGAGTGTGGGTGCGAATGAAGGCGCGAATGTGTTTAGGCTCGTAGATATGTAGACCCTGCAACCCATACACTCACATGCAGTAGTCAAGGATGCTTGGACACTGCAGACACGTTTCAAAACATTTATTGACGAGAACACACATGGTATCAACAGGAACAGTCATTGTAAACAAGGTCATGCTGACCGGAAATCGATAGGTATACATTAGGCATTCAGCAAGCTGGTAAACATTTGAATATTCGTGCATGGTCAATACAATGTTCTTCAATAAGGACAGTTCGTGGCGTCGCCCTGGGATCACTGACTAAACGCGTCAGATACCTTAATCACTTTGACACATAGGTGCAACTTGGCATTCCCCGCCAATTGCACATTATCAGGCTGTAGTATAATAGCCGAAAACACAGGCCTCGTTCTGACGTCGGCTGCGTACTTCTGATAAGCAGGTTACCATCAACCCTGCAGTAATGCTTATTGTAGACATAAATATGCCGCCAATCTGCGGCTCCCACAATATATCTTCGTCACTGGATTTCTGGATGGTATGAAGACTAATAGTCTTGGATGGCTACCTTGAGCACAACATATAAGTTCTGAAATGGAGGACCGGTGAGCTGCAGTTCACAGACTAGGCAATCTTCTAACATGTTCTGCTACCGAAAGCATAGTAATGGAAAAAGTCGGTATTACCTGTAACCGAGTCCACAGAACTTAACAAGGAACTCTGCTGTCATTCCAACGCACAGAGATTCACTGGGGAAAACTGCCAGTGCAGTCACTTCGAAGATTCTCCCCGAAAAACACAATGGACTCTCGTCCCTTCAGAAACCAGGACACTTCCCGGCTTGCCGGAAGTCTAACTCAACTCCCGCTTAAAAAAACCTGCCCATGGGCATACGCCCGAACTGTCTACCTTTGACCCTAAAGGTCAAACACAATGAATGAATAAACAAGGGAAGACAACCCCTAATCAACCTGACATCGCAGGTAAAGACACAATTATTCTTATGATAAAAACATAAGCAAATAACTTGACAGATGACTCCGTCAAAAATGACAGCAACAAAAGTTACGGGGGCGCAACAGTAGTGTGCTAGTTTTATAGGATCTGACACCCGCGAAATTCGCGTGATATTAATTCACAAGTGTTAGCTTGTAGCCTGAGTGGCGTTAGTATATGGAAGACAGACATCACATTTGAGAGCTGTATCCAGGCCCAAGGAAAACTTATTCAGTATCAGTTAAACTGGGAACTGTTAACTTAAATAACAGTCGCAAGTCAAGGATTTTATTACTCAAGATTATGAGATGTCATGATATACAGTGGCGTCTGTATACCAGTACAAGTAATCATCTGGCAGTATGAACGAGCGGTGTACCTTCTTTCAACGAAATGGACAGACGGTGACCCATTTCCTGCTTTCCTGTGCGGTATGTTAGCACGTAGCGTGCTGAATCGAGGACCTGAGCGGAATCAAGGTGTCACGTTCCAATGCCTTTCTGTTGTCGATTGTTTTACCATTGAACTTTGTGATATCCAGGGTGTTAACGGAAAGGAACAGAAGAGTTTTCATTCAAGATAAGTAGTTATGTTTGTGGTGTGAACTGTGTCGCCTTAACTATGTCAACGAGCCTTCCTGTGCTTTGCATCTCCTATACTGTTGAAATCTATTGTTTTTGTTGTCTAATTCTGTATAGACATATTATTAGGATTTAGTATTGATGCTAAGTATTGATGGTTGTATGATATAGGATGACTTCCCTCATATGATGTTATAAGGGTTCTTTGAAAAGGAATTGATGATACAAAGTTTATGAATAATATTTTTGGTATACATACTGAACTGTGTGAAATGGAAGGGTAATTGTCAGAGCTTCTTGAAACATAAACTTGCGACATTAATAATTATACTGATATAGATATACAGTTGACTGAGTGATTGAATCACCATGGATTGTGACATTAATCCAGGCGATATGAGGCCTATGTTGAGGTTTGCATTAGTAGATGGTAGGGATAATGAACGATTGAGAGGCTCACGACTTGAAGCATGGGTGTTGGACGATTTTTTGATGAATGCGTCTAGATCCTTAGAGTTGTTTGCTGAAGATAATTTTCGGTTTGATCATAATTTGATAATGGCTAAAGATTTGGTGGAGTTGATACAGCACCTTCGTGTGTTTTTGTATCAGTATAGGAAGGTTGAACACAGACAGATTGTGCAAGGTATATCCAAAATAATCCACAACGGTGTTTCTGACGTGCAAAAAAGGGAATTGAAGAATGAGAAACAAACAAGAGTAAACAAACAGAGTTCTCTACAGGAAAGAGATAAGTTTTTACAGGATAGTGCTGAAAAGAATAAATTTCAAGAAACAGTGTCTAAGCTCACAAGTGAGTTACAGAAATCAAACTTGGAGCTTACTAGTGTAAAAACAGCATTAGACTCTGCGTGCATTAGAGTAAAAGATTTGGAAGTTCAGATAGAACATAAGAATAGCGAAGTATGTAATCTCATACGAGAAATTGAAGAAAAGAAAGACATGTGTTGCAAATTAAAAGTTCAGGCCAGGCAAGATAAGAAGTCTTATCAAGAAATAATTGCGGATTTAAGAAGTGAGGTGGATTTTTTACAAAGTGTTGCTGTAAAGAAGAATATTGTATCTCTGGAGGAAATTGATGAGCTTAAAAATAGCTATGATAATAAGATCAAAGTACTTCAACTGGAGTTAACACAGTTGAGAGCACAAGCTGCTCAAGTCGAAGGTCTTGAGGCCCAGGTGGCCCGACTTCAACCACAGATAGCAGAGGGGCAAAGGAAAAGATTAAGGAAATTGGCACGACAGAGGAGAGAAAGCAAAGAAAAGGATGAGAAAGACAAATTAGAAGAATTAACGACTGAGAGAGAGAAGATGATTAAGATTGAGAGATTGCTAACAGAGGAGAGAAGTAAAGTTTTGACATTTGACATATTAAATAGGAAATTAAGTGAAGAAATTTCACAAAAAAATGTTGAAATTGCAGAAAGTACAAAAAGGGTAGAGGGTCTACTCGATGTTAATTTAAACAGCGGAATACGGTCTTCTGTAAATATGGACAATGCTAGACAGAAAGTTGTTTACCAACAGGTTAAAAAAGCAAAGATCCAGCCTTATACAATCTTTGCGGATAGAAAGGCTAAATGTGATAGACAAATATCTTTTCGGGGAAAATATAACTTTCGAAGATCTTTTGATTCTTCTTGCAATAGCAACAATTCTTGGCGGCAGTGTAATAGAGAGAATGATAAGGTAACAGTCAGCCCTGATAAAAGCCTAATGATTAAACGAGTAACTGATTTTGGAGGTTCTCAGAAGATGATAACAAGGGATAAAGTTATAAGTAGTGGTTCCAAGGATGAAACCCATTATAGGCGTAACGATAAAGATACTTATAGATCTGCAGATGATACTGCAAACAAGCATATTGTCAAAGAAAAGAATGGAAAGAGTTTTTGTAAGAGAGATGTTTCTAAGATTAGAAAGTACCAAGGAAATTCATATGATAATAATTTTCCTTCTCAGAGAGATAAGAGACAGGTTAATGTATCTCAACATTTTAATTCTGAGAATTTTGAAAATAATGGTACAGACAAATACAAGAAAGGTTTTCAATCGTGCAATAATTTTTCTGACAGATTTTTTGTGCGGAGTAGAAACGTTAATCATAACAAGTCTAACTGGGATTATAGACATGATAATGGTCTCAAACAAAGAGGAAATGATGATAAATATTTTGATCAAACGACGAATAATAAGTACAATTATGCTAATTTTGCTCGACATGAGCCTAGAAGCATTGTTATTAAGCAAAGTAGCAATGATAATGATGTCACAAATACTACTGCTTATGTTTCTGATTTTGAAAGAGCAGCACGTTGTTGTGAACTTAAAGGAAGAGTCGATGACATCGTGGGGTGACCAGATTTCCACACGGACCACAGTGCGGGGTAATTGTTTGTTTAACCTCTCCGTTGTTCGTATTAAATTTCACCATTCATTAAAATGGAATTTTCATTTGTATTTTTTGAACAGAGGCGACTTCTTGATATGGGTCAGCGCTCCTGTTTACGTTAACGGCTGTTTACGGTAGCGGCAAGAATATAGGTCAACATTGTGCCCGAGTGAGTGTTTTCTCAAGCAGAACATATCAGCGTGCTAACTATGCATCCGACGTGTTACCCCTAATGTTTATGAGATGTCGGCAAGACCTATGGAGATTTTTTTTTTTTTGCGGTTGATTCTTTTTTGTTTTGTTTGTTTATTAGGACAGTAGATGTTAATGTATTCTATTGCATAGATCATTATAGGTTGTTATATTATGATCATCATCTTTACGCATCATTTGATGTCTATTGTTTTTCTTGATATGTATGACTGTTTTGATTATAAATTAGTTCATTTCGATGCTATTTTTATACTATTGTGTTTTGGATAATATGTAGTGTGTTATATGGTAGTGACGTGTTGTTTACTATTCATAAATGCAATGAGCATATTTATATTTAACCTTACTGGTTACAAACTTATGCCTATTTTTTATACTCTGGTGTAGAACTTGCAGTTTTTTGGTATTTGTTTTACAGATGTGTTGGGTAAAATAGTTTTGTACATGATGAGTTTGCTAGCCCTATGCACATACTCATTAGTTGTTATGTTACAATAGTTACTTTTAATATATCAGGTGGAGATAGATATACATTTATAACTAAATAACACTATAGCTAAGCTGAACGTGATTGTCAGCCGGAAATATTTAAAAGTTTAAATTGAACTGTATAAAGAAAATTAACAGCGTTTGCTGATATTGTTATTTGATTGAGGAATCTTGAGATCTGATTTAATCATTTGATTATCATACATTACGTTGTTTTCATATATTTGCAAACTTGTATGTTGGTAATAGTGTGTTTTTCTATGTGTTTCTCTGTGACGTATTTTTTGAAAAATTTACACGTGTTGTTTAGTGTTTGCTTAGATACAGGAATTGTTATATGTCTCTCTTTTTGCTAAAGCTAGTTTTTTTGTTAATTTGTTAATTATAGATTTGAATTAATTAAATTAAAATACTATTTTTATGTAACTTAGCATTACGAAATATTTTTGTACTGTATTTTTTGGAAAATATTTTTTTTCCCAGACATTGTAATTTTTTATTTTTGGTTTTGTGTGTGCTTAGCGTTTGACTATGTGCTATGTTTGATTTGTAAAATAATGTTAGTTCTTTAAAGAAGGTTTTTTTGTTTTTGTATGTTATGTTGTATTAGCGCTTGATTATGCGTTGGTCTTATAGCAATGCTATTACTTGTTTGTGTGGTGGCGATAATTTATTGTTAGTTATGTATAACTTGTATAACTTGTTTAAATTACTGATTATGTTTTGTTTAGTTATAAACTATTTTTTTGTAGTATTAGTATAGGAATACAGTACTTTGTTATTTTCTTTTGTGCTTTTCGATCGTGTTTGTATGTATTTTGAAATACGTTGTTGATCTAAATAGTTATTAGTATATATTTTTACCAACGTTCTCTATATTCATACCTTTTGCTTTCTATCTGTCTTTGTTGATTATGCTTCATTCCACTCCTTCTTTTCTGTTGTCTTTTCAGTATGGTTTCATATTTTGTTTACATTTCGTGCTTTATTTACGTTTCTCTTCATTCTCTTTGTATACTTCTTCTTTCGCTTCTTATACTTTCATTCTATGTATTGTTGCTTTAATGGTATAACTTAATATAGTGTAGCTATTTGTGATATTTGTAATTATTTTACATATAAGAAATTGTTTGAATGTAATATTATTGTTTTTTCCTCATATTCTGATTTCATACTTACCTTTATTACGGATCATTTTTCGTTTGCTTGATCTTGTCTTTTCCTGTACTATCGGTTGTTTCCTATTTAGTTGTGCTGTATTCACTTAACTCGGTTTTGTAATGCATTATTTTTTGGTATGCTTAATTGATTACATTGGATACTTTATTTTTACATTTCACTTAATGCTTATATTTTGTAGATGTCTTATTTTGACTGAACTTAAGGTAATTCTTAGACACATATGTTAGAGATTCATTGTCCTTTTAATTTTTTGGGGGATGTATTTGTCAAAAAATTGATAGAATCAATTTTTTTCTCTGGGGGTGAGGTAAGATGTTAAGAATAGAACTGGTGTAAGGGGAAGTAAACTGGAGTATGTTAGTAGTTGAAATAGATTTTGAGTTATAGCACTTGTTTGCTTGTAGCTATCGAATTATTTAGAGAGTATCTCGTGATAGTTTCGAGAGACAGATTACAGACAGCGTGAAAAGCGCTGATATATTTATTCTGTAATGTTTGAGCGGAGTGAGACTAGCTCGCGGCTAGGCCGCAGATGATTGATTGACTGAGTTGTGTTGACCGTGAGGAAGTCTCGTGTCTGCTTTTGAGCGGGACGAGTGTGTTATCTAGGGAGAGTGTTCCGGGCGTTTTGACCGGGTAGGAGGACAGTGTTTTTGGGAAGTGTGAAATGCCTGTACAGTGCTGAATTTAAAATGTCGACGGTTTTTTCGCTGTCGGTACAGCGTAGTATAAACCTGCAGTTTGAATTATTGTGGAAATATTTATAACTGCAGTGTGCAGTCTTTAAAGGCCATTATCTCCTGTGTGAGGAGTCTTGATTAATAAGAGTACTTTAGGCCATGAATCATGATAGCTCCTGTGAGAGGATTGTTATTGAGGATTCTTTATAGAGATGAGTTTAGTAAGAGTACTTTAGGCCATGAATCATGATAGCTCCTGTGAGAGGATTGTTATTGAGGATTCTTTATAGAGATGAGTTTAATAAGAGTACTTTAGGCCATGAATCATGATAGCTCCTGTGAGAGGATTGTTATTGAGGATTCTTTATAGTGATGAATTTAATAAGAGTACTTTAGGGCATGAATCACGATAACTGCTGAGTGCAGGATTCTTTGTAGTGCTAAGTTTAATAAGAGTACGTTAGGCCATGAATCATGATAACTGCTGAGTGCAGGATTCTTTATAACGTTGAGTTTAATATGAGTACTCTAGGCCATGTATTATGATATCATTGTAGCTGCCGAGTGCGCAGTACTTATGTGGTAATTTATATCTTGTGTTGTGCTGTGAACGGTATTCTATTATTATTTCGTATCAATGTGTTGTGACGTGAATAAACCCATATGAAATGTTACCAGTCGTTTACAACCCTTCATGACTCGTGTGTATGCACCTGTGGCGTGAACGACTAAACCAACACACGCACTTAATATTACAAGTGTGACAGGGAACTTAACACGTATTTAGAAATAGCCCCGGAGTGGGCGTGGCCTATTTATATCGAGAACCTGTTCATCGCTTACCAGGAGACTTCTACAGTGTTTGCCTGTGTGGCGTATATGTATGTATCAAATGTAGACATTACCAGATCCACAACACAACAGCAGCGTTAGCAGATAATCAATAGACACCTTACCGTATCTACCAAACCAATACGTTATCAGTGAAGCCCCATGACGTTTCACAAGACTTACGGCCATGACCTCCCGGGGTTTTCACTTCAAAAGTTACGGGGGCGCAACACGTGGTTAAGTCCATTCAGCCCACACTGAAAACGGGAAGGAAGTAGAGAGTGGAAGAAGCTGTTGATGCTGCCAAAGAGTCGCTAAAACTGAGGGAGGTAATTGGATACACACACACGAATAGACGGAGATTTGGTCATGGAGACATCCGCTGGTGGTCCAAAGCATCAAGCAGGGAGCGCAGAGACATGGTAGTTCAGGAGATACGAGGAGCTGAGAATGATAAGAGGTTGCAAAAAGCCGTGCAGCAGGCTCAACAAGGCCAATGGACTACATGGGAAGGAGCCCTGCAGACGTCCTTGACATGGAATGAAATATGGCATATGGCACCTCTTAGGCTCAGCTTCGTTGTTAGATCAATGTATGACCTGCTGCCGTCGGCCACAAACCTTGTGAGATGGGGAAAGTCGGATGATGAGCAGTGCCCCCTGTGCCAGGGGAGGCAGACACTTGAACATGTACTCTCAGCGTGTAAGGTGTCATTAAGGCAAGGCGATACACTTGGCGCCACAACAAAGTGCTAAATGAGCTTGCTGCGACAATAGACCTGGCAAGGATGAAGGCGAATAGCAAAGCCAGGCTGAGCACCACAAATACATACTTTCTGAGGGCAGAAAAGTCAGCACACCCCAAACCGAGTAAACCAGGTAACAGTTTACCATCTCTTCTTGACTGTGCAAACGACTGGGAGATGGTGGTAGACCTACCTGGACAAGGGGCATATACAGAGAGTATCAGAAAATCGCGGAGACGGCCGTATATAGTGCTTCATTCTTCAGCGTCGCTTCAGGTTATACTGATTGAACTGACCGTGCCATTTGAATCCAGATTGGACGAGCAACATTCGTTCAAAGCGGCCAAGTATAATGATCTGGCCGCGGATCTGAGACACGATGGGTTCACTGCAAGGGTCATGGCTGTTGAAGTGGGCGTAAGAGGGCTCGTGGCTGCATCAGTGTATGATTTATTGAAACTGTTGGGGCTGAGGGGACAGTCGAGAACAAGGGCACTGAAGAGGCTTAGTGAAACTGCTGAAAAGGCATCGTGCTGGCTGTGGAACAACCGCAATGGGCTATGGAAACCGTGACAGTAAACTCTGCGGTACAGAAAACACCAGGAATATTTCAAAGTCCACAGTACGTTGAGTTTTTCAGTGTACTGATGAAAGGGTTGTGACTGACGAGCAACAGGCGGTGTATATTATAAGAGGTGTTAGGCACAGAATTTCAGTTGCTGGCGCGCAGTGGCTAGCCTCGTCGGCTTTGCGCAGGTGTGTCCGGGTCTGTCCCTAGTTGTGTGCGACGGAACGAACGGAGTAATTTGTGTTCTCTTTGTTACTTTCACAATTGCCTCCACGGCTGGCGGAGTTGTGGATTTTAATGTTGCTACCAAAGTGAAATGGGTTCATTTTCGATACAAGACAACAGGAGGCTGAGGCACTTGGGAGTCATGACCCAAGTGGGCCCACCCCCCTTAGAGTGTAAAGGAGTATACTGGGCCGAAACACTTGTCGGATGGGGGGACTCCTTCTGATGATCAGATTGCCTCCTGTTGTATCTCTCTGTAAAGAGTTTCCTATCATACTTCCTAAGTGGATCATTATTTCAGGGAGTATAGACTTCGGCAACTAAATGTTTTTCCAATCTCTAACGTGCTTCTAAAGATTACATGTTCTTCCACACGGTAAGAATTTTCTTACCATTACATCTGCTTCCAACCATTAATGTGGTTCTAACCATCACATATGCTTCCAACCATTAATGTGCTTCTAACCCTCACATATACTTCCAACCATTAATGTGCTTCTAACCATCACATATGCTTCCAACCAATAATGTGCTTCTAACTATCGCATGCTTCCAACCATTCATGTGCTTCTAACCATCACATCTGCTTTCAACCATTAATGTGCTTCTAACCATCACATCTGTTTCCAACCATTAATGTGCTTCTAACCATCACATATGCTTCCAACCAATAATGTTTTACTAATTATCACATGTGCTTTAAGCCAGTAATATGCTTCCAACCACACACGTGCTTCCAACCAATAATGTACTTCTAAACGTTACATGCTCTTCTAACAATTACATGTGCTTTTAACAATTACATGTGCTTCCAACCATTACATGTGCTTCCAACCAATAACATGCTTCCAACCAGAGGCGTACGTAAAGTATGTGGCACGCAGGGCGGATTCTACATTTAGCACCCCGTCCCATGGGCCGATAAAGACTCACACGTGCAAGTATATTTTAAACAGTAAGTACTATCATAAATGTGTCCGATGGCACCCCTCTCCTGGCTGTCACCCGGTGCGGTCCGCCCCCTTGCACCCCCTCAGTAGGCCACTGCTTCCAACCACTAATGTGCTTCTAACCATTACATATGCTTCCAACCAATAATGTTCTACTAATCACCACACGTGGTTCAACCTAGTAATGTGCTTCCAATTACTAGCATGCTTCTAGCCATGACGTCTTCATTGTTTTCAACCACTTTCAATTTTCCTTCATCGTGTTCCATTCATTTCACATTTCTGTTAACCAGAAAATGTGACAATTTGATTGGTTGGCACTTATCACGTGGGTCCAATAAACGGCTCCGGCAGTTTTTGCCCGATTCTTGTTTGTGTCGCCTTCAGCGGTTCCATCTTGATTTCCGCTACCAAAGACGACGTCTGCTAGTGACATATTTCCCGCTATATTTTGTTTGGGCAAGTCGACCTGCATCAGCCAAAGACAAGTTCAGACTCTCTGTGATGTCCTGGGTCCACCGTCGTCTAGGTCGACCCCTTCCCCCTGGAAAAAGGGGAAGGGGTCGACCTAGACGACGGTGGACCCAGGACATCACAGAGAGTCTGAACTTGTCTTTGGCTGATGCAGGTCGACTTGCCCAGAATCGTGATGCGTTCAGAGCAGCTGTAATGGAGACAACGTTCTGGAAAGAATATGTCACATGATGATGATATTTTGTTTATTGGAGTCACTTGCAGATTTTTTTCTCTTCTCTTCTCTTCTCTTCTCTCGCTTTATTTGGTGCAGAGAGGTCACCTCACGGCTGCAAGGGTGTGAGTAAAATATGAGGGAGGTTAGAAGGAGGGAATGAGAAAGAGCGCATAAATGTAAGGGTAAGAGAAAATAAGAGGAACGTAGAGTGAGAGAGAAAGAGAGAGAGAGGAGGGGGGGGGTGTTAAAGTGTGAATAAACTAAAAGAAAGTGATTAAAAAATAAAGAGAACTACAAATAACTACAGGGAGCCGCGCTAGCGTAGTGGTTACCACACCGCTCTGGCGACCGGGTGATTCAGGATCAAACCCGGGCGACGGCATTTGAGGATTTTTCGTCGACCGGGATTTGGACTGGATTAACTCGAGACCTGGCGAGGACATTTGAAGGAGTGTCGTCGACCAGGGATTGGCGGCTCCTGAGCCGACCCAGCTCTAATGGGTACCTCCGAAATCGGCGAGTATCTGCCTGAATGGCGAGGGACACCTGTCTCTGTACAAGAAAAAAAAGGGATACTCACGTAAAATCAATGTCAGGTTAGACATTAATAATAACCTGAGATTTCGCCTCGAGTATTAGCGGGCGTACGAAAAAAAAAAAAAACTACAGAGAAAGTGGTAAAAACTACAGAGAAAATGGTAAAAGTACGCTATGTAAATGTAAAGTAATCCCCTACCCGATACTGGCACAGGCGAGTGACGTGTTAGAGACTTCAAAATATTATTATATAATATCCCATTCCGTCATAACTGACTATGGGAATGCGCCCCTGAGGTGGCAGCCCTCAGCTGCTTATTTTCCTGGTGCTCCATTCGACGTTTTCTCCCCTCCTCTGCTTGTTGTGTGAGCCTCTCTTCGCCCAATCTGAGGTGGCGCCGTAAATAGCATCGCCACTTAGTGCGATCGGCAGCTTCATCCTCCCATGTTGCTGGATCCATGTCCAGTGCCCTCATATCTCTCTTGCACACATCTTTGAACCTCAGCTGCGGTCGCCCAACTGTTCTCTTCCCATCTGGTAATTGTCCGTAGAAGATATCTTTTGGGATGCGACCATCTTCCATGCGGCGGACATGGCCAAGCCAGCGAAGTCTGCGCTATCTAAGCAGTGTATACATACTTTGAAGGCCAGCACGTGACAACACCTTGACATTTGTCACTTTATCTTTCCACGAGATGCCGAGGATGCGGCGTAGACACCATTAATGGAAGGTATTGAGCCTTCTTTCTTGCTTAGCATAGGTCGTCCAGGTCTCGCTGCCATATAGGAGTGTGCTGGTGACGCAGGCGTTATATACGGCAGCTGTGGTCTTCGTTGTGAGTTTGGAGTTTCCCCAAACACGCGATGTGAGGCGGGCAAAGGTAGCTGCAGCTTTGTCAATTTCTGTATCTAGTGAGAGAATGTCATGGAGCAGTCTATCCTTTCTCTTCCAAAATCCTCCACTCATTCCATCCTGTCACTGTTTTCTAGTCTTCCATATAAGTCACTTTTTTTCCCTCCGAGAACGCTAGATCAGGTGAATTAAGGGTAAAGGTAAAGGATCCCTTTACACGCCCATTGAGGCATATTGGGAATATGGTGTTAGGCCCATATTTTCTTGACCGTCGGCACACTAGGGGTGATGTGGTCAGCATCACGCCGGAGATCAGGTGAAGTGCTTGTATTAAATTTCGTTAAGCAGGCAATTTAGATTCAGCCAGGTAGGGTTTTTTTCGAAGACGCGTGGTAATGGTGTATATTTCTTGGAGACATCAATTAACCCGTGACTCACAGACGACCACCTATTTCCGGTCTAACAATGTATTTATCAGAGAAAATTTAACTTTCCTTTACTCTTGATGATCACCGTGAAACCAGCCGAAACTAAAGTTTAAGTACATAAGACTTTTAAAGAATATACACATATAAAAGTATATAGAGATAGAGAGAGACATTGTACACAACTGTGTGTAAAGTCAATAACGTGCTTATGAATATATTCAAATATTCAAGTTCGGACCCTGAAGTGATCCTGTGCGGTGAGTTATCTCCTAAAATTATTTGTTTAATTATTGCTTAATGGTACAAGTGTAATTTGCAGAAGAGGTATGCGGTTAACTATGATAAGAAACATATGTTATGCTTTTGGATTTAGTTTTCTTCCATATCCATTATGATGTACATGTGTCGTAGATTTTGGATAGGGGAATTAAGACATAGATTGGTCCCTTCTGTATAGAGTAGAACAGGTGATAGCTCAGTGAGAGGTAATGTAAAGAAAATAGATTTTCACGAGTGAGATGGTGGAAATTAGTTAGAGTCTGTCCCTGAAATCGAGAAGCTTCTCTCGTTTCAGCCTATCTCTACAACAGAACTTAGTTTGTCAGACAGTCTACTAGAATATATATATATATATATATATATATATATATATATATATATATATATATATATATATATATATATATATATCCCCACTCACATACACACACACATAAGTGATGACAGTTAGACGCACAGACGTGAAAACTACATCAATGGAATAGGGATCTTTTGGAACAAGCTGACCGACACACGTAAATAAAGTTTATGTAAATTTTATTTACCATAAAGAAACTTTACAACAGCAATATGTTGAATATCAAATCAAATACAAATAAACATAGGTTAATGAATTAATTAAAGAGTTAGACTCATAGGTGTAATCCTCCCTCCCTCTGTTGAGACAAAATCCCGTTAGAAGAGAATTTATTAACCCCCAAAAGAGTCAAAAGGTGTTTACGCTATGGTCTAGAATTTCCCTCTACAGTAAAGAACAGAGTTCATACGTTAATCTATTCTGAAAAGGAAACAGTATTAGCAAAAACTTTGCATCATCAAAATATTACAAAGTGGGTATATGAATTTATACGATCAAAGAACCACTCATTTCTGCTTTCTTTCTATCCATACAACAGTGGCCACTGACATTTGTTCTTACCTACAAACTTGATTTTCACCTGCTGGCGAAACTTTAGGACACACACATACAGCACATCCAGTGTTCTTTTGGCAAAGAGAACCCCAGCTCTACAGAGACAGGTTAAATCCAATTTTCCGGGGAGCGTTCTCTTTACGACTATATTTTTTCTGGATTACTGTTTATGTCACTGCAAATCAGTTCAGGTAATATATGTCACAGTGCTCACAGTGTCAGAATCTTGAGGTTTCCAGTACTTAGGAAATATCAGGTCGGCAACTTCTCTCAGTATAAAATTCTTGGTCACACCACAAATGATCAAACGTCGGAAATGTTAAGGTTTGTTAGGTCGCCACGATGGGGAATGAATGTAAATGAGATTTAAACAATAAATCTGGATCAAATGCCAGTTACCAAGTCACTCTTAATGTTCTTTGGGTTGGTATTCTGTCTCTTTCTGGGTGTAAACACAACCTCAGACAGGTTTACCTTGAGAAAAACCTAGTTACTAATATAAGAAATGTTCTTTAGTATGATTACTCTCAGGTTTACATGGAAGCCGCTGGTAGATTTTGGGTTTGACCCAAATACTTCACACAAAATTCTACTAGACTATCTCCAACGATAAACTAAGAAACTATTCTAAAACCAGGGGATTCTAGAAATCGCCGCTAGATGTCTTTAAAAGCTGAGGAGTACTGAGTAAATTTTTAGTTAGAAGGCTGGGATATATATACATCTGAAATCAAAGGAAAAGTTATAACTATAACCCGAAAACAGAAAACAGACTCTTTACCAGATGTTTACACCTACGGTGAATTCTACGTTCGGATTTGCAAATCAAAGATCTTTCACACATTACGAGCCGAAAACCAGAACCCTATTCATTCTTAGATCAAGCATCGCCAATTCGCTAATCAGTGTGAGTTTCCTTCGTCTCTCTGTTTGTCTGGCCCTTTCTAGCGAGCAGTGTCTTTGATCTCGACGTTCTCACCGTGGTTTAATTAACTTACAGGCGAATGGGCTCAGGAAAAGTTAATAGAAATTATCTCCCTTTGTTCCAAAATTATCTCCACCTTGATCGCTGTCTGATCCCATTACAACGATCTTCGATCTCTGGTGTAAAATAATACAGCTCACGTTAGCTAATCGGTCTCTGGTAAACTCTCATCAAAGAGAATTAGCGAACAGCAATAAAATATGCATGCTAATGAGAAAGAGAGACGGATATCTGAGCATATGGGGGTTTAAGTTAAAACGTGCATAGGTGGAAGAAAAGGTAAAAGAAAAGTGTAGATAATGAAAAAGATATATGAAGCTATTTTCATAATATGTCACAACATGTATAAAATATTATTAATTTTCTTATATGATTTGCTTATAATATTTTATTACTGTGCATTATTGCTTGACTAATTAGAACACAACCCTGTTATAAGTATACATTATGAAAGATGTTGTTCCTTGCTGAAAGATTATTAAGACTTAATTATTAACTAAAGATACACCAGACTACAAGACATACTGTTGATTGTGGAAAATAGTAAGACATATTAAGTGTAGAGGAGAGACACTTGACTTGGAAGGATGAGGACAGAGCCTGTTAGACAATAGTCACTGAGACATCTTTTACATACAGTGTACTGGACAGTCAAAGTCTTCAGTGGTAAGTGTGCCTATGCTCTGAGATCAAAAGTCTTTGGGGAGGAACTTAATATATGTAAAATCTCTTTAGACAAGAGAGTAATGGTCCCCTTACTTTGTTCTCCAGTGCAGAGTGTCAGTAACATAGGACCTGGCTTCGCCCTCCCTCAATTTTGCTGAGCTCAAAAATCAAGAAGGGACAGGGACTAAATCTTCACCCCTGAGTGTGAACCAGACATCCTTGAAGACCCTAGTGCCATACAGGGCAATCAGTCACCACCACGTGCCCTCATCAAGAAGTCCCAGCAGAGTGTTCTCTCTGCCTACATCCTACAAGAACACTACGATAAGTATAATAAAGAGAAAGAAGATCACCACACATACCTATCAAACACTCAGACTTAGTCAGTGAAGAAAATAAGGCACCCCCACTGGGACCTAGATTCCTTTTTTTCAGATTTAAACGTGATTCTTTTCCATATTTCTTTTTCATCAGATGTAAAATAACCCTCTGTAAATAAGATTCCCTTAATAAATAGCATATTGTTTATTTACTTACTACACGTCTGAGTCAATTTGATAAAATATCATAAGCCTGTCCAGAGCTCTCTTTTTGTGATTACTTCCCTTTCTTGTTTACTGTCCTCTTTATTGTCGAATTGTCAACATCGTGTGGTGTATGTTAGTTGTGGAACAAAGTCACGTGGGAGAACAACTTGTCTGTTATTCTTACATGGTATTTAATTACCCTTGATTCCAGACAGTTAACCTCTTGGTTTTATAACAAATAACATCACTATTACAGTATTGCAAGAAAATCAATCTATATTCTTACTGTTATCCAGAGCAGTTGACCTGTGTCGACCTTGCTCTCTCCCTACGCGTGACAGTCATTGATGGTAGACCCTAGGTATGTGAAGTGGTGCACCACTGCCAATGCATAGCTATCGATAGTGATAACTGGTGCAGCACCCACATCCTGACTCAGCACATTCGTTTTCTTTAGACTTATTGTGAGGCCAAAGTCCTTGCATGCTTTAGTGAAGCGATTTATCAAGCTCTGAAGCTCCTGTTGGCTTTGAGTGACGACTGCAGCATCAGCATCGAACAACAAGTCTCTTATAGTGACCCTTCTGATTTTTAATTTTGCCTTCAGCCTTGAAAGATTAAACAGACGGCCATCTGACCTAGTGTGAAGGCATATTCCTTCAGTTGCATCTCTGAATGCATGTTTCAAGAGTAAGGCAAAAAAGATTTCGAAGAGGGTCGGAACCAGAACACAGCCTTGTTTAACGCCACTTCGTATGTCAAAGGGCTGTGATGTGCTTCCAGCATATTGGACTGTTCCCTTCATGTCGTCATGGAATGACTTTATCATTTCCAGCATTTTAGAAGGGCAGCCTATTTTCAGGAGGATTTTGAAGAGTCCATCCCTACTAACCAGGTCAAATGCGTTTGTGAGGTCTATAAAGGCGATATATAAAGGCTTTTTCTGCTCTCTTGATTTTTCCTGAAGCTGGCGGAGAGAAAAGATCATGTCTGTTGTTGATCTGCCAGCTCGAAATCCACACTGTGCCTCTGGATATATGCGCTCAGCTAACTTGTGTAGTCGGATTAAGATGACTTTGGCAAAAACCTTACCAACAATACTAAGAAGAGAGATGCCTCTGTAGTTATTGCAATCACTTGTCTACTTTATTTTTATACAGTGTTACAATCTTGGGATCTCGCATGTCTTGAGGAATAGTTGTCTCTTCCCAGCACTGGCACAACATCCTATGCAGGGGATGTAATAGCGTGCTCTTACAGCATTTGATTAAATCAGGAGGAATCCTATCACTGCCTGGTGCTTTGCCAGAGGCCAAGCTATCAATGGCCTTGCTGAGTTCCTCTAATGTTGGTTCGGCATCCAGCTCCTCTATAGTTGGCAGACATTTGACAGCATCAAGGGCTGCAGGCGTAACGGTATTTTCTCTAGCGTAAAGCTGCCTTATGCGCCGTGTTTGGTGCTTAAAGAATTTATTATTATTATTATTATTAAAGCTCAGAGTAGTGCTCGACCCACCTCTCCATCTGCTTACCCTTATCGGTTAGCTTCTCTCCGCTGATGGTTTTTAGCGGTGCCGTCTTACTTTTTTGGGGACCAAGTGTTTTCTTTATACCGTCATACATTTGTCTAATGTTGCCTGTTTGCGCTGCAATCTGGAAGCTCTCACTGAGCTGGAGCCAATAGTCATTTGCACAGCGTCGAGCAGTTTGTTGAACTGTGCTTCTCGTAGCCTTCAGGATCTGTAGGGCTCTGGCACTCGGTGAACGTTTGTATTCATTCGTAGCACTGCGCTTAGCTTCAATGACAGGTACCATCACATCTGATGAAGCATCAAACCAGTCATTTGACTTTGCCGTTTTCTTACCAAAGGTGGCAAGTGCAGTACTTTGAATGGTGTTCCGTAGATGCTCCCAGTTCTCTGTAATAGTATCACCATGCTGAGGGCTACTGAGCACTTTCTTGAAGGTCGCAGTAAATTGAGCGATCATGACAGGGTCTGACATCTTGCTGGTATCAATGCGTGGTTTCCCTTCATGTCTGACACGATAGAGTTTTCTTGGTTGTGCTCTGATTTTGCAGCAAACCAATGAGTGATCTGTATCACAATCTGCACTATGGTACGAGCGCGTGGAGAGCACAGACCTGAGAAGTGGCCTTCTGACGAGAATCAGGTCCAGTTGGTGCCAGTGCTTGGATCGTGGGTGTTGTGGTAAAGTGGGATGTTATAAATATCTATAGGGGACTTAGTGTACTGACTGAGATCAGCTGTGAAGGTATCTGTATCTAATAAGTGTGGTGTATTACAGATGACCTTACTTGCTACCACATTTATACCTCAGTCAGAATTATTCTGGAATATTGTGATGACTACGTTAAATGTCTAGGGTTATGAAAATGATGAAGTGTAAGTCACAACAACAACAAACAGATAAACAATTTAATTTATTCCACAACACTTTACAACACTGTGACACTCACACACATATAACACTCTATAAGACTATCTTAAATGAGTCAAGTGTTTAAGTTTAAAATATATGTATTAATTCTTTCAATAATGGGTATCCTGATTCAACTACACAGTGAACCAGGAATCACAATCAAATGTAATTACAAGTAATATGTACACAGTTTATATATATGAACTTTGTATTGACATATTTTCTTATTATTATTCTATGTGTGTAATTTGTGAAGTAGTAATATGACGTAATACTGGTTTTGTTCAAGCTTGGTTGTTGTTTTTCATCATGACTTCAAGTGTTTGATTATCGTGGATATAGTATTGGGAAAAGTTCACAGTTCCTGTCATTTGAACCAATTAATTGTCCCTCTGTGTTTAATAAAATGTCAATTTTTGATGGGGCACATAATGTTGAGCTACTCTGGCCACAGAAGCTTATCTTTCGTGATGGCGGCAGGAAAAGACTCCTCTGCTCGATTGCTTCACTGTGTTCTGGAGACACCTCACTGGTCGCTATCTGGACCAAGGAGTATGCTGTCAGCCTCTGGATTCAGCACAACTCAGACCAGGTGCTGCTTCAATAACTAGGACCACAGTCCCACAATTCATGGAAATAATACACAGATACGTTGACTGGCGATGAATATGGCACAAATTCCGATCTACCTTTGTCCCAGACTTTTATTTAGAAAAATATGATCTGGATCTCAACGCACTGTTTCTTAGTAAGTTTATTTTAAAATGTGGCACTGAACTGACGCTCCTAATTGACTATATTGACGGGTGTAACCAATCGGGCCATGTTTACACAGCTTTTCAAAAAAAGTACTCCTACTCACATTTCCCCTAACAACCAAAATTAGTATTTGTAGTCCGACTAATCGTGTTTAGCCTTACATTTACTTCTATCCAATCAAATAGGATTTAACTTGTTGGCCTATTTCCCGTAAAATGGTGGTTTCAAAACATGCCACTGTGCGATTATGATTTGGTGTTGTCTGACACCCTCACTATTTTCTTTTGGCTATAATTTGTTAATTCCTAGACTATTTGCGTAACACTCAACATATTCTTTGTCAGCAAGTCCTAAGGAACCCAAATATATAAGTTTTAATGGAGTTAAGTGGCTGCGTTCAAAATATGCATTCTCTAGGATAGTCGTGTATTTTTTATTTTTTTATGTTTAGAACCGCCACCTGTCCTGCCTTTTCGACTTCTGTCATGATTTCAGACATAAAACAGTATAATGTCATGTTTCCTAATAAGCGTTTTTCAGGTTTTTAAACCTAACTCTCGTATGGGTAGTGTTTTTTATCACGGTCTATTTGAAAAAAAGTTAGTGCTTCTGGCCTTTCGCTTGGGGAGGGTGGCATTTATTGTATATCGCGGGAGCCGCGCTAGCGTAGTGGTTACAACACCGCTCTGGCGACCGGGTGATACAGGATCAAACCCGGGCGACGGCATTTGAGGATTTTTCGTCGACCGGGATTTGGACTGGATTAACTCGAGACCTGGCGAGGACATTTGAAGGAGTGTCGTCGACCAGGGACTGGCGGCTCCTGAGCCGACCCAGCTGCAATGGGTACCTCCGAAATCGGCGAGTATTTGCCTGAATGGCGAGGGACACCTGTCTCTGTACAAGAAATAAAAGGATACTCACGTAAAATCAATGTCAGGTTAGACATAAAAAACATAATAACCTGAGATTTCGCCTCGAGTATTAGCGGGCGAACGCAAAAACAAAAAAAAAACAAAAAACAAAATTGTATATCGCGAGACGCGTGTTAGTGTTGCATGCGTTCCTGCTTTCAGCCCTCCCTCTCTCTATCCTAATTCCATCTGTCCTTCCGTTTATGTTAACGTAGTGTATAAAATGAAATTAATGGAAGTATTAATTTAGGTCATTAATCAGCTTGCATATCTCAAGGTTTTCTTAGAAATGCAGTACACGTTTTATTGTAGAAAGCGTGTAGTGATGCAGTAGGCTTTACTATCAACGTGAAACGTTACAATTTGCAGACGAAGTAGAAAACAAGGGGGATTTTTGTACGCCATTGTGACAGCACTGTACTTTTACCATTTCTCTTTCCTTTTATTGAATTTATGTGTTAGGCTTTACATTTACCGTTTAATTTATATATGTGGATTTAGAATGTTTCACGACAGGTGTCTCCATGACACCTTATGCTGGGGTTTTGTCTGAAAGTAGGTGTTGGTCGCGCAGAGGTCATGGTAGACACACAACTCTTAGAGCCGTTGTCCATTTTCATTCATCTTGCCAATATCAAACCTGCCCAGACATGAAGGCCATGAAACATTATCGGCACCCACTCTAACGTTAAAGTCACCAAGGAGAACAAGCTGTTCTTGCCTAGGTATGCTTTTGATGACTGCTGCTAGATTCTCGTAGAACTCATCTTTAGCTTCTGAGGCAGAGTACAGTGTAGGAGCATACATACTGACAAGGGTGATGGGACCTGTGCTAGTTTGCAGGCGGAGCGTTAACACTACAGGCGTTCTGATCCATTCTCACCTGGTTCAACAATTTTAGTTAGCGATTTTTTGACCGCAAAACCTACTCCGTGTTCTCTAGTTTTATTAAGATCTTTCCCTTGCCAATAAGATGTGTAGTCCTTCTCGCTCGCCGTTCCAGAGCCCGCCAGGCGCGTTTCCTGAAGTGCAGCTTTATCTACCTGAAGTCGTTTAAGCTCATCATTAATTATTGCTGTCTTCCTTACATCGTTTACGTCCTGTAGGTTTTCGGATAGTCCAGTCAACATAGTCCGGACGTTCCAGCATCCCAATCTGAGAGTTTGCTTATTTCTATTATTACGATAATTGCTTGGTGCAAAATTTTCTGTCCACAGTTCGGGTTTGACCCTAATCCCCATGCACCCAATGGGGAAAGCAGACAGTGGCGGGACAACACCTTATTGACTGGGAACTGCCCAGCTTGAAGCGGGCAGTAGCTGTCCAGTGAGATCCTAGAACCTCTCCCACTGTCGGAAGTAGCCCCTGGCGTCATGCCCTACGCCAATTGGGCAAAATGCTTATAACCGGTAACTGCTACTTCTCGTGTTTTGCCGAAACCTATAGGGTGAAGCTGGAGTGTCCTCTCCAGGGCGCGAGCTTGGGCACAGTTATATGGAGATCAAGCTGTTGCCCATGCAGCATGTTCCCCCTCTCCACACAGCCGATAGATCTAAAGGAACGGCAGTAGCCGATACAGTTTGGTACCAGCCACGCCGCAGGAGTTGCCAGAATAATGTCGAGTCGACATTAGACTGCCTTAGGGACTCCGATGCCGGATTTATCCTTAGGGTTTACTCCCGAGGCCAATTCCATAAATGGATATTCCCGCAAGGCAGCGGTGGTTTGAATTCAGAGTTCCTTCTCTTAGATAAGCTGCCAACCAAGGATCACGAGCCCTATCTGCCCGAAGCTGCTGATTTTAAGGCGCCAGTCGCTCGCCTTTGCCCCTTCTTCCGTCAGTGGAAACAGTTCCGCCGGGCTCAAATTGAGCCACACGTGAAGGCCGGGAGCTGGACTTGGTTGTCAGAGGCTGATTGAGGCGCGTGCCATAGAAGTATTTTATATGCAGTGAGAGCTTATCCTCACTACAACTCCCGGATGTAACAACCTTTGGAACTTTCAAAATATTAAGCCTCAGCTACATGAGGTTAACTGCCTCTGCCTTCCTTAACTCAAGAGCAGATTCAGGTATTCATTTACAGCTAGGTAGTCTGGAGAGTGACGCTACATGGTTTCGAATCCAGTAACTTTGCATCGATAAGCAAGAGCTCTTGCCGTTCTACGCTCTGATAAAGTAAGTAACAAAATAGACAATGATAAAGTATGTAACAAATGATAAAGTGATAAAGTATGTAACAAGTGATAAAGTGATAAAATATGTAACAAGTGATAAAGTATGTAACAAATGATAAAGTGATAAGGTATGTAACAAATTACAGTGATAAAGTATGTAACAAATGATAAAGTGATAAAGTATGTAACAAATGATAAAGTGATAAACTATGTAACAAATGATAAGGTGATAAAATATGTAACAAGTGATACAGTATGTAACAAATGATAAAGTGATAAGGTGTGTAACAAATTACAGTGATAAAGTATGTAACAAATGATAAAGTGATAACGTATGTAACAATTGATAAAGTGATAACGTATGTAACAATTGATAAAGTGATAAAGTATGGAAGAAAAATGTAGGACTGTGACGTATAATGGAAATATAGCCTACAGTATCTGACAGTCTTTCGTGATCCCGTTAGCGTCTATGATTCGCTAGCAAAGCCATGCAAATTACAGCCTGCGTTTACTCACTTTTAATCCACGCCTCTTTTCGTTGAGACGTAAACAAACGGAAAGCTTACCAACTTCCGCGACTTGCCAGTCTTAACAGGGAGCGAACCTGGTTTGTTTACCTGAGTTTCTCACGCGAGCTGATCTGTCAATCATCAGATATCAGACAAATGCACGTGGAAAAACACCGGACCTTTGAAGCGAGACGCTCGGGGCAAAATATTTTCCCCAAGGGACCCTTTGATGTTCGTACATGCAGGGAGAGATAACTCTGTGATCTCCAGAAGCGGATTAAATCTAAGAAAACCCGTTACACGGTTTAAGTCTCTGTTGTCGATTAGCAACGGCCGACAGAGCGACCGTGGAAACCTTTTATCTTGGGAACTCTGTTCTGATTTTCTCTACTGTGAACGGTGGTGTAAAAATTAGCATCATCTAGAGAGCAGATAACAATAATGTATATAAACTGTGGCTCCTCAAACCAGTTATCAGATGTCGCTCAGAATTTGTCGGATAGTCTAAACACGTCGTCTAGAACCATTGTGGAAGGTGTGTTAACAGCATTCGTGGGGATTTCATTCGGATTTTCTGGTAATAGAAATTTGTGCTTAAGCGTGATTAAATGTGTTAAAGTGTTACCATTATAATTCACTGTGATTTCCTAGCGTTAAAACTAGGGAAATAAATAACGCGTAGATATTTTATACCAGTTGTTCAGTTAATGTAAATTTCCATCACCCGCTTTCTTACACAAGAAGATACGGTTTAGCTGACTTAATTAATATGCTAGGCGCAACTGACAGTGGACCAAAGAATTCACGTTATATTTCAAGTTGTGTAATTATATAAGTGACTAGTGTTTAATATCATACGACTAAACAAACAGACGCCGACAATCTAATAGCTATTAATGACAGGCGTTATTTGTTAAGTGAGCGTAGGGATAATCAAATAATAATTGACATTGTGCGCTAATCGTTGACCGGGACAGGAGGGGAAAAGGCTGCATGCCTCAACCAAACCTGCACTCGCTAAGCGACGTGCGATAGAATAGGCTAAAGACGCCGTGTGCCTTATAACTTTAATCAGGACTGACGGAGAGGATAAGAGATCGTCTCGTCCCCTTCCGTGTATGTATATATATATATATATATATATATATATATATATATATATATATATATATATATATATATATAGAGAGAGAGAGAGAGAGAGAGAGAGAGAGAGAGAAAGAGAGAGAGATATATATAATAGTAGCATTTTTTCATAATGTTTCTCTATTCTTAAGCCGACCTGATCAAACGGCGGCCAGCGGTCTATTTTGGTCCTTTTTCTTCATTTACTGATTGAATTAATGTGGTCTTCTTGGCTTACCCGTCCCCAAGTTCATTTGTGAACAGGATTGGCCAAAGAGACACATAAACATTTTAAATAGTAAAGTTAACTGGACTTACAAATACCCAGATGTTTTTTTCAAATTTTATCAGCCCACTGGGGCGTAATACCAATAACATTTCCATCCGACTTTTGACAGTCGTGTCAACGGAATTATCCAGCAAGTTACGGTGTTTCAAAATCGGCAATCACCCAGAGCCAGCCGATAGGATTTACCATCATTATCAATTAACAATAATTAACAGTTTTTTTTTTATCAACCAGATGTTTCCCTATACTGGAAGTATTTTCTACTGTTTACCGTGAACACCAGATCTTGGTTTTGGCTACATTAACTATTCGAAGTGACATTTGTCTATCCACGAATCAACCACCAAATTAAGCGTCCCCCTTATAAAAATTAATTATCCGAGGAGGGACTGGGGCCAATTTGGAAGATAAAAACATTGGAAATTATATATCTTCAGGGATGATATGTCCAAGAGATTTTTTCACCAAGAGTAGTGTTACTGGCGTGAATTTGTATTGTGTTGACTGGCCTGTCGGGCTTACTGTCTTTGGCCGACGTATAATTTGGTTACGCGAATAATGTGATGTGGGCCGTTTAACTCTGGCATCTGGTGGTATAGTTAAATTTGGAAAACGTTGGTTAATGGGTCAAAACAGAATGACCAAAACTGGCGATGAACAAATGCTGGACCCATTGTTGAACGTACATGACGATACAGTTTATTGACGAGTAAGCACACTGACATCATGGGTAGGTATAGTGGCATCAACATAGTTTCATGGCAAAGTACATCATCAAATAAGCATTGGCATATATAACAGGCAACATGGCTGTTGACTGACATCACTGGTCGTTATGACTTCAAGGTTAAAACTTGATAAAATATATATTGGTCTATGGAACCGACCGTTCATCTTCTTTACACAGATATATACGTTACATTCAACATCAATCCGCTCCTGGTGCTAGAGGGACGCACTAGCGGCTTGACACATCGAGTCAAACCGAAGCTCTACCATAGCACTGCAGGAGGTTAAGTATCTGAGGCGTGATACTTGAAAATGAGCCGTTTTCTGGCTAAATATTTATACTGGAACGATTCTTGGAAAAGTACTTAAAGAATGGCTTCATCTTTCAAATAATTATAATAATATCATCCCCGGGTCTTCCCTTGATTTAGGGCAAGTACATAAGAAATCACCAACGGGCTGATCACCCGTTTGCCAGTCACTTCGATTACGGAAACAACAGCAAATGGATTGATTTGCCGTTGCCCTAAAGACGCCAATAGGCGTGATGGGAAACAATGGCAAAGAAAACCTATCTGCTGTTGCCCTAAGACGCCACTAGGCGTAATGGCCACTGACTGCTTTGACGGTCGGTGGCTAAGGACGGAAGAAGAAGAAGAAGACATAAGAAATCACGTCTATCTCAGACGGTGAATATTGGGATCTGCCTCAAACATCATTGCTGAATGGCAACAGATCACCGCGACAAATCGCGTCATAACCGTTCAATAGTAGTGTACGGTCGTGCGCAAATACTTAAACATACAATTAACATAGATGCGCTCACACGTGCGTCTATAAAATACTAGGCGTAAACATAGCGTAAACACTTAACTCCCACGCAAAAAGAACTTAACAAGTAGGTAAGAAGCGAATGTGTGGCCATGTACGACAGAGAGACAAGAGTGAAATATTTTCTTTGTTACAGGAAAAATTGTATCATCAAATTCTGTTTAATTATTGTTTACTTTACTGGATAACATTTAGTAAGAACTTTGTTCTTTTCTTTACTGTCTATTCTGTAACATAGTGCTAACCTTTAACCTTTGGGGTTATTAACTTATTGGGGTTTAGTTCTTCTCAATGAGGTGAGGGCACATGTATTCTGTTATTATTCTATGTATGAATTCTGATTTTATTTGATCTTTCTTTAGATATTCGATGTTGTAAAGTTTAAATGATAATAAACAACAAAAGAACTTACATTTGTGTGTTGGTTAGACCCATACCCAATTTACCATAGTTTTTCCCATTTGTGTGTCTTGTTGTCACATAATTTTGTGTGTGTGTGTTTAGTTAAACTTATATTTCTAGATATAGGGAGGTGCAAGATTGTCTTGTACTAAAAGATAGTCATATAGATAACAGATACGACTATCATTTGAAGCAGACGATCTGTCACACTTCCCTATAATGTTAATTGTAAGTTATCTACACACACACACACACACACAGTTATGTGACAACAAGACACACAGAAGTGGAAAAACGCGGATATTTGGGTATGGGGCTGACCAACACGATAAATTAAGTTTTTGTTTAGTTTATTATCACTTAAACTTCTCACAACATCAATATAAACATACATAGAAAATCAATATAGTTAATAACCCAAAAGCTCAAAGATTAGCTTTTATAGAGTACAGTAATATCCAGTAAAATAATCAGGTTAGCGAACAAAAACAAACCCATTGTAACAAAAGAAAATATTTGTCTCTCTCTCGGTCCACTCTGTCATTCTGTGGCCACAAACACACTTGCTTACCCAATACTTAGTGTAGTATCCCTTGGAAAATACAATAACACTAGTAGAACCTATAGTGTCAGATGGGTCGCCCAAATATAGCCTCTATGTGCTACGACTGTTACGTTCTAAACTGATGATTATAAATCCTCTCGACTTTCTCTGGGATGAGTGCCGATTATGAAACAGCGTTATCTCCTGGATAAAAATTCACTTGGAAAAACGACTGTCAGTAGTCGGGAAAAAAATGTTATGTTTATTGCCGCAGCGGGCTGATAAATTGAATAAAACAATCTGGATATTTGTAAGTCCAGTTTAGCTCAAGTTACAGTTCATATGCCTTCAGTAACTGAGAAAAGGTCCAAAATTAGAGAAAACAAGCTGGCCGCTGGTTTTGACCAAGCCTATATTGGGAAGAAAATAAAACATTTATCCAAAATGACAATCCTGTTCTATCACGCATAAAGTGTGATCTCTTATCCTCTCCGTCCTCTAATTAAATTAAAAGGCACACGGTATTTTAAGCTTATACTATCGTGCTTCGCTAAGCAAGTACGGATTTGGGTTTCTGGAATGCAGCAGTTCCCCCCCCCCCCCCCGACCTGGTAAAACACTCAGTGCACGATGTCAGTTATAATTAATTATGACTACGCCCTTATCAAATATCGCCTGTCATTACTAGCTAGTTGATTCTTGGCGTCTATCGGTTTTTAACACATGATATAAACACTAGTCATTTAAAAAAATGTACACACAAAGAAATATAATGCGCATACTACTCTGTCACTTTATCCGTCACTCTTAACATTATACTTAAGTCAGCTAAAAAAATGGTTGATGGATTTTACATTACTGAACCACTGGCAAGAGAATATCCGCGCGTTTTTCTATTTCGCTAGTCTTAACGCTAGGGAATAGAAGTGAATAAAATGGTAAAACTTTTAACGACATTAAATACTTAAGCACAACTTAAATTATTACCACAATCAGAAACTTAAATCCCCACGGGACAATTTAACACATTTAGCGAATAAAATGGTTCCTAGTCTGACGTGATTAGATTTATCCAAAATTTCGGAGAGACTGATCACTGACTAAGAGAGAAGGCTGAATAAATACAGATTTTGTGTAATATCTCCAGAGGATGCGATACTTCACACCTTCTGAATTTTGGGGAATTCAGAAATCTAAGTTTCCCGAGATGAAAGGTTTTGCTATTCGCTCTACTGGCGTTTGCCGACGAACATCACACAACATGAGTCGTACTAGCGGCCGTCTTAGATTGTCTCCCCCTTTCGTAGATCAAATACTTAAGAAATACTTAAGTCCCCTGAAATTTGAACATCAAACAGTTACACGGCAACATTTCTGCCCGTCGTTTCCCTTTAAAGAACCCGATTATCTCTACGCGCGCTTCTGTCTGTCAAACAGGATGATTGGCAAACCGCTCGCGTGATAATTCAGATAAACGAATCATAACTCGCTGACTGTTATCTGGCCGGTCGCGGACTAGCTAATATGTCTGTTTGTAAACACTCATTAGCGCATGTAAGACAGGAAAAAAATAGGCGTGGCTTCTAAGTTGAGTCAACAGACAGCGAATTGCGTGGTTGGCTTTAGCAAAACGTAAACGCTAATTAAGGAAGCAAACGTGGTCGGATCTCCGTGGCTATATTTACATCACACGTCACAGACCTAAAGGTCTTTTATGTTTGGGCATGCGTCCTAATATAACCGACTAAGTTGAACGGGCCGCGCCTCGCCAATACGAGGCAAATTTTATTTAATAAAATAAAGACATTACAGACAAACTACATGCAGTCACTTTACAGACAAACTAAATTTGGTGACAAGTAACTCTAGCTACATGCAGTAACAAGTAACTCTAGCTTGATGCAGTGATAAGTAACTCTAGCTACTTGGGCTTACAAGTAACTCTAGCTAGATGCAGTGACAAGTAACTTTAGCTAGATGCAGAGACAAGTAACTTTAGCTACATGCAGAGACAAGTAACTTTATCTACATGTGGTGACAACTAACTTAAGCTGCATGCATTTACAAGCAACTCTAGCTGTATGCTGTGACAAGTAACTCTAGCTACATGAAGTGACAAGAAAGTCTAGCTACATGCAATAACAAGTAAACCTAGTTACACGCAATGACAAGTAACCCTATTTACACGCAATGACAAGTAACCCTAGTTACACGCAATAACAAGTAACTCAAGTTACTACAGTGATGTTTCAGACAAGTTAGCAGAATATTCTAGGTCTCTGACTAACATCGGGTTAAACCTTGGCACGATAAAGTGTCTGTTATGTGTGAGCCTATTGTAAACCAGTTGGAAACACATCACAGACCTTTGCCATACGCAGATACATCATACAAGGTTGAGTCCTGGCTCTGGCCTTCTGGATTTTCTTTGCCTTGCTCTTGAAATATGCATTTGTGGATGCAACGGATGGAGTATGACTTCACACTAAGGTCAGATGGCCAATTGTTTAACCTCGCAAGGCTGAAGGCAAAAATGAAAAATTTTAAGGGTCACTATAAGACTTGTTGTTCGCCATCGACGCTTCAATCGTCACTAAAAGTCATCAGGAGCACCAGAACTTGATGAATCGCTTCTCTCAAGCGTACAAGGACTTTGGTCTCACAATAAGTCTATAGAAAACAAATGTGCAGGGTCAATATTTGGATGTTGCACTAGTTATTACTATCGATAGCTATGAATTGGCAGTGGTGCATCACTTCACACATCTGGGACCACCATTAATGACACACTCTCTCTGGACAATTGGCAGATGGCATAAGAACAGCCGGACGACCGCAGCTGAGGCTCAAAGATGTGCTAGACAGAAATGAAAGAACAGGACATAAATCCAGCCACCTGTGAGGATGAAGCTGCCAATCGGACCAAGTGGTGATTGTTACACCGTGTTTTGTAGAGGCGTTGCAACTGTATAGCGATGGTTAGCTGGCCTGTCTGTGAAAGTCCTGAGTTTGTGGTATTAGGTCTTTTGTTCATTCATTATTCGGACTTCATGCTTTCGCCTTAATGTTCTAATTCTGCTAATTGAGCAAAATGCTGATGTCATACGGGAATGATGAGTGTAGTGAACACCAACCTTAATTCATAAAGGTGACAACGCATTCCGTGTGAGAGTCCATCACACATTACATGGTTTAATGACGAGAACATATTACCAACAATTCATAGCATCAATCAATTATAGCATTCCTGCAGTCTCCTATATTCACTGCCCTGTCGTCAAGATGTCAACGTGTATATACGCGATGCCGTCTGGCGAACATCCGATAGTGATCGTTGAGGTTTTGACAATATTATAAATTTAATAATTATCAGAAATTATGTGAGGACAGCAAACCATAAGTCAGAAGAGTTCAGGACCACCGCTGGTGTAAGACAAGGTGAAATCCTATCACCTTACCTCTTCATACTCCTTATGGACGATGTCATCAAGGCATGTAAGGAGAGAGCAGGAAAGTATTCGGTGGGGTACTGGAAGATGAGACAGGTCTATATTTCGGAGCTGGCATTTGCTGATGATGTTGCCCTGATTGCTAAATCAGAGACACATCTCCAATCCAACCTGCAAGTCTGGAAGGAAGAGCTGGAGAAGAGAGGGATGGTCATAAGCAGCTCTAAAACAAAATCCATGGTGATATCACGAGAAGAAAGAAGACATCAGATTAAGCTGGGAGAACAGGTCCTGGAACAGGTCGACCACTTTAAATACCTCGGAGCTATTATAGACCGAAAGGGAGGCATCAAAGAAGAGTTGGCCACTCGAAAAGCAGCAGCTGGGAGACTTTTTCAGGCCATAAATCGAGGATTCCTCAGCAAGAGAGAGGTTGGTAAGAAAACGAAGATGGCTGTATACCGCTCCACCTATGTCCCAGTCTTGACATATGGATGCGAGTCATGGGCAATGACTACAACCCATAAAAGCCAGATCCAAACCTCAGAAATGAGGTATCTGAGGAAGGTGGTTGAAGTAACAAGAAGAGACATGGTACGCAACCAGACAATACGTCAAGGCCTTAAATCCTACCCCCTGCAGACCCAAGTAGAACAGTCCCAATTAAGATGGTTTGGCCATGTCTGCAGAATGGGAGAAGATCGGATACCACGACAAGCATGGGAAACAAAGAGCCAAGGATCCAGACCCCGAGTACGACCCAGAGTCCGCTGGGAGGACAACATTAGACAATCTTTGAAGGACCGAGGACTAGAATGGAACCAGGCCAGGAGGAAGACAGCCGATAGGATAGTCTGGCGCTCTCTCTTCCAAACCTCTACACCTCACGGTAGAAGGAGAACGACTAAGTAAGTTAGTATCATTCAAAATACTCCCTGCATTAATTCTTGAACCGAAGTTGATACACCCAATTTGGATGTCTTAGCATTGCATCCATATTTAATAAAGGCTGACCCCATGCCTTATAATTCAGGAGAAAACCCTGCACAATTCATAAACATCGAGAGCGATGTATAACACGACTGTCTCCAACAAAATCAGTCTCTAGAAGGGTCTAGGAAGAGCGTTGCCATGCCCCAGCCTACCAACATACTACGTCATGTCTATCACTAGTCAACCCTATAAAATCGCGGTCAATACAATGGCTTTAAGTGCTAAGCACCTTACATTGGTGACGCCTCAATGTGTTAACGCGTACCAACCTACAGTGGGTCACCATTACCTAAATACCCCGTATCAACTCCCCTGACAGCCCGGGTTTAAAAATCTTACAGATTTTTACCAAATTTTAACATAGTCTTTCCATCGCAATTAAATATATCAATGAAACCCGAATTATGGACATACGGCCAACGATGTTTTGAGTAAAACAATGTCGGTGGTCGTCGTCAATATTTTATAATGTCACATAAGTCATAGAAGTAATACACAAGTTAAAGGAAAGGAATGTCAATCGTCAAGACAGAAGAAGAAACTATCATCTAATGTCTTAAATAATATAAGAGTTAGTTAATTAAGGAAAGTAATAAGAACTAAAAATTATTTATGTAATCTATGTACTAGTGTGTAGATGTAACGTGTGGGTAGTATTATAAACATGAATCTATTTAATTAAACTAATTGAATGTCATAGTTAAGATGAAGAATACAGAAGGAATACATTAGAACATAGAAACAAGAAAAAATAATGAAAAAGAAGTAGTAAAGAATAAGGGAATAAAGTTAATTAACTAATGTTATCAATAAAATTACATGTGAAAAAAAAAATTTATCTAATTTACCGCTAAGTTAACTTAGATAAAATACTAATACAAAATTATACATAGTAAGGAATAATAAAATCATGTGTACTGGTTAAAGTACTAATTAAAATCTAATTATCCTAAAATTTTAATAGTTTTATTTCATAGTATTAAAACGTTTAATGGTCTTGAAAACAATCCAGCGTGTGAAGCAAGATACATATAAGGTCGTTGTTCGTATAGATGTCCTATATAGTCGCTATCATGCTGGTTTTAAGTGTTCATTCCGTTGAAGGATGTCGCATAGAGATTTATGATCAATAAATTTTCTACATTCTTTTCTTTTCTACCCGTGTCCTCTACTTTATTATCGCTCTTTTATCCTTTTCCGGTTTTTTTCGCATTCGTTCGTTTGCGACTAAATATATTTTCCCATTCTAACGTTTACCTGTTTCTTTTCTCTTACTGAGAACGCATTTTATTACGTCAGATGTCAGTCTCTGCATGTGAGCGAGTGGTGTGAAATTCGTCTCGATAGACATGGGATGGCAGACATATCGTCTAACATTTCCATCTGACACGGCGTCCTTCGGCCAGTTTTCGGCCTGAGGTGTGGAAAGCGCCAGACATACATCGCCCAGAATAGCCGTATGTCGGGGAAGGCGTTAAGACGCGTATTGACAGGTTATGGCAGGCTTCTGAGTTAATGTGAAGTGTTAGGAGAGGGGGAGATACCGGCGCTATTTCGGATTTCTAAATAACGTGGGATGCTTTGTCTGTTTCATATATCCTAGCAGGAGTTTAAACGTGACTTCATTCTGTTCTCCAAATTTGCAGTAGACAGGTTGTTTCGTGCTAAAGAGAATGAGCTGTATAGCGAAGTCTGAGTTTGCTTCGGAAATTTTGCCGAGCTTCTAGACTACCAATAAATATAAGCGTATCATTCTAAGTTTGTGCGATCGCCTGTAGTTCTGTGTGGAGGTAATTATTATATATCTAATTGTGTTGAGTGATCTAGTGATAAATCGCTTATTTCATTTCACTATTTAGATTTCTGTGCAGAAGAAATTAATATTAAGTCTGTTATATTCGCTAGTCGACATGTTACAGTGGAAAGCAGAATATATTATAATTTCTAGCTTAAACTCATGCAGCTGTAAATGAAATAAATTAAACTGTGAATAATCAGTCGAGAATATTTTAACTAACTTATAACTGCACTGATTCATCATTGAGTATTGACGAAATACGTATGTATTTCTAATTCACGATGACTGATTTTGTGAATATAACTTATTTCACGGGAGTTTTAAACGATAAGTCAAGCTCTCCGCTTGCAGTTTATAATGTAAGTTATAACCGAGTACATAGTATGTATAAGTATTTTATATGTTGTTTTTCTTTATTCAGTGAAAACTGAGGTAGCCCAACTCTACCAGCGTATAGTACTGAGTAGTATCTGTGAAGAACATAAACATTTTATTCTTAAAGACTTGGGTGTATAAAGTAAAACCTGTCTGGCATTGCATTGGCATCCAGAACGACAGAGTACCCATTCCATAAACTTTAAGATTTAAATAAAGTAACGGGCCTATCGCGCCAGATTTAATTCTTCTTGAGAGAAAGCTCGAGTACATTTCAGCCCTTGTGGCAAGTAAAATATTAATATCAGTAACATTCCGACGGAGTTGTGATTTGTAGGTGATGTGACCAAATAAAATCCTATACTGAGAGAAGGCAGTTACCTGACATTCCTAGTTACTAGAAATCTAAGCTATTGACACTTTGCTCGCTGTTAACGTTCGTGCCTAGACAATTTTAATGTGACAGAACCAGATATCCCTAAATAAGAAATACCAAGGAAACGTTCCCTGAAGAAGCGAATTCAACCTATCTTTTTGGAGCTGGGGTTCCCTTGGTTAATGTCTAACCCTGGAGATTCTGTATGTGCATGTCCTAAAAATTGTTTGTCCAGAAGTTGCTACCAAAGCTGTAAGTACGAACGAAAGCTAGTGATCACGGCTGACTGAATAGAGTGAATGCAGGACTGAGCGATTCTTTTATTGTTGTATTTTGGCACCCATTTTTTGCTGTCTTAAATTTCTTTATGCAAGAGTTGTTGCTAACAATATTTTTCCTTAGGATAGATCAGAGTATCCAAGTCTGTTCATACATGTAAAGGGAAATCTTAGACTAAATCATATTGTTAAGTCCGAATGTTAAAGTCTGGTTTTTGTATATATCGTGTTGAAGAGTATCTAGGTCACCAGCGTGAGGCGCTGCCAGGGTGTAATGCAGACACTCACACACAAACAGCATACAGGTTTCTCAGGTGTGTAGTACTCGTAATAGGATGTGGTCGAGAGTAAAGGAGTGTGTGTAGGAAACAGCAGATCGTGGACACGAAGTCGTATAGGCTCTTATTCAGCTACACACCAAACTCACTCCACCACAAGTAGAAGTCATAGACGGGATAATACAGATGACTTTTCTTCAACATTTATTACGGCAACAGTACGCTGACAGACGACACAGTCAATTGAACAAGGATCATGGACATTTCATGTGTGGTAATGATTATAAACATCGAGCATCATAAATCTTGCAAAGCTCATGCATAAGATGCTAGTAGAGCTGGCTTGACAATTTACGTTCGTTCATACTGTAGCTCAGGGCCCCTGACTAAACGCGTCAGGTAGTCCTTTAACAAATATCCCGCACGATAAAGGCGGTTCCATTTACTTAATACCAAAGTCTATGAACTTGTTTAATGAAAGTCAAGACTTCATCTGGCTTCACACGCCAGACACTTCTTCTTCTGCTCAAAGATATTGGCCTTAATATCGGGCCTCTATAATAATGTGAACAACTGTGTATTCTTCATAGGCAGGTATAATCATCCATGCCGAAACATACCGCTAACATGCGGTTTTCATAATAATCTCTCTTCACTGGGCTTCTGTATAATATTTAGACGAATAGACTTTGTTGGCTACATCGAGCACACATAATGGACTCTGTATCTCAAAGAACTGTGAGTTCTACTCACAGGTTCCCACAAAATGGTCTGCAACTTAGGCATAATAATTAAGTTTCTTTTACCTTTGACAGAATCCAAGAAATACACAGATAACAACTGTCGTCATTCTTGACGAACAGAATAACTCTGGGGAGAATCACTAACATCACAGTCACACTGAAGACTATCTTCCCCCAGATAATGCAGAGAAGTACAATGGACATACTAGTCCGGTCAGAACCGAGCTCATCACTCCCTGACGGAAGTCTCTCCGTTTCGCGCTAAAAAAAACGTGCGCATGCGTAGACAGAACAGATCTGAGAACAGCTAACCCCGACTTAAGACAGGTCAACACAATGAATAAAACAAAGGGAAGATAACCTCAAATCAACCTGTCCCACAGAGTTAATATACAGTTCTCTAACTTAGATCATCAAAAAATATAAAATAGATTTACGTCTTATGAAACCGTCAAAAATGACAGCAACAGACTACCACACCCTCCGGATAAAAAAAATGAAACACATTTTTTTTAAAAATACATCAATGAGCAAGATACAACATGCTCATAACGCATGAATGATGCGCCGATGAAACAAACAACCTAAAATAATATCTTAATGACAGGCTCAATCGACGCACAATAGAGCGTCTAGTGAGAACAAAAAATCACCTCACAAGATAAGAGAAAATATTTTCTCCTAGTAAAACATATCCGGAAGGTACCATCAACGAAATCTCAGTTGCTGGCGATGCTAACAAAAATCACATACATATCAACAAATGCTATATTATAGCAATGCGAATGACAACATATATCGAGAAGTCATATGAACATATAAATCTATCAAAGTATCATGCTATATAATCACAATTATCTAATGGATGGCCATAACAAAATTTGTAAAGTCATTATACATACATATGACAATACAAGTGTACAATCTAACTAATAGAAGATGGCATGCACAGTACAAAATAATGCTGTATCCCGAAGATCAATGTAAGCAGCATCCAAATAGTATGTAAGTGTGACATATGGCATCGTCATGATTCTCAAAAGCACTCCATACCTAGTACTAGTTTGCACTGAGAACAATATAAATGACACAATTAGCAACATGCTATAATGTACTATAATTACTACTACATGTCTAAGTATTACATGTGGCCGCATTAATTTTTTTTGACCTTTATATTATGTCAACTCAACCTTCTCCAATACACCAAAGATGGTAATAGAGAAAGAAAACAATTAATTTACCACTCTGAGGTGACAATAAATGTGTTAAAATATTTTGTTATATTGAAGAGACATAAGTCTAGAAGTGTATCAGGAAAATCTAGGACACAAGACTTAAGTGGACTCATGTGGGCATCTAGACAGTATGTCTGCCATCACATTATCCAAACCACGGATAGCTCGTACCGTGAAATGAAAAGGTTGAAGAGCAATAGCATATCGAGTAGATCTCGAGCTCTTCAAGTTCCTACACTGAATAGCTGTAAGAGCTTTTTGGTCTGTTTCCACAATGAAATGCGCACCAAGAAGGAATCGTTGTATCTTAAGGATTGACCAAACCATAGCCAACAATTCACGGTCTAAAACAGAGTAATTCCTTTCTGCCGCATTCAGCTTCCTAGAGATATACATTACAGGATGCAGAGTTCCTGAATACTCCTGCATTAGTGCCGCTCTGATCCCTGTGGATGAGGCGTCACTACGAAGAACAAAAGTCTTATCAGCAATAGGTAGCCTTAAGATAGGTGGGGATGAGAACAAATTCTTAATCTGATCCAATGAAGATTGACATTCTTGAGACCAGCGCACCATGTTAGGAGACCCTTTCTTCAATAGGGTTGAGAGTGGTGCCATGATAGAGGATAGATTCTTAATGAATCTTCCGTAGAATTGTATTAATCCCAACAGACTACGTACTTTTTTGTTTTGTTTTAGGCACAGAGATATTTAATATCTTAGAAATGTTTTGGTCCTCTGTCTTCAATAGACCATGACCAACACGATGACCCAGGAAAGAAATTTCACTAAACCCAACATAGGCTTTAGAGGGTTTTGCATTCAAATTATGCTCGCGTAGAGTAGACAGTAATTCATTTAAACCCAAATAGTGATCTTCCCAAGTATTACTGAAAAGACAGATGTCGTCTAAGTATGCAATGACATCTGAACGATATGAGAGAATTCGACGCATCATGCGTACGAAAGTAGCTGGGGCGTTCATAAGTCCGAAAGGCATAACATTCCACTGAAACAAACCCCTAGGTGTTGAGAAAGCAGTATAAGGTTTGGCGCGTTCACTTAACGGAACTTGCCAATAACCTTTCGACAAGTCAAGTTTAGTAAAGAATCGAGAGTTAGAAAGTCTAGTAAGTAGATCTTCTAATAAAGGCATAGGTTCAGCATCGAACTTCGTAACTTGGTTCAGTTTGCGATAATCTACGCAAAGGCGTATGTTATTGTCTTTCTTTCGAACAATAACCATGGACGAAGAGTATGCTGAGGTGGATGGTTCAATTATTTTCAATTGTATCATTTCATCCAATTCTTTCTCGACTTGTGCTTGAAAATGAATAGGAATAGGATAAGGTCTTACTCTGATCGGATTATGATCAGTAAGTATAATGTCATGCTCAATGACATGTGTGTGTCCAGGAATGTCGGTAAGGACATCCTGAAATACTTGTAGCGTAGAAGATACTTATATCAGTAAGGAATTAGCAATTGGTACAGACAGATACCTTCACATACCTAGGAAGCATAGTAACACCAGACGGCGGGGCAGGCAGAGACATCAATGTCAGAATGAATAAGGCAAGAACAGCCTTCTTTAGCCTAAACAACATCTGGAAGTCCTCCCAATACAGCACAAGCACAAAATTAAGATTATATCAGAGCTGTGTGCTTTCTGGGCTTCTCTATGGTGCGGAATGCTGGAGAGTTACAGAGAAGGAAATGTCGAAATTGTCCTCTTTTCACACAACATGCCTAAGAAAAATTCACCGAATCTTTTGGCCAAATACCATCACTAACCAAGATCTGCTTACTCGTAGCAAGCAAGAGGACATGCACACCATCATAGCTGGCAGACGCTGGAGCTGGGTTGGTCATGTCCTCAGAAGAGACCCCGATGCCATCACAAGAACAGCTATGCTTTGGACCCCTGAAGGAAAACGAAAGAGAGGCCGACCAAAAAACAACCTGGCGGAGGACTGTGGAGGCTGAGATGCAAAGAATGAACCAGAGTTGGGGTACTGTACGAAGGATGGCCACCGACCGAGCAAAGTGGAATCAATTTGTTGTTGCCCTACAAGACGCCACTAGACGTGATGGCCACTGACTGCTTTGACGGTCGGCGGCTAAGGATCAAAGAAGAAGAAGAAGAAGATAATTGTCGCTGTTCCTCAAAAGACAAATTAGAAGAAACAGTAACGTTTTTCCATGATTCCGTAGAAGTAAGTGGAATCACAGGAAGAGGTAGATTAACATCCGAAAAAGTAGTTTCCTCATCCTGTATAACTGACAGGGATGAGATTTGACCTTGTTGGACTGGAGAATCGTCCGTCGCCTGGAAAATAGGCTGTAAATAGTCTGGTCGTTCATGATATTCCGTAAGCATATTTATATGGAAGGTTTTATGCCTTCCATCAATATCGACAACATAGTCGACATCGGAAGTTTTCGAGACTATTGTATATGGACCTTTCCATGTAATAAGGAGTCTGTTCTCCCTAGAAGGAAGTAAAACAAACGCTTTGTCTCCAGGACAAAGTTGACGTAGGCGTCTCTTCTTATTAGCAAATCGCCTTGCCTTTTCTTTCGCAAATTCGGATGAGGAAGTTGCTAGCTTGCGTGCTTCAATAATCTTCTGTCTGAGAGCAATGACATACTCATATGAAGATTGTGTGTCATTGTCGATATTATCAGCAGTTATCAGATCATGAAGTAAAGACATAGGACCGCGCTGTCGCGCACAGAAGACAAGTTCAAAAGGAGAAAATCCTGTATGTTCGTTGGGGACCTCTCTATAGGCAAAGAGAGCCGCGGGTAGAACCCTGTCCCAATCCTGAGGATGATCCTCAGTTATCTTCCCAAGTAAGTTCTTGAGTGTTCTATTAAGACGCTCAACTAACCCATTAGACATTGGGTGATAAATACTACTCAAAGATCTTTTAATGTGCAGAGTAGACATTACCTGCGACATTGTGTCTGATATCAATTGTGTGCCATGGTCTGACAATATTTCCCCGGGAAAACCTAAACGAGAGAATATAAGCCAAAGAGCGTCTGCGATATCAGCAGTGGAAATGCTCTTAAGAGGTATAGCCTCTGGCCAACGCGTGCACATGTCAACGCACGTAAGGATAAATTGATGTCCTCTGGCCGATTTAGTCTTAAAAGGGCCAATGATATCTATGGCCATTTTCTAAAACGGCCGAATAGGAATGTCTGCAGCCTGAATAGGCGCAGCATGCCGTGGACATCTAGATTTGACCTCTTGACATATTTTGCAAGACCGGCAATAAATTCGTATCTCTTTATTGACAAATGGCCAAAAGAAAGACCCCAGAACTCTCGACTTAGTTCGGGAAAAACCCATGTGTCCAGCACACTGAGAATCGTGTGCATGTTGAAGAATTAGGGCTCTCATACTTTTGGGCACGAGAATTTGAGAATGCATAGACGTGTCTGAGTGTTGTACCATACGCACTAGTATACCATTCTTCATATTGATATATGATTTGCGATTAGTATTCTGATTCGGATCACCGTTTTTAGCGAGAAGAAAGAATTTCTTTAAAGACGGGTCTTTTTCTTGTAGTTTCACAAACGAGTCATGCGAAATCTCCAAGTGATCCTCTTGGCTATGTACTTCATTAACTTCAGTAGACGAAGTTTGAGGAATAAGAGCTTGTGCTCTTGTTACCACTGCATTGGCTGTTTGGATATTCCGTTCTTCCCAGGCAGCAATTTGCTGCGGGGTGCATTCCTTAACCCCGTGAATACGACCGATGATAAGATCCGCAATAGGATTAGGTAGAAGACACGCGTGGACATCTCCCGTAAAGAAGGGAGTAGCAATGTGAATAATAGCAGTCGAGTAATTTTCCACTGTGCCACCAAATGTTACACATTTAACCACCTTTCCCGTGGCACAGCGAGGATCTATAAGAGATTGCTTAACCCCAATAGTAGTGCACCCAGAATCAAAAAGCACTGAGACTGGATTACTATCTACAAGACCTTTATGCAAGATAAGCGATCCTCTCCCGTCATGCGCAACTGCAGCAGGAAGAGCGGGAAGAGGGTGACCACAACTTAAAGTAGTTACTGTGGTCGGTTCAAATAATGTTGTGCATTGGGGGCATTGAAATGCTCTCCCAAAGTCAAAAGCAGAACAAGTGACAGCATTAGAGTTTTTATTATCATTCACTTGACTACAGGCTCCCTGAGGCTCTTGTTGTGCAGAGTTTGCCTGCTGATAAGATCTATGTTTGTTATGTTTAGATCTACCACGATTATTATTCCCTCTGAAATTGTCATAGTTTGATCTACCGCGACCACCGTTCTGGTTCGAATCCCAGTTTCCACAATCACTATTGTCATTTCCCCATTGATTATAGTGTCTACCTGTTTGGTTTCGCTGTCCCCGCGAAGAATAGCCTTGATAGTGTCTATTGTGACTACCTCTCCGAAAGTTTCCATAATTGGACCCGAAATAACGAGGACTATCAGATCGCCTCCAGTTATTTGAAGAAGACCCATTATGTGATGGGTTACCCTGATTCTGATCATAATTACGATTGCTCTTCTTATTAAAGTTGTGTTGAGCACCTTGGAATTTATGTATAAAGTTAGGGCCATATGGTGCTGCAGAAGCAACTGGCAACTCTTCCTTCACCTTAGAATTGCTAACAGTAGCATGGGGATGCGCAGTGACGTACTGGCAACAATATTCTTCCATGTCTTTTATGTTCTTAGGTTTACGCTCATGAAGAAAAGCAAGGAAAGACTCATTGACAGAGGAAATAACTTTATCTCGAAGTAGTAAGTCCATAAGGGCTTCATATGTTTTTTTTTTCTGTTTTAGACAGCTCAATCCAACGTGTGAATGTAAGGCGTATCTTCGTAATAAAGTCAGAGAACTCTACTCCAGTTTCTGGTAGCATTGTCTTAAAACGAAAACGATAATCTTCTTCTTTTAATTGATAACTTTTAAGTAATGTTGCCCTGACAACATCATAATTAGTTCTGCCAGATTCCTCTACTGCCATTACAGTACTTAATGGTTCACCTGAAAGTAACCCCATCAGTTGTCCGACATATTGTTCCTTATCTACCTTATGCGTTACGCATGTTAATTGAAATCTATCAAGGTAGAAGGTTATGTCGTCCTTTAGAGGGTTGAAAGGGGGCAATTTGACTTTATAAGTACTCTCCTTTATCTTACCCGAAGTTGTTTGAGGAGCACTCTTATTCATGATCTTTAATTTCTCCAACTCCAAAGCTAAGAGTTTTTCTTCATGTTCCATTTTTGCTTTTCTTTCATCAGCAGCAGCTTGAAGTTTCCTCTCTTCAGCAGCAGCTTGAAGTTTCCTCTCTTCAGCAGCAGCTTCTCTGTCTAATCTTTCATTCTCAGCTTCAGCTTGAAGTTTCCTCTCTTCAGCAGCAGCTTGAAGTTTTTTCTCTTCCATCTGGAATTTCCTTTCATCTGCCTGCATTTGCAATTTTAAATTCTCAGATTCAATCTTCTTTTGTTCAGCTTCTCTGTCTAATCTTTTATTTTCAGCTTCAGTTTCCATCTTCTTTTGTTCAGCTTCTTTTTCTATTTTCAGTCTCTTTTCTTCTGACTTCAATGCCTTGGCATATTCAGTCGTTGCGAATTCCTCCAATTTCTCACCAGTTTTACCAAGGGATTTCCCTTGTCCAATAAAGTATTCTAATGTAGACATTCTGTCTAACAATGTGAGATCAGACCTGAAAAATTAAATAAATTACCTTATCCCAACCTCAATGGGAGACAAGTCTGTAATACTAGACTTGTATACACACTTCACTTTATTCTATCCCAATCTCCGTGGGAGACAAGTCTTTTAATCAAAAACTTGTATAATCACCTTGTTTCTCTATCATAATATCATAAATAACCTCTGTCTGAAAAGTGCATCATATTAATAATAATAATAGTCTATGACCAAGTATATATATATAGACTGTGTATGATAAACATGTATACAATAACAATACAAAGACAAGAATATAGAACAACCGAAAACGTTCGCAGAAGTCAAATCAAAAATAAAGCTTAACTAAATCTAATGTTGCAAAGAATTGCAACGATAACTGCGAAAAATTAAACAAAACAAATGACAACACTGTTATAAACAAAAAGATGTATAGAAATAAATGAAAGGAAGAGAAGGCAGACAAATACAAACAAATGAAATCAAAACTAAAGAGAAAAAAAATATGACAACAACAACGATGAAAAGCACACTACGTCACAGCTAAACAAAAAATAGCAACAATTGTCGCTAGCAAATTTCACTGTGGAAAATTTGCACAATCCCTAAAGAAAACGCTCTCATTAGACCCTCTATCACGTGGGATATTCTAAAGGAGTCACTTTCCCAACCAACCAGCAAAATATACACACTAACACAACATATAGTATGTAAATACACAATATAAAAAATGTGTATAGAGGAAGGCTCAGTTGAACATAAATAAAGGCACAGTTTAACACATAAACGGGCCACTTATCTCAAGCACAATCCTCAAACACCCGCAAAGATGCAGTACAATGCGGTACAACTGTAAACAGTAAAGGTAGACGATCCACCGTTGAAGTACCCAGCAACTTAACAACAGGTAGTGGTCTCCAAATGTCCAGCTACAATGTCATATCCAACAAACCAGTTGAAACCGGAAGATCCAACGTTGGTATGTGTAGACTGTAATATGTAAACAATAGCTTGAACTGTTTACAACCTGAGCTTTGACGTAAACAACGTGACTTGAACGTAACAATATATAGCCATTGACGACTGTCAAAATGCAGAAGGGTGTTTACTTCTGTAGCACAGCGTAAATGAACTTCATAAGCAGCTGTGGTCCATGAAGCAGTATAAGGCGTTGACCTGCTTAGTACCGTCGCTGCGTAGCTGACACTCCACGATGTAATGTAGAAACCCACGAATCTGGTCCATCAGATGTTAAATCTGGTGTTAAAGACTGGATTTTTTATATATCATGTTGAAGAGTATCTAGGTCACCAGCGTGAGGCGCTACCAGGGTGTAATGCAGACACTCACACACAAACAGCATACAGGTTTCTCAGGTGTGTAGTACTCGTAATAGGATGTGGTCGAGAGTAAAGGAGTGTGTGTAGGAAACAGCAGATCGTGGACACGAAGTCGTATAGGCTCTTATTCAGCTACACACCAAACTCACTCCACCACAAGTAGAAGTCATAGACGTGGATAATACAGATGACTTTTCTTCAACATTTATTACGGCAACAGTACGCTGACAGACGACACAGTCAATTGAACAAGGATCATGGACATTTCATGTGTGGTAATGATTATAAACATCGAGCATCATAAATCTTGCATAGCTCATGTATAAGATGCTAGTAGAGCTGGCTTGACAATTTACGTTCGTTCATACTGTAGCTCAGGGCCCCTGACTAAACGCGTCAGGTAGTCCTTTAACAAATATCCCGCACGATAAAGGCGGTTCCATTTACTTAATACCAAAGTCTATGAACTTGTTTAATGAAAGTCAAGACTTCATCTGGCTTCACACGCCAGACACTTCTTCTTCTGCTCAAAGATATCGGCCGTAATATTGGGCCTCTATAATAATGTGAACAACTGTGTATTCTTCATAGGCAGGTATAATCATCCATGCCGAAACATACCGCTAACATGCGGTTTTCATAATAATCTCTCTTCACTGGGCTTCTGTATAATAGTTAGACGAATAGTCTTAGTTGGCTACATCGAGCACACATAATGGACTCTGTATCTCAAAGAACTGTGAGCTCTACTCACAGGTTCCCACAAAATGGTCTGCAACTTAGGCATAATAATTAAGTTTCTTTTACCTTTGACAGAATCCAAGAAATACACAGATAACAACTGTCGTCATTCTTGACGAACAGAATAACTCTGGGGAGAATCACTAACATCACAGTCACACTGAAGACTATCTTTCCCCCAGATAATGCAGAGAAGTACAACGGACATACTAGTCCGGTCAGAACCCAGCTCATCACTCCCTGACGGAAGTCTCTCCGTTTCGCGCTCAAAAAAACTTGCGCATGCGTAGACAGAACAGATCTGAGAACAGCTAACCCCGACTTAAGACAGGTCAACACAATGAATAAAACAAAGGGAAGATAACCCCAAATCAACCTGTCCCACAGAGTTAATATACAGTTCTCTAACTTAGTTCATCAAAAAATACGAATAGATTTACGTCTTATGAAACCGTCAAAAACGACAGCAACACATATGTATCCGTGACTCTTTGGGGCTATCACTTTTCTTCTAACAGGACTGTGGGCTATACATCGAGGGAAAGGATCATACCAATGGGTCTATCATTCTTGTAGCAATTCATTGACTTTATGACTATTTGTATATGTTTGATGTAATCTTATATGTTGTGATGGAAGTTTATTTTGATAATTAAACTTCACATTTAAACTTAATCAGTGTGGCGGTCAGTTCGTTCTCAATTATCTATATTTTCATTGTCATAGGTTCATGTCTGTGTGTCTATTGTAGTCACTTATGTGTGTGTGTATGGGAGGTATATATATATATATATATATATATATATATATTACTATATATTATATTAGATTTGTCTGACTAATCTAACTCTGTTGTAGATGATAGGCTGACTGAGAGAAGCTTCTCGAGTGCCAGAGACAGAATCTAATATAGTTCCTCCATCTCACCTGTGAAATCTATTTCTATTTTATCACCTCCCACTGAGCTCTCACTTATGTCTATGTCTACTCAGAAGGGACCCAACTAAGTCTTAATCACCTATCACAAATGTACGATAAAGGAGACCAAAATAATATGAACAATGTTAGTATTCATCCACATATGTGTGCGTTCAAACGGATAGTGTTTGTAACTCAAACTGTAATGGTTGATAGGAGAATGGACACAAACCAAAGTCCATATTCAAACGAACTCAGCAATGTAAATCGAAACAATCCGGTGCAATATTGGAACGTTTGATGCGAATCCCCGGAATATTAAAAGTCAATTGTCATTCGCAAGTGTTTCTCAGCATGAAACCGGTGTAATCCAACGATGTAATATCAAAAGGCGTAGATTATGCTGAATGTTCTGACTTGAGCCGAAATACGTAATTATTTTCGAAATATCAACATGTGGTGAAAATGTCAGCGATAATGTCATAGCATTTGCGCAATTGAATGCTGGATAGAAATGTTTAGAAGCATTGAAGTACCAGACATCAATCCGTTGTTTGTAGTTGAAGTTCATCGTAAGTTCAATTATGGAAGCGTGAGGATTCATCACTTTGAAACGATAAAACGTGAGGACTCGTAAATTTGATCAGTGTTGCCAATCTACAATTCTTGATTATTGAATATGTATATAGTACATAACTGTTATGTTGTTCATACGAAATAAGTTGTCATTGTTCATCTGTTGAAGATGTTGGGTGTCTGGACAAAGAGTCAGCGATGACATTTTCCGAACCCGGAATCGACTCTATCTCGAATTGAAACGGCTGTAGGATGATTGAAAACCTTGCCTGTGTTGGGTTTTTATGATTGGCTCGTCTGAGTGCTGCTACCGATTTCTGATCTGTTTGCACAATAAATGGTGCACCTAGAAGAAATTTTTCCAACTTCTGTATAGCCCATATGACGGCTAATAATTTTCTGTCGATCACTGAATACTTTTTTTTTTTTTTTTTTCGCGTACGCCCGCTAATACTCGAGGCGAAATCTCAGGTTATTACTATGACTAACCTGACATTGATTTTACGTGAGTATCCCTTTTTACTTGTACAGAGACAGGTGTCCCTCGCCATTCAGGCAAATACTCTCCGATTTCGGAGGTACCCATTGCAGCTGGGTCGGCTCAGGAGCCGCCAATCCCTGGTCGACAACACTCCTTCAAATGTCCTCGCCAGGTCTCGAGTTAATCCAGTCCAATTCCCGGTCGACGAAAAATCCTCAAATGCCGTCGCCCGGGTTTGATCCTGAATCACCCGGTCGCCAGAGCGGTGTTGTAACCACTACGCTAGCGCGGCTCCTACTGAATACTTTCTTTCTGTGTCTGTTAGTTTTCTCGAGATAAATAACGTAGGATGAAGAACGCCATCATGTTTTTGTAAAAGGCTCGCACCTAAGCCCACGATGCTAGCGTCTGTGTGTAGAATGTATATTTTATTAATATCAGACAACCGTAAGATAGGTGGCCGTGAAAAAATATTAAGAATATGAGCAAACGTTTTGTCGCAGTCGTCAGTCCACTTGACATTCGTAGGCATGCCTTTCCTTAACAGGGAAGACAATACTGCGGTGATGGACGATAAATTCGGGATAAACCTACTATAATATTGTATTAGACCCAATAAACTCCTAACTTGCTTTTTTTGTCTTGGGTATTCTTCTTCTTCTTTGATCATTAGCCGCCGACCGTCAAAGCAGTCAGTGGCCATCACGCCTAGTGGCGTCTTGTAGGGCAACAACAAATTGATTCCACTTTGCTCGGTCGGTGGCCATCCTTCGTAAAGTGCCCCAACTCTGGTTCATTCTTTGCATCTCAGCCTCCACAGTCCTCCGCCAGGTTGTTTTTGGTCGGCCTCTCTTTCGTTTTCCTTCAGGGGTCCAAAGCATAGCTGTTCTTGTGATGGCATCGGGGTCTCTTCTGAGGACATGACCAACCCAGCTCCAGCGTCTGCCAGCTATGATGGTGTGCATGTCCTCTTGCTTGCTACGAGTAAGCAGATCTTTGTTAGTGATGGTATTTGGCCAAAAGATTCGGTGAATTTTTCTTAGGCATGTTGTGTGAAAAGAGGACAATTTCGACAATTCCTTCTCTGTAACTCTCCAGCATTCCGCACTATAGAGAAGCTGTAGTAAAATCTGCGAGAATAATCGCTCATTTTAGTAAGATTTTAGTCATAAAATGATAATAAATAAACCCGCCCTATTGTGTCTGACGGTGATCTTCTCACACGCCAGAATAGCGCTGAATTTTGTGCCGTGGAACGGCTTAGAACCTATCCCACCATTTAAACCTACCCGCTTTCCTTGTGACGTACATTTTTAACATTTTGCCCGATCTGATAGAGAGTGCGGCAAGACTTACAATTAACGATTTTGCGGAAGTGTGCCGCCAAACTACTGTCTGAATTAACATAATATTTTGACTTTAACGCTGGTAATCAGTAGTAATCCTTACATTTTTTGGTAGTGTAACACGAGACAATACAAATATTTAACGCCTATTCAAATACCCGCCGCTCAAAACCCCGCTTCGCTTGACACGTTGTGCCTTGCATATATACACGATGTGGCAAAGCCAACAGAGGCAAACACGCAGACAATTTTATTTCCTCCTCGCGGTAGTATTTCTGACGTCACTAAAACAAGTAGTTATTTGAAAATACATGCTAGCGAGAGATGAGAAAAGGGGGGAAGATGGTCGTCTTGTGTAAAATTTTTATTTGACGATTGACAATGACAAAATTTAAAATCTAAACCATAATGAAACTGACCATAAAAATCATATGGTAGTATAGCTTAAAGTCCACTGAGCAAGAATATGTTTTAAATAATAATGTACTCCAAGTATTAGTCAAGTTATTGAGAAAATACTAAATGTCTACGGACGCTCGACCAGACAGACTTGTTCCTGCTTGTTTTTTTCATAACGTTAGTGGGGACGGCAGCTTAGAAAAGAGGCATTGAGGTACATTCAAATTCGCTTGGGTAACAAGAGTATAGGAGGGAAAGGGGAGCGGTAGGAAAATGTAATCCAAAACGAAACATCTTTTTGTATTGGCATTACTAAGGCAGACTGGCCAATCGACTACCAGACGCAGGTTTTGTTTGGAATTATTTTTGTTTTTCAAAAAACTACATTTGAATTCTGGTAGTCGCAAGCTTTCGATTGGCCAGTGCTAATAAATATTAGCAAAAGGCTTTCATTATTCATTGCCAGTTGAACAAAACTTTTCATTCAAATACGCTGAGATCAGCTGCGTTAATTTTAAAATTAAATAAAGAAGTATTCACAGTCTGGACAGTGCAGAAGAAACTGAGGCCACTTCTTTGCAAGTCAGCGTCATTTGTTTATATTTCTTGAAATTGGTGGTAAGAATGCTTTATGAATTAATATGTTTAATTCCATTGCCAAAGTTAGATACTGCTATTGGGAAAAGTGAAGGACGTGCCGGGATCAGACATTGTTGAGTCCTCACATTAAACTGTATCTAACTGATGTATGTTATCATGATTGTGTTTTCATATTATTGCATTAGAATATTAGTAAGTCTATGTGTTCCATGAACACTGTTTAACATGCCTGAAGCATTGATTTTAAAAAAAAAAAGAAAAGAAGAGAAAATCATACCAAAGGAAATGTGGTTACTCCACATTATTTTATTGAGGAAAACTATGTAAACGTACAGTGGCGTATCTGCCATAGGGACCTGAGGTGTGGTCACAGCAAGGTGGGAGTCATGTAAAATTAGGGGCGAGTGCACCTGTAATGCACGCGAGGCTGACCCCATATCACCGTAGGAGAATAATAAATATAATAAGTGATCAGATATAAAAGGCCAGGGTGTCCTTTTGTTGCAGAGGTTTTATTTCCTGGTGCCAGCCGGTAACAGGAAACCTGCTGAGAGAGAATAAAGCCATGAAGTCTCCGACCATTCGTTTAAGCTGTCAAAAGATAACGGGAGGAGCTTGGGCATTTTGAGAGATCGAGATTTTCTGCAACTTCATACTGTATTATCATTCTACAAGGAATCCCAGGTGATGTGTTAAGCATCTGGGTATATCTGACACTTTCGTTTAATAAACACTGGTATTTCAAATCATACTCAGGAAGTTTATGGGGTGTGATGAAACTACAGCCCCTCATACACAGTGACTCTCCCTCTTAGATGAATAAAGTGAAAGCTGTGAACATTCCAATAGGAAAGATATATATTGACTTTATAGTTATTGGGCAAATTGTCCACACATTTTTAGTTGATCTTTTCTGTAAACTATCTTGTCCTCATTTTCAAAGACCTGTCCAAAAGATATGGCTGGACAGGCAGATTAAATTGTACAGAAAAAACACTCATTTTTAAAGAAAAACTTAACCACTGGTTTTATTCACTTCCTCATAGAAAATTAAAGTGTTTTTGTGTTGTGTACCATCATTTCATTTCTCCCCTAGACACTAGGTACATCATACACCAGACACTAGAGCCAAAATAGCGACCGTGTGAGATCTAGGGAGGTAGCGTTAGGTTCCATGCACATAATTCATCATCATCATTTATAGAGTCAGGGGCCTACATGTGCTTGACCTCACACGGTTATTACAGACACGGATTTCATTCTTTTTAGGATACCATCATAACCTCCCCAGCAAATCAAACTTTGCTACATAAATTGGTAGGCTTGTCCGGGGATTTGAATTTCTCCTAGTACTACATACATTGGGGTCTGGGTTAGCATTAACAACATTCTATTTTTCCCAGGGAATCCCCATATATTATTACCCAAGATTTGGGAAGTGAAGAAAGTGTCAGAACCCAGAATTAATTAAATAAATCTGTACTTAGAAACTTAGTACATTTTGTATTTATCAGGATGGCAGATCTGGCCAAGTTTCGCTCCGCGGCTGTGCAGACTGCTAGGGAAATGAATATGGAGGGACAAATCTTGATTGACTATGTCACCTCAGAATGTGATAAATTTATTGCCAGGGAAGAACATAGGTTAGCTGAAGAGAGGAGAATACAGGTAGAAGAGGCTATGGAGATTAAGAAATTAGAGTTAGATAGAGAGGCTGAGATTAAAAGGTTGCAAATTGAGGCTGAGAAGGAGGCTAGGGCTTTAGAAGCAGAAGAAAAACGACAGCAAAGGGAAGCAGAAGATAAAAGATTACAGAGGGAGCATGAGTTGCGACTAAGGGAGTAATAGTTGCAAGGCCTTGCTCGGGACAATGGTCACAGCCCCTCTACCTCCGATGCTACTGCTAGTCAGGGGGCCTCCAACTCAGCCATGGGGTTCCATTTAGACTATTTTGTAGAAAAGGATGATGACATTGAGTCATATTTAAGCAGATATGAAGTATTAGCCACTACTTATGGGTTAGAAAGAGAAAAATGGGGTGTAAAGTTGTCTCAGGGTCTTCGGGGAACAGCTTATGAAGTGTTTTCTAAAATGAGCAGGGACGACCAAGACAACTATGACATGTTGAAGCAGGCTCTTCTGTTAAGATAGGAAAACAACGGAGAGTTTTATAGAAAGAAATTTAGGAATGCCAGGCTACTGTCGGGTGAGACCTATCACCAGTTCTCCGCCCGGTTAGAAACGTATATGGAGAAATGGGCTTCTTTGGGGAAAACCCAAGATCTCAAAGAGATGATACTCATAGAACAGATGAGAGAGTCCATGGCTCCAGACATGAGAAAGTTCCTCATGGAACAGGGCGCGGAGAGGCTGGGTGAGATAATTAATGTCGCTGAGAGGTATCAGGCAGCCCAGGCAGAGGTAGCTGGCATCAGGAAAAAACCAGTAGATCAGTATAAGGCTCCTCAAAACCATAATAAATTCGACAACAGAAGTAAGCAGAACTTTGATAGGCCTCGAAATGATTTTAAAAATAAAACCTCACATTTCAATGACAGAAAGAATGATGAAAGAAAACCTTTTCATCAAGGTAGATGGTGTTGTAAACATTGTAAGAAGGAGGGACATGACACTAAGTTTTGTAAAAGTAAACCTTCTGGATTGGCTGCTATGAGAAGGGGGAACCAGGAAGTAAAGGACAAACCTGCTGGACAGCAGGAACCTTATCACCCCCCAGTTTGTGAGGATGTTGTATGCAATGATGTCACCATTAGGTGCCTCTATGATACAGGTTTAGATTTTGATGCTGTCGTGAGCTCGCACTTGGTGAACCCAGATCAGTATACCACAGAAACAGTGGAGATACAAGGGGCGACCAAGGACCTACCACTCATGAAACTTCCCATTGCAAGGATAACAGTGAAAACTCGCTATGTGGAAGGGATAATCAGAGCAGCAGTGATAGATGCACCCATCTACCCTCTGATATTGGGGTGTCGTTATGTCTACTTGGGGAATCCCAAGAGACCTGTGGTCTTGGCAGCTGTCCAGACCCGATCACAATCCAGAAAGGAAGAAGATGAACCTATAAATACTCATCCAGAGGAGATGAGGAAGGCACAGGCTGAAGATAGGTCACTGAAGCCGTGCTATAAGAAACTCCCAAAGAGCCATACTCCTCCTAATAAAGGAGAATTCTATATGAAGAATAAATTGTTATATAGGAAGGCCGGCACTGGTTCAGCTGGTCACGGACAGCTGGTCCTTCCCAGTTCATATAGGGAAAAGGTAATGGAGTTAGGTCATGCTATCCCCTTCAGTGGTCACATGGGGATTAGCGCAACAGGCCAGCGTATAGCTTGTCATTATTTCTGGCCAAGGATAACGGAAGACATAAAGAGATATGTAAAATCCTGTCCCGAATGCCAGAGAGTAGCTCCAAAGCATTGGACTGCTCCAGCAACTCTTGGGGAAATGCCCATAGTTGGAACCCCTTTTGAGAGAGTTGCAGTGGATATTGTGGGACCTCTCACTCGGACCAAGAGGAGGAACAGTTACATCCTTACTGTGGTAGACACTTGTTCTATGTGGGGAGAGGCGGTAGCCCTGTCATCAATCGATTCGAAACATGTGGCAGAGGCATTACTTACGATATTCACAAGGTTAGGATTCCCGCATCAAATCTTGACTGATAATGGCTCACAGTTCAAGGGGAAACTAACAGAAGAGGTTTTCAGGTTGTTTCAAGCCAAGCACTTTCATTGTAGTCCGTATCACCCCCAAGGGAACGGCCAGGTAGAGAGATGCAATGGGACTCTCATTTCTATCCTGAGAAAGCTGGCACATGAGAAACCTGATACGTGGGACCAATACTTGCCCGCCGCATTGTTTGCGTACCGGGAAGTACCACATAATTCAACCGGAATGGCACCCGCAACCCTGTTATTTGGGAGGCCAATAAAAGGTCCTCTAGAAGCTTTGTTAAGGACCTGGACAGATGAGAAGGCAGAGGAGACTGTTACCTCATCTTATCAATATGTGAACGAACTGACCACTCGTTTAAAAACTAGTTGGAAACTGGCAAATGATAATTTGAGACAAGCCAGGAAAAAGCATGCTGCTTATTATAATAAGAAAGCTAAGGATAGGGAACTTGCTGTAGGGGAGAAGGTACTTCTTCTTTTGCCAGGCAGCAACAATAAACTTCAGATCGGATGGCAAGGGCCATACACAGCTTTGGAAAAGGTATCCAGAACAAATTATAAGATAGACAAAAAGGGAAAGGAAAAAGTCTATCATGTGAACCTTTTGAAGAAATATCTGGACAGACAAATCCAGGAAGGAACACACCTATTGGCCTTGTCTATTGCAACCGAAATGAAAAATGACCCTCTCTCCTCATTCGAATATCCACTGAAACCCAGTGAAACGTTTGCACATGTGAAGATCAGTAATCACCTGACAAAAGGACAGAAGGAGAAGGTTCAACAGGTCCTTGAGAAACATACAGATGTGTTAACGGATAAACCGGGGCACACAAATTTGTTGGAATATGATATGAAACTACTAGACCCAGCACCTATCTGTATGAGGCCCTATTCTATTCCTTTCGCTAATGAAAAAGCTTTGAAAGAGGAGATAGATTATTTGTTACAAGAAGGAATTATTTCTCACAGTGAGTCTCCTTATAGTTCCTGTGTGGTTTTGTTGCGGAAACCATCGGGAGAACATAGACTGTGCATAGATTACAGGAAACTGAATGCTGTCACAGAAGGTCAGGTAGATCCATTACCTGATACTACTCAACTATTTGCCAGGCTGAACAAGGCAAACTATTTTTCTAAGGTGGATCTTAGCAAAGGCTAATATCAAATTCCAGTAAAGCCTGAGGTTCGACCTTATTTAGCCTTTAGCACCTCGGAAGGTCATTATGAGTTCAACATGTTACCGTTTGGGTTGAAAAATGCCCCGAGTGTGTTTTCAAGGATGATGCGAAAATTATTGGATCCCCTGAAAAATCCATGTATTTCGAATTTTATGGACGATATCCTCATTGCTACGGAAACATTGGAGGAACACGTTACCTCTTTGAATATGCTGTTTGATAGACTCAGAGAGGCTAACTTAACCGCTAGGCCAACAAAATGTTGTTTTGGTTGTAAAGAGTTGGAATTCTTGGGACATACTGTACATCAGGGTAGCATGACCCCTGATCCCAAGAATCTGGAAAAATTGAAAAGAGCACCTAGGCCAAAAACAAAGAAAGATGTGCGATCTTTCGTGTCGTTGGGTGGTTTTTACCAAAAGTACATTAAACATTTTAACTCTATATGTGCTCCTCTGACGGATTTAACTCGAAAAGGCCAACCTGATACAATAAATTGGTCCGCACAGTGTGAATTGGCTTACCAGGAGTTAAAAGAAAAACTCACAAGCAGGCCAGTATTGCAATTGTCTGACTTGAATCAAGAATTTATCGTGAGAAGTGACGCAAGCAATGTGGGCCTAGACGCTACATTGTTGCAAAGGTCCTCCTCACAAGATGGGGAATTGAACCCAGTCACTTATGCAAGCCGAAAGTTAAACAAGGCGGAAAAAAATTATTCAACAAGTGAAAAGGAATGTCTAGCTTTGATATGGGCTATAAAAAAATTCCAGATTTATTTATATGGCAGGACATTTGTGGTCCAAACGGATCGTTCACCACTCGTATTCCTGTCACAGGCCAAGCATGAAAATTCTAGATTATTGAGAGGGTCTTTATTATTGCAGCCATACTCATTTCTGATTGAATATATTCCCGGCCCTCAGAACGTAGGTGCAGACTTTTTGAGTAGACATCCTTATGATGAAGATCAGAAAAACGCGTAAGACTTCATTGAGCTAAGTTATCTCGCAGATTATAACCTGCAAATGAATGCATGTTTTAGGATGGGAGGTGTGTAGTAAAATCTGCGAGAATAATCGCTTATTTTAGTAAGATTTTAGTCATAAAATGATAATAAATAAACCCGCCCTATTGTGTCTGACGGTGATCTTCTCACACGCCAGCATAGCGCTGAATTTTGTGCCGTGGAACGGCTTAGAACCTATCCCACCATTTAAACCTACCCGCTTTCCTTGTGACGTACATTTTTAACATTTTGCCCGATCTGATAGAGAGTGCGGCAAGACTTACAATTAACGATTTTGCGGAAGTGTGCCGCTAAACGACTGTCTGAATTAACATAATATTTTGACTTTAACGCTGGTAATCAGTAGTAATCCTTACATTTTTTGGTAGTGTAACACGAGACAATACAAATATTTAACGCCTATTCAAATACCCGCCGCTCAAAACCCCGCTTCGCTTGACACGTTGTGCCTTGCATATATACACGCTGTGGCAAAGCCAACAGAGGCAAACACGCAGACAATTTTATTTCCTCCTCGCGGTAGTATTTCTGACGTCACTAAAACAAGTAGTTATTTGAAAATACATGCTAGCGAGAGATGAGAAAGGGGGGAAGATGGTCGTCTTGTGTAAAATTTTTATTTGACGATTGACAGTGACAAAATTGAAAATCTAAACCATAATGAAACTGACCATAAAAATCATATGGTAGTATAGCTTAAAGTCCACTGAGCAAGAATATGTTTTAAATAATATGGTACTCCAAGTATTAGTCAAGTTATTGAGAAAATACTAAATGTCTACTGACGCTCGACCAGACAGACTGTTGTTCCTGCTTGTTTTTTCATAACGTTAGTGGGGACGGCAGCTTAGAAAAGAGGCATTGAGGTACATTCAAATTCGCTTGGGTAACAAGAGTATAAGAGGGAAAGGGGAGCGGTAGGAAAATGTAATCCAAAACGAAACATCTTTTTGTATTGGCATTACTAAGGCAGACTGGCCAATCGACTACCAGACGCAGGTTTTGTTTGGAATTATTTTTGTTTTTCAAAAAACTACATTTGAATTCTGGTAGTCGCAAGCTTTCGATTGGCCAGTGCTAATAAATATTAGCAAAAGGCTTTCATTATTCATTGCCAGTTGAACAAAACTTTTCATTCAAATACGCTGAGATCAGCTGTGTTAATTTTAAAATTAAATAAAGAAGTATTCACAGTCTGGACAGTGCAGAAGAAACTGAGGCCACTTCTTTGCAAGTCAGCGTCATTTGTTTATATTTCTTGAAATTTGTGGTAAGAATGCTTTATGAATTAATATGTTTAATTCCACTGCCAAAGTTAGATACTGCTATTGGGAAAAGTGAAGGACGTGCCGGGAGCAGACATTGTTGAGTCCTCACATTGAACTGTATCTAACTGATGTATGTTATCATGATTGTGTTTTCATATTATTGCATTAGAATATTAGTAAGCCTCTGTGTTCCATGAACACTGTTTAACATGCCTGAAGCATTGATTTTAAAAAAAAAAAAAAAAGAAGAGAAAATCATACCAAAGGAAATGTGGTTACTCCACATTATTTTATTGAGGAAAACTATGTAAACGTACAGTGGCGTATCTGCCATAGGGACCTGAGGTGTGGTCACAGCAAGGTGGGAGTCATGTAAAATTAGGGGAGAGTGCACCTGTAATGCACGCGAGGCTGACCCCATATCACCGTAGGAGAATAATAAATATAATAAGTGATCAGATATAAAAGGCCAGGGTGTCCTTTTGTTGCAGAGGTTTTATTTCCTGTTGCCAGCATGTAACAGGAAACCTGCTGAGAGAGAATAAAGCCATGAAGTCTCCACCATTCGTTTAAGCTGTCAAAAGATAACGGGAGGAGCTTGGGCATTTTGAGAGATCGAGATTTTCTGCAACTTCATACTGTATTATCATTCTACAAGGAATCCCAGGTGATGTGTTAAGCATCTGGGTATATCTGACACTTTCGTTTAATAAACACTGGTATTTCAAATCATACTCAGGAAGTTTATGGGGTGTGATGAAACTACAGCCCCTCATACACAGTGACTCTCCCTCTTAGATGAATAAAGTGAAAGCTGTGAACATTCCAATAGGTAAGATATATATTGACTTTATAGTTATTGGGCAAATTGTCCACACATATTTAGTTGATCTTTTCTGTAAACTATCTTGTCCTCGTTTTCAAAGACCTGTCCAAAAAATATGGCAGGACATTCAGATTAATTTGTACAGAAAAAACACTCATTTTTAAAGAAAAACTTAACCACTGGTTTTATTCACTTCCTCATAGAAAATTAAAGTGTTTTTGTGTTGTGTACCATCATTTCATTTCTCCCCTAGACACTAGGTACATGATACACCAGACACTAGAGCCAAAATAGCGACCGTGTGAGATCTAGGGAGGTAGCGTTAGGTTCCCTGCACATAATTCATCATCATCATTTATAGAGTCAGGGGCCTACATGTGCTTGACCTCACACGGTTATTACAGACACGGATTTCATTCTTTTTAGGATACCATCATAACCTCCCCAGCAAATCAAACTTTGCTACAGAAGCACAGAAAGCACACAGTTCTGATATAATCTTAATTTTGTGCTTGTGCTGTATTGGGAGGACTTCCAGTTGTTGTTTAGGCTAAAGAAGGCTGTTCTTGCCTTATTCATTCTGATGTTGATGTCTTTGCCTGCCCCACCGTCTGGTGTTACTATGCTTCCTAGGTATGTGAAGGTATCTGTCTGTACCAATTGCTGATTCCTTACTGATATGGGCTCAGGGTTGCTCACATTGAGCGTCATGACCTCAGACTTCTTTAAATTGATATTCAAGCCCACCTGCTGGCTAAACTTATTAAGTCTATCCGTTTTTTCCTGGATGTGTTGATGTGAATGTGCTAGTAGTGCAATGTCATCTGCATATTCCAGATCTTCCAATGTAGAAAATGTTGTCCATTTTATTCCTCTTGGACTGCCCTCTGTTGTCTGGCGCATCACCCAGTCTATGACTGTTAAAAATAGAGTGGTTGATAAGGGCATCCCTGTCGTACTCCTGTCTTCACCTCAAAGGTTAGGTTGCTCTGCCCAACACTACACGTAAAGTTGGCATAGAGGCTTTTTATGATTGACACTATGCAGCTTGGAATTCCATAAGCCCTCAGTATTTTCCATAAACTGTCCCTATGTATGCTTGTCTTGGGTATAGACAACTTTAAAATCTTATCAACATTTTGTTGAATAGTCTGAATGCGACCAGTCCCAATAATATGTCCAAGGAAAGTAATTTCCTGAACTGCGATTTGGACCTTAGTCGGTCTTGCAGTCAAATTATTTGACCGTAAAATTTCTAATAAAGAACTGAGTGCTGTAAAATGTTCTTCAAATGACGAACTGAATAAACAGATATCGTCTATGTAAGTAATAATATCTGTTCTATGTGATAATATTTTTCGCATCATGCGAATAAACGTTGCCGGTGCGTTCATAAGCCCAAAAGGCATCACGTTCCACTGATATAGCCCCTGTGGAGTGGAGAAAGCAGTGAGGTATTTGGCATGTTCTGTTAAGGGAATTTGCCAATATCCCTTAGTCAAGTCAATTTTAGTAAAAAATTTAGCTGTTGCAAGCCGAGTAAGTAGGTCGTCAAGCAGTGGATGTGGTTCACTGTCAGCGACTGTCTGAGCGTTTAATTTTCTATAATCGACACACAATCTAATGTTATTATCTTTTTTCTAACTATGACTAGTGGAGAAGAAAATGGAGAATTGCTATTCTCAATAATGCCTAAACTTAACATCTGATTAAGTTCCTGAGCTGTCTTTTCTTGGTAATGTATTGGAACTGAATAAGGACGAAGTTTTATAGGTGTGTTGTCCTTAAGAATGATTTCGTGAGAAATGACTGATTTACGACCTGGTATGTCGGTTAAAAACATCAGAATAAGATTCTAAGAGTTCAGAAATTTGTTGACTTTGTTGAGATGAAACTGAAGTAGAGATAGTCACATCTCGCCACGATTCTGTAGCTTGTAAAGTAGGTACAGGAAGAGACATGTGGATTTCAGGAAAAGATGATTCTTCCTCCTGAATAACCGATAGACTAGAATATTGGCAAGAACCAACTGATTTGTCTTCTAGATCATGAAAGATAGATTGTAAGTGTTCAGGGCGAGTATAGAATTCTTTAAGCATGTTAATATTATAAATTTTCTTATGACCCTTAATGCCTAGTACGTAGTCCACGTCAGAAATTCTGTCCAATACTTTAAATGGACCATTCCATGCGATCAATAGTTTATTTTCCTTCCGTGGGAGTAGCACGAAAGCTTCGTCACCAGGAAACAACTGGCGTCTGTTTTTATTTAGGAATAGTCTTGCTTTATATTTTGCAGCCTCCGAAGAAGCTGTTGCCATCTGGCAAGCGTCTATAATTTTTTTTACGCAAGTTAATGACGTGTTCATAGGATGACTGGGTATCCTGAGTCATCTCAGAGTCGAGTAGAAGATCTTTTATTAGTCCCATTGGACCTCTTGGTGGAGCACCAAACACCAATTCGAACGGAGAGAAGCCGGTTTGTTCATGCGGCACCTCTCGGTAAGCGAACAGAATAGCTGGGAGGACTCTGTCCCAGTCTTGAGGATACTTTACCGTAACCTTATGTAGTAATTGTTTAATGGTGCGGTTGAGACGTTCAACTGAACCATTGCTCATGGGTGATAGACACTACTAATACTCCTTCCTGTGTTAAGAGTCTTCATTACCTCAGTCATGGTGTCAGAGACAAATTGAGGACCATGATCTGATAGTAACTTTTTAGGAAATCCTAGTCTAGAAAAGATTAGTAGAAGAGCATCAGTTATGTCTGATGTAGTTGTGTTCTTAAGGGGTATGGCTTCTGGCCATCGTGTACATAAGTCGACACATGTTAAAATATATCTATGACCTCTTGCAGAAGGCAAAAGAGGACCAATTATGTCTATTACCATTTTATCAAAAGGACGGACTGATATGTCACATGCTTGTATGGGAGCATTATGAAACGCTCCACGAGACTTGATTTCCTGGCAAGTGACGCAGGAACGTACATACGACGCTACGTCTCGTGAGATCCCTGGACAGAAAAATGACGACAACACCCGAGAACGTGTGCGAGTGTAGCCCATATGTCCCGCGCATTGGGGGTCATGAGCATGTCGTAGTATATATGGCCTTAATGCTACTGGTACTAAGACCTGTTGTTTTTACTCTAGTCTGGTCCATACAATTCCTAAGTAAAATGTCATTCTTGATTGTAAACCAATGTTTACCTTTGTTATTAAAAGCAATATTATCATATTTATTCACCAAAGCAAAAAAAAATTTTAAAGAATTATCTGCTTTTTGCTTAGCAGCAAATGACACTCTGTCTATAACAGACTGAACATCGGTGTCATCCCGAAGATTTGAGTCAGGAACTGTACTATTTTCTTTATCCAACTCCTGAGCTTGAGCTCGTGTTGTCACTGCATTGGCCATAGACAAGTTTTGTTTTTCCCATTCCGAAATCTCGTCAGGTGTGCAATCCTTGCTGCCATGGATGCGTCCAACTGTTAAATCAGCAATCGGATTCTGAAGGAGACATACTTTAACTTTACCTGAATTAATGTCTATTATAGCAGTGGGGTAGTACTCAATTGTACCACCGAAGGTTATGCATCTAACACATTCATTAGTGGAGTAACGAGGATGTACTAAAGATTGACGGATTCCAACAGTGGTGGACCCGGAATCTCTCAAAACTGACACTATGGTTCCATCGACCAATCCTCTGTTGAAGATCAATGTACCTATCCCGTCGTTCACAGTGAGACTAACTGCTGGAATAGGCTGAGTACAAATCATCGACGTATGGTTGGCTTTCTGAAAAATAGTGCTACATTGTGGGCAACTATTTGCCACATTATAATCAACAGCACAACATGAAGATGAAGCATGTATTTGAGTATTATTATCATGACTACTTGGGGGTGCATTGCTAGTCAGCGCCGCCCCTGCATTGTGTACAAATCTTTGTGTTCCGCGCGAATTGGAACGTTGTCGATGACGATCAACTGAATTATTTTTACTCCTACCGTTGTAACTATTATTTCTGGATCTGTAAACATTATTCCAGTTATTGTTATTGTTGTTATATGACGTGACATTGTATGGTTTATTCTAGGTTGGGTTTTGTTGAAAGTTGTTGCTGTTCCTAAAATGAGGTGACTGATTTCTGGATTGTGGTCTACCTCTAAAAGAATTGTTATTCTTGTTAAAATTATTATTTTTATAATAATTATTGTCGTTATTTCTTCGCTGCATAAAATTCCTATCAAGGCTTTGAGCACGTGACCTATTATTATCACGCCATGTCGCAGCGGAAGCTACTGGTAATGCTTCTCTCAAATGAGAATTCGATATACAAACACCTGGGTGTGCAGTACAATAACACTGACAAACAACATTTTTCTTTCTTATATAAGAATAAGTGTTCTTAGGTCAGTTTCTTGCGCTGATTTCAAATCTGAAATCCGTTTATCTCTATCACGTCGGGTTCTTAAGATATTTGTGAATAAATATATTTTTGGGAAACCGTTATTTGCTCCGTTTCATTTTTACTATATAACTTATTAAAAATTAATAAAAAGCATCATAATTCTACTTTTTATACTGCTAAAAGATGCATGACATATGTTACGCGATTTTTCAAATAGTTACTGTGTTTTGAAATAATTCTGAGCAAAATATGGCTTCTAGAAGTTGTAGAAATTCGGCTGATCTGTTCTGTTACGTGTGCGGATATTTTACCGATGGTGTTGACCAGAAAAACTTTACACCATTACTAAAGAAAGCATATGAACTTTATTTCGATTCGAAAGTTGATGATGCAAATAAATCTTGGAAGCCAAATGCAGTTTGTTTGATACATTGGCAGGTTGGTTACGAAAATCGCCGAAGCATAAGTCGATGCCTTTTGGAGTGCCAGTAATATGGCGTGAACATACAAATCACACTACTGATTGTTACTTCTGCTTAACAAATATCCATGGTTTCACTTTTAAAACTAGAAAGTCTGTGGTTTATTCAAATATTGAATTGGTTTCGAAACCAGTGCCTCATGATCCAATCACGTGTCCGATCCAAGTACCACCAGAACATAATCCGTTGGACGTGAATGAACCATCAGAAAGTGATAGTTTACCTGCTTTAGAAACTAATTCTGACTCAGATTACATACCGGTGAATGATGGTGTTTACTTAATTAACCATTCAGGACTTTCAGATCTAATACGTGATCTCGCTCTTACCAAAGGACATGCGGAATTACTCGGTTCGCGACTCAAAGAATGGAATCTTTTAGCGCCCAATACTCCGATATCTAAATTTCGTCATAGACACAGAGAACTTGTTCAATACTTTGAGATGGATGATGACATTTGCTATTGCAAAGATGTAAACGGTCATGAGCACATAGTCAACGAATGGCGATTTTTCATCGATTCTTCCAAGACTAGTCTAAAAGCCGTGTTATTGCATAACAGAAATTTATTTTCATCAATTCCAGTCGCCTACTCTGTTCATATGAAAGAAACTTATGACAATATGGCTATACGTTTGGAAAAAATAAAGTACAATGACTACCAATGGCGGATTTGTGGAGACCTAAGGTCATTGCAATTCTCACGGGCATGCAGACTGGGTATACTAAATTTTGTTGCTTCCGATGTGCATGGGACAGCCGCAACAGACTGGAACATTATGCAAGAAAGGTGTGGCCTATCCGGGATCGTATGCAGCTCCGGCATAAAAATGTAATACACGAGCCATTAGTTAACAAAGACAGCTTCATTTTACCACTGTTACATATAAAGTTGGGGCTCATGAAGAATTTTGTAAAAGCGTTAGATAAAACGAGCAAAGCTTTCACTTATCTTCGAGAAAAGTTTCCGCAAGTTAGCGATGCAAAGATAAAGGAAGGTATCTTTGTAGGACCTCAGATTAGGAAAGTTATTGCAGACAAACAATTCGAGAACTTGTTACATGGTAGTGAACTTCGCGCATGGATGGCATTCAAATCGATCGTCGATAACTTTCTGGGAAATCACAAATCTGTTGACTATGTTGCATATTGTTAAGCAGTGCATAGATGCATACAGAATTATGGGATGTAACATGTCCCTCAAAATCCATTTGCTCGATTCGCATCTTGACTTTTTCCCTGACAACCTTGGCGAAGTCAGCGATGAACATGGAGAACGATTCCATCAAGATATCGCCGTAATGGAGTCACGTTATCAAGGACGGTGGAGTGTGACCATGCTTGCCGATTATTGTTAGATGCTTCATCGCGATGTACCACATGCCATTCACCGACGAAAGTCGACTGCAAAGAAATTCAAGCCTACATAACTGTTATACTTCTTGTACGAATGATGTTGTAATACTGTATGCGTTGTTAAAAAACTTCAATTGCGTATTTCTAGAGATCCCGACCTGATAGAGAAAAACGGTTTGCAGATTTAAAAACAGCGCATTAAAATTGACCAGAAAAACATAGAAATGTTAGAGAAAGAAAAAAAAAGTTTTTTTTTGTTAGTCAGTGTAATTGACTGCCATTTCTTCTAATGCAGCTATAATGAGTGGTTTGCGTTCCTGCAAAAATGACAAAAATGGTGTGCTAACGGAGGATAGAACTTTATCCCTAAGCAATAAATCAACCAGTTTATCGTAAGATTTATTCACCCCAGCGAGTTCAACTCATCTATTAAAAGTAATGCGTATATTAGCAATAAAACCTGCGAAGTCTTTGTGTGAATCAGGTAGAAGAGTTTTAAATTTCATTCTATAACCTTCCTCATCTAAGTGAAATCGTCTAAACAGCAATGCTTTTGTAGCATCATAATCATTTAGAAGTGCTGGATCTATATTCTCTATTGCATTTAATGGTTCACCAACCAAAAATTCACTGAGTTTTAAAGTCCATGCGGATTTATCAAGTTTATTTGTCTTACATACTTCTTCAAAGCGTAATAGATACGATGATAAGTCATCGAAATTTTGTTTGAACGGTGGTAATTTAAAATTGTAGTAGCCTCTAGTCTGGTTTGATGAAGACGTATTATGTGAATTATCACTATTGCTATTTGTAGCAATTTGCGCTTTCAATTTTAATTCTTCAAGACGACGAAGTGTCAATTCTTGTTCTTGTTTAAATCTTTCTTCTTGTTTCATTCTCTTTTCTTCGTCAATACGTTGCATTTCATCCCTTGCCTCCTGTTCCTTTCTCCTTTTATATTCCTTTGCTTCTCATTCAATCTCTTCTTGCTTAGCCATAGCTTTTAATTCAGCTTCCTCTTGTTTTCTAATAGCTTTCTTAGCTTCTCTCTCAGTTTCCTCTTGTTTTCTAATAGCTTCCTTAGCTTCATGTTTTGCTAGTTCCGCCACTGCAAAATCTCTAAGTGCTTCTCCTTTGTAACCAAATTGCTTCCCCACATTCATTAAAGATTCCAAAGTCGCCATGTTAAATAATATATTTACTTAGTCAATTATATCAATCTACAATATTTATATTCTGAATTATCTATGCCACAATGGCTAATATAGTACTGCGACTCACTTCGTCAAACAGCTACTTATAACGTGACTTACCAATTAGTTGTAAGCTAAAAATTCTAATTTTATTCAATATTTTATAATATTATGCCTCACTCAGGCAAAAAGAATAGTTGCTACTTGAACTACTAGTGAAAACATCAAAAAAGTATCTCAGGCATCAAGTATTTTCAATTAATTATTTATAAGTGTTATATGTTTATAATTATATAGCTATTTTATCCTATTATTAAAATCCGTCAATGCCGGTCCCAAGCCCGGATGAAAAAGGAGGAGGGCGGCCTGCATGGAGGCCGTAAGGAGGCAGCCCCTCCACCATGCAAAGGCACACCAGGCCAATCACCTGTTTGCTTTAAATCACGATTACTAGCAACACAAGAGAGAAAACTGGACTGATTCTAAAGGCGACGAACTGGAACGGACTACGGACTACGACTTATGGAACTTGGAACACAAGAAGTATAAATGGGAAGGAAGAGGAGCTGGTGGAAGAGATGAGGAAAGCAAAACTAGAAATCCTGGCTATAACGGAAACAAAGAAAAAAGGACAAGGAGTCATGGATCTCGATGGCAACACGCTGCTCTACAGTGGTGTACCCATGTCTGAAAGAGCTAAAGGGGGCGTGGGTTGCATTGTGGCCCAAAATCAAAAAGATAGTATCAAGGGATGGAACTTTGTCTCGGAGCGCATTATGGTTGTTGAACTAAAAGAAGGAGAAACCATAGTCAACCTGGTCATAGTGTATGGGCCAAATGAGGATGAGAGAGCAGAGGTCAAGGAGGAATTCTTCGAGCTGCTTCAAAGGACAGTGGATGACTGCCTAGATGAAGTTATTATGCTCGGAGATTTTAATGCCAGAGTTGGAAATGACCATGCTAGATGGGGTGGAGTTATCGGAAGATATGGAGAAGATACTCTCAATGACAATGGAAAGCGACTCCTTAGATTCTGCAGTGAGCAGAATCTGATCATTACAAACACAAAGTTCCCCCATAAGCGCATACATGCATACACTAGATGTGAACCAACAAAGAATGAGAAGTCAGTGATCGACTATGCCATTGTTCGGAGAAGCTCATTCAAATATGTCCGAGATGCTAGAGTCTGGAGGGGGCCAGAGATTGGAAGTGATCACTACCTGCTAACAATCAAAAGAACAACTGAAAGAGTTGCTCAGCCTAGGAACTGTCCAACATCACGCAAGAAACCAAGTAAACGAGCAGGAGAAATGAGCATTAGGACCTACAAGCTGAGAGAGCCAGAAATTAAGACCAGATATCAGGGGCTTATTGCTGCAGCGGTGAGCAACACAGAAGAACGACCTGATGACTTGGAAACCCTCTGGATTAAATTCAAGGATATCATAAAGACAGCTGCTGCAGAAGCATGCGGTGAAGTCCGACTTGGGAACAAGAGAAAGAGGACACCTTGGTGGACAGAGGAAGTCAAAGAGAAAATAAGAGAGAAGAAAATGGCATGGAAACAATACTTAGGAGCTAAAAACACACCAGGACAAATGGAAAAATATAGAGAATATGTGACACTCAGAACAGAAGCAAAGAACAAAGTGCTAGCAGCAAAACAGAAGTCCTGGGAAGAATTTGGAGAAAAGCTAGAAAAAGATGCACAAGAAAACCAGAAATTGTTCTATAAGACCCTAAAGAACATGAGGAAGGAAAAACAATGCCCTCTCAAATTTATAAAAGACAAGCAAGGCAAATTGCTTACTGCCCCGAAGGAAGTAATGGGAAGATGGAAAGAATATTTCTCAGAACTCCTGGATGGTGAGCATGGTGAAGCATCAGAAATGATAAACACTAGCACAGAAGAGAAAACCAATGATGGTGAAGATGACATAAAGATGGAAGAACTGAAGGCAGCACTGGAGAAAATCAAGATGGGCAAAGCAGCAGGGCATGATGGTATAACACCAGAAATGGTTAGGTTCATGGGAGCATCAGGCGACCTATTACTCTTAAGGGTTTTACAGGCAGCGTGGTACAACAAGACCATACCAAAGGATTGGGAGATTGCCATCATAACACCAATTTTCAAAAAGGGTGACAATCGACAGTGTGGAAACCATAGAGGCATATCCCTTCTCAGTGTCCCTGGTAAAATCTACTCTAGAATCCTAGAGCAGAGACTCCGACGCCTAGCTGAGCCACAATTGGATGAGGTCCAGTGCGGATTCCGAGTAAACCGAAGTACTCAAGACCTAATCTTCACACTCAGACAGCTGAGTGAAAAGGCCCTTGAGTATAAGAGTGAGATGCATCTTTGTTTCATAGATCTGGAAAAGGCGTTTGACAGGGTCCCCTGGAGCAAACTTTGGGACTGTTTGGCAAGGAAGAATATTCCAGCACCTCTGATTCATGCTATACAGAGCTTCTACAAGTCTTGCAGAAATTATGTGAGGACAGCAAACCATAAGTCGGAAGAGTTCAGGACCACCACTGGTGTAAGACAAGGTGATATCCTATCACCTTACCTCTTCATACTCCTTATGGACGATGTCATCAAGGCATGTAAGGAGAGAACAAGAAAGTATTCAGTGGGGTACTGGAAGATGAGACATGTCTATATTTCGGAGCTGGCATTTGCTGATGATGTTGCCCTGATTGCTAAATCAGAGGCACATCTCCAATCCAACCTGCAAGTCTGGAAGGAAGAGCTGGAGAAGAGAGGGATGGTCATAAGCAGCTCAAAAACAAAATCCATGGTGATATCACGAGAAGAAAGAAAACATCAGATTAAGCTGGGAGAACAGGTCTTGGAGCAGGTCGACCACTTTAAATACCTCGGAGCTATTATAGACCGAAAGGGAGGCATCAAAGAAGAGTTGGCCACTCGAAAAGCAGCAGCTGGGAGACTTTTTCAGGCCATAAATCGAGGATTCCTCAGCAAGAGAGAGGTTGGTAAGAAAACGAAGATGGCTGTATACCGCTCCACCTATGTCCCAGTCTTGACATACGGATGCGAGTCATGGGCAATGACTACAACCCATAAAAGCCAGATCCAAACCTCAGAAATGAGGTATCTGAGGAAGGTGGTTGAAGTAACAAGAAGAGACATGGTACGCAACCAGACGATACGTCAAGGCCTTAAATCCTACCCCCTGCAGACCCAAGTAGAACAGTCCCAATTAAGATGGTTTGGCCATGTCTGCAGAATGGGAGAAGATCGGATACCACGACAAGCATGGGAAACAAAGAGCCAAGGATCCAGACCCCGAGGACGACCCAGAGTCCGCTGGGAGGACAACATTAGACAATCTTTGAAGAATCGAGGACTAGAATGGAACCAGGCCAGGAGGAAGACAGCCGATAGGATAGTCTGGCGCTCTCTCTTCCAAACCTCTACACCTCACGGTAGAAGGGGAACGACTAAGTAAGTATTAAAATCAATAGAAAAATAAAACATATACAACAAATCAAAGAAGTACAATTCCAAAATTACGCCACAAATGTCAATTTACAAACACCAAAACGATATTAATAACTAAATATAATTGCGAAAGTTACAAATTTTGTGACTGAACTGAAATTAGGTCAAACCACAAGAAATCTAACAAACTGTGCACGAAACATGACTCTCTACAAATGACGTAACGCATTTATGTGTAAAACTAAACGATAGTAAGGTTAGACTTGACTGACATTTGGCAAACCATTGACGAAATTAAATAAAATGAAACGAAAAGCATTAATAAAACAATGTTTATGTACACGACTTCACAACTAACAGAAAATGTTGACTGAGTTCGACGTGAACAGATTATGCCACAGCCTTTAGTGGAGCTTTCACGAATCGAATTTAGTCAATCGGTCCCTATAGAACGATTTGAAATCTTCTCACCGTCCGCAGAGGTATCTGAGAAGAGATCAAATTCCCTCCATCCGCCCGCGAACTTAACATACATATAATATTATATGAAAACATGTTACGTATGTTACGATAGGATTTATGATATTAGCCACTATTGTAGTGAGCTCGGGTAAAAGTTGCACATTTTGGGTTTTTTAATGTAATTAATGTATATGTTTTCGCGCTTCACGGTGTTGAAAGCGAAGATCATAAGTTGCTTAGTTTTAGGATGACGTGTAGCGTTGATAAGCTAACATGTGACATCATTGTAATAGTCCCTTATTCTGTTAACCTTGGTCCCAGACGGACGCAAGTTTGAAGTCTCCCGTGTTAATGATATTTCTGTAAAGGATTTTATTTATGATAAGGCTCGAGGGTCAGCCTATATTTTATATGGATACGATTGCACGTTTCATTAAGGAAATGGAGTACGTTTAGGAATTGGATATAATGGACAGGGAGCAATATTTATGAATAAGTATCCAAAGTCACATTAATCGCATCTGTCAAGTTATTCATTACCGGATTGCCTATCCACGGAATCACGTGTAAATAACCTGACATGTATGATGACTTAAGGAGGTAAACTCAAGTGACGATTTATTATGTATTTGCATTATGATGATGAACTATTGTTAATGGATTGTCTTGCCGTAATAAAAATGTGTTCGTTGGACTCTAAATACCACGGACTTATCCAGTTGAGTGATATTGAAGATTATACAAGTTTGCACCATCATTCGCGTTTACCAACAAGGCACAATACGCTCTAGACCTAGAGAGCTAGTTATAATCAAAGAACACAAATCTAATATGGACATAATAATACTGAAATCAACTTCCAATACAATATGGTGGAAACAACAAAGAAGTGTATACCGGCAATAAAGTGAATCAAATATAACTCACCGGCAACAACGTCGGTAACAACAAGAGAGACCCAAACCAAACCAGAAGACCCACCATAACAATGGTAACAACGTGGTGGCCAGTGTGGGATCCCCTAATAGATTACCTGAGAACCATCTGCTTGTGATTGCAAAAATTCAATATTAAGTGTTAGGTGTAAAGTGATGTGATATCTGGTGTATTTTTCTGTATTAAGTTTCATTTTTATTCATTTACGTCGTTGGTTTGTAAACTATCACGTCCATTCTCCATCTCACTTTCGTTTATTTTATAATCGTAATATATTTGTCAGTTATAGAGTCCTGTGAATTCGGATCGTCCATTCGATAAGATGGCAATAGACATTATTGGTCCTATTTTACCCACTGCTCGAGGTCATAGGTACATATTGACATGTATTGACCTATGCACTCGATGGCCAGAGGCTATACCTCTTAAAAATATTAAAACATCTGATATAGCTGATGCTTTGCTATTGATATTTTCTAGGCTCGGTTTTCCAAAAAAAGTACTTTCGGACCATGGACCTCAGTTTGTGTCTGAGACAATGACGGAAGTAATGAAGACTCTTAATATAGGAAGAAGTTTCAGAAGGGTTTATCATCCTATGAGCAATGGTTCTGTTGAGAGGCTCAACCGTACCATTAAACAACTGTTACATAAAGTGACCGTAAACAATCCTCAAGATTGGGACAGAGCTATTCCAGCTGTATTGTTTGCGTATCGAGAGATTCCGCATGAACAAACCGGTTTCTCCCCTTTCGAGTTAGTGTTTGGTGCTCCACCAAGAGGTCCAATGGGACTTATTAAAGACTTACTACTCGACTCTGAGATGACTCAGGACACACAGTCATCTCATGAATACGTTACGTCGACTACATACTAGACATAAAAGGTCAGTAAACTTGCCTACAATATTTTTTCAAGTCTTTCTGTCATTCAGGAAGAAGAATCTTCATTTCCTGAGGTGAAAATGTCTTTTCCTATACCGGAATTACAATCTTCCGAATCTTGGAAAGATGTTGCTATTTCATCTTCGCTTACCTCACAGGAAAACAGTTCTATTACTAAATTGTTAGAGACTTACTCTGATGTGTTGACCGATATACCAGGTCGAACTTCTATAATCTCTCACGACATTATTCTTAAAGACAGTACACCTATAAAACTTCGTCCATACTCCATCCCGATTCATTTTCAAGATAAAACATCTCAAGAGCTTAAACAGATGTTAGCATTAGGGATTATCGAACATAGTAACTCCCCATTCGCTTCACCACTAGTTATTGTTAGAAAAAAGGACAATAATATACGATTATGTGTAGATTACAGGAAACTTAACGCACAAACTGTACCAGACAGCGAACCTCACCCTTTGATTGACGATCTACTTACTCGTCTTTCATCAGCTAAATATTTTACGAAAATTGACTTAACTAAGGGATATTGGCAGATTCCCTTAACTGAACAAGCAAAATATTACACTGCATTTTCGACTCCACAAGGTCTTTACCAGTGGAATGTCATGCCTTTTGGGCTGATGAACGCTCCTGCAACGTTCATTCGCATGATGCGAAAAATTTTATCTTCCAGATCAGACATCATCACATATATTGATGACATTTGTCTGTTCAGTACTTCCTTTGATGAACATTTTGCAGGTTTAAGATCAGTATTAGATATTTTTTATCACCTTACCTCTTCATACTCCTTATGGACGATGTCATCAAGGCATGTAAGGAGAGAACAAGAAAGTATTCAGTGGGGTACTGGAAGATGAGAATGGTCTATATTTCGGAGCTGGCATTTGCTGATGATGTTGCCCTGTTTGCTAAATCAGAGGCACATCTCCAATCCAACCTGCAAGTCTGGAAGGAAGAGCTGGAGAAGAGAGGGATGGTCATAAGCAGCTCTAAAACAAAATCCATGGTGATATCACGAGAAGAAAGAAAACATCAGATTAAGTTGGGAGAACAGGTCCTGGAGCAGGTCGACCACTTTAAATATCTCGGAGCTATTATAGACCGAAAGGGAGGCATCAAAGAAGAGTTGGCCACTCGAAAAGCAGCAGCTGTGAGACTTTTTCAGGCCATAAATCGTGGATTCCTCAGCAAGAAAGAGGTTGGTAAGAAAACGAAGATGGCTGTATACCGCTCCACCTATGTCCCAGTCTTGACATATGGATGCGAGTCGTGGGCAATGACTACAACCCACAAAAGCCAGATCCAAACCTCAGAAATGAGGTATCTGAGGAAAGTGGTTGAAGTAACAAGAAGAGACATGGTCCGCAACCAGACGATCCGTCAAGGCCTAAAATCCCATCCGCTGCAGACCCAAATAGAACAGTCCCAACTAAGATGGTTTTGCCATGTCTGCAGAATGGGAGAAGATCGGCTACCACGACAAGCATGGGAAACAAAGAGCCAGGGATCCAGACCTCCAGGATGACCCAGAGTCCGCTGGGAGGACAACATTAGACAATCTTTGAAGGACCGAGGACTAGAATGGAACCAGGCCAGGAAGAAGACAGCTGATAGAATGGTCTGGCGCTCTCTCTTCCAAACCTCTACACCTCACGGTAGAAGGGGAACGACTAAGTAAGTAGTAAATTAGATATTTTAAGAACTAATAACTTAACTGCCAGACCAAGCCAAATGCAAATAGGCTTCCATGAAATAACATTCCTTGGACATAACATAGGGGCTGGACAAATACAAACTATTCCTCGAAATGTCTCAAAGATTTTAAAACTATCAGTTCCACAAACAAAGAAACAAGTTAGGAGCTTACTGGGTCTTGTCCAGTATTATAGTAGACTTATTCCCAACTTGTCGTCCATTACGGCTGTCTTGTCTTCTTTATTGAAGAAAGATATGCCTACAAAAATTACGTGGACAACTGACTGCGAGACAACATTTAATAAAATAATATCTTTTTTCTCCAGGCCACCTATTCTAAGATTACCAGATACTAAAAAAATGTTTATACTCCGTACAGATGTGAGCAATTACGGATTAGGAGGTACCCTGTTACAAGAGCATGACGGCGTACTTCATCCAACGTTATACATATCCAAAAAACTCAATGATGCCAAACGAAATTATTCGGTTATTGACAAGGAGTTATTAGGAGTCGTCTGGGCAATTCAGAAATTGGAAACGTTCTTGCTCGGCGCACCCTTTTTGGTCCAGACTGATCAAAAGGCAGTGGCTTCACTTAGAAAAGCCAACCACAAAAACGCCAAGTTAGCCCGTTTCGCTATATTGTTACAGCCGTTTAACTTTACCATCGAAGCTATTCCAGGACACGAAAATGTGGTAGCGGATACTTTGTCACGCAATCCTTTGTCACAAAACGATGGACAAGAAATAACTCAATGAATTCAAACTGGGTTTTATGCTGAAACTTACAGAGCTTTAGTCCAGAGACTACAAACCTACAATTGATAATGAACAAACAAATCAAGTCTTTCACAAATGAAACAAGAATTTTCGGGATGAAATTTCAAGTTAATAAAAACATTACAGCATCCCAGGTCAAATAAATTGACAAATAAACAGTCTTCGTTCTTTCAAGATGATAACAGTTCGTTTCGAATAATCACTTGACAGTATTGACCTCGTTTGAATGTTCACGGACTTTGGTTAGTGTCCTTCCGTAACTCAAATCTTATTCATTCGAAGCACAAAAGGAAAATAGGAGCGATTTGACTTACCTTCGTCGTAAATAAGGATTAATCAGGACTATATGAAGAATTATGATGGAACAATAAGAAAGAAGGAAAGTGTATTCGTGGAAATTAACAGTACTTACTTCGAGGAATTATTCTGATGCAATAAAAGGAACAGAATATAGTTATTTCTATACATACAGTATCACACACTAGGATAGTATAGTTATGTAATTAATTAATGGTAGATTATTATATTCATTAATATAGTTATGAACATTTTATATTAATAAATGATTAACGGTAATTACTATTGACTTACTTAATTTAATTATATTTACTTTTCTCATTTTCCTTTTTTCTCTTACTTCCTTAACTATTTAACCTACTTACTTTTTTCAAATAACTATGAAAAAAAATCTATAGAATAGATTTTTTTAACCCTGTCGGACAGGGGAATGTTACGATAGGATTTATGATATTAGCCACTATTGGACGCAAGTTTGAAGTCTCCCGTGTTAACGATATTTTTGTAAAGGATTTTATTTATGATAAGGCTCGAGGGTCAGCCTAAATTTTATATGGATACGATTGTACGTCTCAAAAATGGAGTGCGTTTAGGAATTGGATATAATGGACAGGGAGCAATATTTATGAATAAGTATCCAAAGTCACATTAATCGCATCAGTCAAGTTATTCATTACCGGATTGCCTATCCACGGAATCACGTGTAAATAACCTGACATGTATGACGACTTAAGGAGGTAAACTCAAGTGATGATTTATTATGTATTTGCATTATGATGATGAACTATTGTTAATGGATTGTCTTGCCGTAATAAAAATGTGTTCGTTGGACTCTAAATACCACGGACTTATCCAGTTGAGTGATATTGAAGATTATACAAGTTTGCACCATCATTCGCGTTTACCAACAAGGCACAATACGCTCTAGACCTAGAGAACTAGTTATAATCAAAGAACACAAATCTAATATGGACATAATAATACTGAAATCAACTTCCAATACAATATGGTGGAAACAACAGAGAAGTGTATACCGGCAATAAAGTGAATCAAATATAACTCACCGGCAACAACGTCGGTAACAACAAGAGAGACCCAAACCAAACCAGAAGACCCACCATAACAATGGTAACAACGTATATTGTAAGAATAAACATGCCTGGAAACTGAAATGGACTAACATTGCACAGGGTACCAACATGTAATTATCATTTTGAAGAAAACCTAATCTCCGACAGTGCAAGCATGCGCCAGAGAACTATGTAGATGGCCTGAAATATTGATTATTCCTTGATAGTAGTGGTTGATTCGCTTGAGTCATCTTGAATAGATTAAAGCCCGCTGCCTTGTTGATTGAAGAATTTCCAAACGGCTGCTTCAATGAACTTGAGAAGGTTGTGACGTCATTTACATTCAAACGTATGGAAAAATTGAAAAGTTCTTGGCACGACGAATATTCACTCTGGAACAAATCTGTTACTGCTATTTCTTCTTAAAAAATTTTTCCTCGTCCCCAACACGGGCCTCAAATTCTGTTACACCGTGTTTTGTAGAGGCGTTGCAACTGTTAAGGCGATGGTTAGCTGGCCTATCTGTGAAAGTCCTGAGTTTGTGGTATTAGGTCTTTTGTTCATTATTCGGACTTCATGCTTTCGCCTTAATGTTCTAATTCTGCCAATTGAGCAAAGTGCTGATGTCATACGCGAATGATGAGTGTAGTGAACACCAACCTTAATTCATAAAGGTGACAACGCATTCCGTGTGAGAGCCCATCACACATTACATGGTTTAATGACAAGAACATATTATCAACAATTCATAGCATCAATCAATTATAGCATTCATGCAGTCTCCTATATTCACTCCTCTGTCGTCAGAATGTCAACGTGTATATATGCGATGCCGTCTGGCGAACATCCGATAGTGATCGTTGAGGTTTTGACAACATTATAAATTTAATAATTATCATTCAAAATACTCCCTGCATTAATTCTTGAACCGAAGTTGATACACCCAATTTGGATGACTTAGCATTGCATCCATATTTAATAAAGGCTGACCCCATGCCTTATAATTCAGGAGAAAACACTGCACAATTCATAAACATCGAGAGCGATGTATAACACGACTGTCTCCAACAAAATCAGTCTCTAGAAGGGTCTAGGAAGAGCGTTGCCATGCCCCAGCCTACCAACATACTACGTCATGTCTATCACTAGTCAACCCTATAAAATCGCGGTCAATACAATGGCTTTAAGTGCAAAGCACCTTACATTGGTGACACCTCAATGTGTTAACGCGTACCAACTTACAGTGAGTCACCATTACCTAAATATCCCGTATCAGTGATGTTCCCTTCGGCCCACTCAGACTGGGCAAAAAGAAGCTCTTACAACAAGCAGAAGAGAAAAGAACACAACGATAGGATCACCGTGCACAAGAGCAGGGAAGAGCTATCACCTCAAGGGCGCATCGTACCCATAGTCACTTATAATTGGAGATGGCCATTATATTGTAAACCAGTTCTAATGTCAAGATATTTACTGTCTCTTTTTCTATTATCATCATCCAGTTTATAAAACTCTCTCTCTCTCTCTCTCTATATATATATATATATATCTCTCTCTCTCTCTATATATATATATATATATATATATATATATATATATATATATATATATATATATATATATATATATATATATATATATATATATATATATATATATATATATATATATATATATATATATATATATAAAATTGAAAACGTTAATGAACATAAAACTCTAGGTATAATCGTTGACCAGCATCTAAACTGGAACTCACATGTACATGCACTGACTAAGCAAACGGCACAGAAAGTTTACCAGTTAGCTAAAATCAAACATTTCCTAGATGAAGAAGCACGAAAATTTTTCTATACATCTCACATACAATCAAACCTTGACTATTGCTCCACAATCTGGGATGGTTGCTCAATGTCCAACACAAAGAGACTCCGTTCACTACAAAAGCGTGCAGTGCGTCTAGTCTCTGACAACTGCCTAACTCAGTGTGTAGATTTCTATAAAAATCTCCGAATACTGCCGGCCCTTAAGAAAGCGCCTTCTGTTTAAAAAAAGCTAAATTTGTTCACAAAATCCTGATACACGATGCTCCAGCGTATCTGTGGCCAATGTTCAATTACAATGAAAGACGCAGTCTACGCTTTAACAGATTGCAAGTGCCCAAGCCTAGGCTTGACTTATTCAAGAAAAGCCTAGCGTACTCTGCTGCTCATCTTTAGAATTGTCTTCCACATAACCTAAGAAACAACCTCAGTCCCTATTCATACAATCATAGACTTTTTGAATACTTTCTGAATTCTGATTACATGCCCCCATATCGGATTATCTTTTCTTATAACATCAACTGTAGGTTCTTCTTCTTCTTCTTCGTTCGCCCTGAAAAGGACGGTGGTTGCGTTGTGTCTGTTTACGCCAAAGCTGTGATATCTGCACCTTTCGGTCGACACATCCGACTTCAGCACGGCATTTTTTTAGGGACCGGGTTTGCCTTCCCATTTCGATCCGTACTCGCTCAGCCAGACTGCACTGCTGCAGACTGTTTCCAGGACCACCACGTGGAGGTGGAGTGCGGTCTTGACCAGCTCTGGTTCGCTGGTCCTGATGCAAGCAGTACAGCTATGGGTCGCTGACTGCATTCACTATTGCTGCATCTTGGGGTCCCAACTGTGGGTTCTAATGACGATGTTTGTACTTTTCAACATATGTTATGTCATGCTTATAAGTAATTAATGTTAATATGGGTGTGCTATATTATTATTTTACTTTACGTTGAATTTCTTGAAATTGATATGTAACATGCATATGAGATTAAATGAATTCAGTATGAAAGGTGAGAGACAGGAAGGGCAGAATGTTAGACGGGCCTGCGTGCCCAATTCTCAACCCTTTGAAAATAAAGTTCGTTCGTTCGTTCTCTCTCTCTCTCTCTCTCTCGCTATATATATATATATATAGATAGATAGTCGCCGATTACATTGTTTGTTTTCTCTACTCATCCTTTTCTATAACTAATTCTCCAGACCTAAAGGCCTTTTATATTTGGACATGCGCCCTAATATAACCGGCTAGGTTGAACGTGACGCGCATCGCCAAAATTTTATTTAAAAAACCAAAAAAATCTTCAGCCATGAATTGATCTTTACGTATTCATTACGGCAACGGCTATTCTGCAGACGTTTTGAGCGGAAACAAATAACCACGTGGCTGTCGCACGCTAACCCCACATAGCAATTAAGTGTGTTCATGACAGGCCAATTTAATTCGATTGGAGCAATATTATCCCGAGTTTTCAGACAATAAAAGTTTCCAATATGTCAGAAACACTCGTTCAGCTACCCTCGTCAATTGTTCGACCAAGATAATCAAGTCTGTTACACTAACACCAGGTTTCTTAACGTCTGGTCCGTGTAACCATGGAGGTCCATCAATGGATTCTAGGGGCCCATGTACATAATCCACAATTTTAAATGCAAATTACAAAAAATTCTTTTTTGTACATAGTTCAAGACGGGGTCCATAGCCGTCATCAGACAATCAAAGGGGTTCATGGAATAAAAAAAGGTAAAAAAAAAAAAAAAACTGCATTATTAACGTGTCTTTTCTGTGTGTGATTCTTGCAGAGGGAGACAGGGAGAAGGGAAGTGGAGGCAGTGCCGGCTTTTGGGCGGTGCTGCAACCGTCGTTGGTGGGGGAGCTGAAATTTAATTAAAATATTTTTCTTTAAATTCAAATTTTGAAAAAATAAAAACAATTGAAACTGGGTTGTTACAGAGTTTAAAATACGAACTAGTTTTATGTTTACCTTTATTTAATTTAATGAAATTGAGCGCCCTCTGTAATTCATCATGAACTGTTAAAAGGGTACGGTGAAGGTCAAGGATCCCGTTACACGCCCATTGAGGCATATTGGGAATATGGTGTTAGGCCCATATTTTTTTGACCATCGGCACACTAGGGGTGATGTGGTCAGTATCACACCGGCCGCCTTAACCTTCCCAGAGTTGCTCTGTTACCCATTTCATGAGGCTGGGTCGACCCCGGAGCAGTTTGCAGTCTAAAAAATCCGACATGAACTGGGGATCGAACCATGGACCACCTAGTCAGGAAGCCAGTGCACTAACCACTGCGCCACCGATGCTCTATCAGTTAAAAAAGACCAGAAAAAAAAATCGTACCACAAAATCTAAAAAAAAAAACAAGTGTATTATGTTTCTGTAAAACGCTATGGTGAACACTGGCGACAATTACAGTGTGAGCCAACTCAACAGCATCAAAGTGAGTTTTGTTAGAGTACGATACAATACGGCTGGTGAAGAGGGAGCGTCATCACCAGCCCTCGCCTCATGCTCATTAGGGACGGCTCTGAGTGGAGGCATATATAACATGTATAAATAAAACATGGATTTTTTTATAGAACGGATGGTAAAGGACGAACAAGTGTGGTGTGGATTTGTTAAAGACCTATGCTTATCAAGAGATGTGACATTTTGTGGTATGCCGTTGTATGCTTGACAAGGATTTTCAAAGTCCAATCATATGGTTGTCAAGGATATGAGAAACCATCTTGATGAACGGAACACTATTACGAATTTTAAATTAAAAAAAAAAAAGAACTATTACGCTAAACATTTATAGTGCGTTTCAAAAAGATCGGTCGACGATTGACTTCAAATATCTCCATATTCCTTGCACTGATAAACGTGATTTTTTGCATGTGGTCTTATATTTTCAATGTCCCAAAGTTTTTATAAAAATTCAATGTTGCAGGTAGTGTTCTTTTCTTGCAACGGCTGATTCCTTTGATCTTTTTTAACGAAGTAATTATTTTGTCCTGGAAGAAAATAATTTACCGTAAATGAAGGAAGTTGCATATTTTCGGCATAGGCGTCTATACAATTCGAATGTTAGAGGGGTTTGTTAACTGATTACTACGTGAGGTCCTTTTTTATTTCTTCGAAATATTTGAGAGAATAATAACGCCTATTCGTTATAAATGTTACTTTTTATACTAAAACGTGAATGGATGCATGAAGAGGTGAAAGTACTGTGTATGTTAAAAATGCTAGTGAAATCGCGGATATAAAAAGGAAATGAATTGGTTTACATATACACATAGATGGAGGAGAAAACATATAAGGTATTTACACACTTATTCTGAGTCAAACGAGTCTAACATATTGATAACTATTCTCGGCTGAACGAACGACAGTCCATCTTTTTTCCAATAGTCATTTTCCTCTTTTAAGACATGGTCTTCACATGTACACCAATAATCTTTGTCTATCTGCGAGAGGGAGGCATATGCTAGTTCTTTCATATTGCATAGTTTGAAAGTTTAACTTTTGCCCAAACGAGTTCAATTGGGTTTAAATGTGAATGATAAGTTTGCAGTCTCAAACACATATGACCATGCTGTTGAATCAACTTGTCTATATGGAATATCTTGGTCTTTTGTGATTTCTTAACAAAGGACAGTAATTCAGGTTTCAGAAACCCCTCGTTAAATGGGATGTCTTCTTTTCTGAGCCAAATCTTTATAGCATCTTTTGTACTCGAAGATGTCGGGATTTTGTCTTCTTCTGCCACAGCGTTGTGGTATGATGTGTTGTCCATTATCAGACAGGGTGGTCTGTCTAGGGACGGAAGAAGAGTATTTTCAATCCACTCTCTAAATATGTTACCGTTCATCTCGGTATGATAGTCCCGGTTGTCCGTATAATTGGAAGTGAAAATAAGTTAAGCATTTTTCACTAGCCCATTGTGTGTGCTGCCTGCTTGTGCCATTATCAGAAGTTGTCGTTTTCCACTGGGTACACATCTTTTAATCGTTCCATCAGATAACTGCCATTTCTTTTCACTTGTGTGGTTGTGGTGAAATTACAGTGATGCAACGTTAAAATTCCTCCATTTATAAAGATAACAGGTAAAATAACATGTAGGGATAAAAATATAGGTAAGATACGCTGATACATTCTCGCCCATGCCCGCGTTTTCTAGCGCCATTGAAAACTAACTAGTTAGAACATGCAGACTAACCGCCTATCCTTTTAGACGGGGGAGGGGGGGGGGGACGGAGATAAAAGAAACAAATGTGACGGTCTGAACATGTGTTTGAATCTAAAGTCTAAAAGACGCAATTTGTACTTTTAAAGAAAAAAATTACGCCACTAGTTGACACAAGGTAAGGAAATGGACAAAAAACGACCTTAGCTCTTGTTAGAAACAGACGTATTTTGGAAGTTTTACGGTAAATAGTTGTTTTAGTTTGAATATAGCGGCAAACGCGTGAACGAAGGTACAAAAGCAAATTTCAAAACTAACCTTGAAAAAAGTAGGTTTTTTCTTAATAATAAGTTTAGGAGAATAAAAAATAGCTAGTTTGATAGCCCATCATTACCAGAGAAATAATATACTTTTAATTACACAGACGGACAGATAACACGGAAGATATTGACGAAAGACTGTATTGTTCAATACAGACTAGCCAACAGTTATTTGTGCATATTTTCACTAAAGTTACATTTTGACGTCCTTGAGACTAAAAATGCAGAAAAACATTACATGTGGCCTAGGGGCAGGATAGGAGGGTAGAAGCTAAAAATAACTTAGCATAGAATCTTAGAAGTAGGGGAAGACAAAATTTGTGTAGTTTTTTGTGTAGTTTAAATATTTGAACGGTAGAGGGGAAGTCCGCTGATTGGACAGAAGCTTTCATATTATAGAAAGAAAGACGCCCGCTAGTGCCATTTTTAAAAGACTGTCCATAGACACAGTTCGTTAATGCTAGAAGAGTGATTTCCAAGAGATATTATATATTATCAGTGGGACGCCATAATCTAGCCAGCAGCTCAGCTGAGTTTTGCTAGTACAACGTAACTGTGTTTTCAATTTTGAATTGTGGTAAGGGGAAAAATTCATTAACCCTTTTATTTAATATTTAATATTTTGAGTGATTGATACTGCCATGTCATGAAAAATGACTACGACAAGTGAGTGCTTATTCTAGGTCCCCAGTGACAGTCCAGGGCCTAGAGGAAAACCAATAATATAGGAAAACATATCTAAGACTATAGAAGACAGATCTATATTTGAGATCAGTGGGAACATATCACCCACCTTATTGGATGGAAGAGGAGACTAATAAACATATTTTGGATGCAATACAGTCATGGGAAACTGGTGCTATTTGATACCACCTGGGTGAGATGTGCTGAGTTGGTCAGAGAGATCTGACCCAATCTTTGTAAATTTTGCTTTGCTTTGTTGTGTGTAAAATTGGTGCAGTAAGCAGTGTGTTGACACATGGCACAAATTTTGGTTTCAGAGTTTCTGGTCTGGCACTACGCTAGTGCCAGATGCTTTGTAGAGGTCCAAGAGTGGATGCCTAAGAAGCCTATCATTTTACTCCAGCACTTGTGAGGAGTGGGGCCACTGAAATTCTTTACTGCATCGTCACAGGCCAGATAAGTTGAATACCTGGCCTGCTGTGGATTCATCAACCTTGTCCACAATAAAATAAAATAGACAAAATTCTGTTGTATAAAACTATACCTCAAATCCATATTTTAAAGACAATGAACATTATAATACAGAGATTGGGCATGATGACACCACCCCGACTAGACATCCAGTGCTAGTTTTCCAAAGACACTGTAGTTAGTGTTAATATTAACCAATGTAACAATATATCTATGTACAAAATTTTTCATTTTGATTATTCAATATATATATGCACTGTTATTGATAAATACATATTGTTTCATACGTCCTGACCAGAAGAACATTTGGTTCAGGACTAAATAAATTTAAAAAATTGTCAAATTTAAATTCTAAAGCCAGTGTTAGTTGATTTGATCATAGAGCTTATTATTATTATTAGACTTAGTGTTTACATGTGTGTGTCTGTGTATTTAATTACCTACACACCACAATTCATTACCCTAGACATTAAACGTAGCTAACATACATACTAGTAGAATAAGTCTGTTTGAGATCGTAAGTGGTAGCAGAAAGGCATTCTGTACTCACATAAACTTTTATCTTCAGCAGCCTTCACAGCTGACGTCATCCAGTACACTAGGTAACATAGCAACCACACAATAACATCAAAAACCACTACAAATATTGGGTAGCTCTTGTCCGGGATTTAGGTTTATCAAAGATATTAGGGTCTCCTGGTCCGGGAATTAAACTATTGGGGGCATAAGTTGTATAAATTTAAGTGTCCCTAAAATTAAAAGTGGAAAATAAAAGTTGATGAATCTTCACAGCCAGTGGTAATTAATTAATTAGTATATTACCTTAATAATTAGAGATTATAATTTACCTTAGTCATTGTTAAATTGTGTGATATAGTATGGCAGAGCTAGCCAAATTCAGATCGGCTGCTGTGCTGACGGCGAAGGAAATGAACATGGATGGTCAGGTTTTAATTCAATATGTGACGGCAGAATGTGACAAGTATATTGAAAGGGAAGATAGGAGGTTAGCTGAAGAGAAGAGGTTACAAATTGAGGCTGATAAAGAACTTAAGAGGCTGCAGATTGAGGCTGACAAAGAGGCTAAGGCATTGGAGGCAGATAGGGAGATTAAAAGGCTCCAATTAGAAGAAAAAAAGGCTGAAAGGGAAGCAGAGGAAAAGAGATTGACTGCCGAAAGGGAGGCAGAAGAAAAGAGATTGACTGCCGAAAGGGAAGCAGAAGATAGGAGATTGCAAAGGGAGCACGAGTTACGACTAAGGGAGTTGGAAATTCAAGGCCATGCTCCGGAAAATGGTGCCAGCCCCTTTGCCTCAGATGCTACGCCTAGTCAGGGAGCCTCAACCTCAGCTATGGGGTTTCATTTAGACCATTTTGTTGAGAAAGACGATGACATAGAGGGGTACCTCAGTAGATTTGAACTATTGGCTACTACGTATGGATTAGAGAGAGAGAGAGAGAGAGAGAGAGAGAGAGAGAGGTGGAGTCTTAAGTTATCCCAAGGGCTTAGAGGTACTTCTTATGAAGTTTTTGCTAAAATGAATAGAGACGACCAAGACAATTATGACATGCTAAAGCAGGCTCTGTTATTGAGATATGAAAAGAATGGTGAATTTTATCGTAAGAGGTTTAGAAATGCCAAACTGTTATCTGGGGAGACATACCACCAATTCTCTGCCAGACTGGAAACCTATTTGGAGAAATGGACTGCTCTGGGGAAGACCCAAGATCTCAAAGAAATGATCATGATAGAGCAATTAAGAGAGTCCATGGCTCCAGACCTGAGAAAATTTCTCATGGAACAAGGTGCAGAGAGGTTGGGGGAGGTTTTGAATGTCGCTGAGAGGTATCAAGCAGCCCAGGCAGAGGTAGTTGGCTCTAAAAAGAAACATATAGAAAATTTTATAGCCCCACAGCACTTTAATAAATGTGATACCAGAGAACAAGGTAATAAAGGTAGGACAAACTTTGATAGGCCACGAAATGATTATCGTGATAGAAACTCACAGTTCAATGACCAAAAATATAATGAAAGGAAACCTTTTAACCAAGGAAAGAGGTGGTGCAAATGGTGTAAGAAGGACAACCATAACACCGAATTTTGTAGAAGGAAACCTTCAAACATTGCTGCAATGAAATCGGGGAACCAGAGATTAAAGGTTAATCCTAATGGACAGCAGGAACCTTATCACCCCCCAGTTTGTGAGGATGTTATTTGTAATGGGGTCACCATAAGGTGCCTATATGATACAGGTTTGGATTATGATTCAGTTGTGAAGGCTAGCCTAGTGGACCCAAGTCAGTATACCACGGAAACAGTGGAAATACAAGGGGCGACTAAGGACATACCACTCATGACACTTCCCATCGCAAGGATAACGGTGAAAACTCGCTATGTGGAAGGAGAAATCAGAGCAGCAGTGATAGATGAACCAATCTACCCTCTGATATTGGGGTGTAGATACGTCTTCTTGGGTAATCCCGAGAGACCTGTGATCATGGCGACAGTGCAGACCAGGTCACAGTCAAAGGAGGAAGAAGGTGAACCTATAAATGCTCATCCAGAAGAGATGAGGAAGGCGCAGGCTGAGGATAGGACACTCAAGCCATGTTTTAAAAAATTGCCCAAATGCCACACACCTCCAAGCAAGGGAGAGTATTTTACGAAGAACAAATTGCTATACAGGAAGACCGGAACTAGATCCACTGGTCACGGACAGTTGGTTCTTCCCAAGGTATATAGGGCAAATTTAATAAGGAGCTTACATGTTGGAAAAGATGGTGACCATGAGAAAATAGGTACCATCTGCCAAAAGGTTACTCGAAAATACTATTGGCCCGACGTAAATGTCGATATTGAGAACTTTGTAGAAGCATGTGGCGTATTTCATGAGGGAACACCCACAAAGGGAAAAAATGTGCAGGACCTAGAAACGCCACGGGGCAAACTTAGGCCTGGAAGGAAAAATAATTATAATACAGTAGACAAAGTGGAATGGGAGCCCCCTTTTCACACCCAGTCTTCACTTGAATGTATTAACATGGCCACTATGCGACGAGTACAAAGAGTAATTTTACCCCAGAATAAGCTGACAATCCCTCGGTCAGAATTATATAAACGGGAGGAAACTAAAAGAGAGCGAAGATCTCTCATAAGGAATCTAAAGTGGGGAGACAACCCCAAGAAAAAAATTGGTAGTGGTCGATTTGTGAGTGATGATTCTAGGAAGAAAGGTCCTCACTATAATGCTTCTAATGGAAAGGACCCGACGGGTGCCATGGAAAATAAGTATAAAAATTTAAAAGTCCATATGTAAATTATTAAGGACCTGGACAGATGAGAAAGCAGAAGAGACTGTTACCTCATCATATCAATATGTGAACGAGCTGACCACTCGTCTGAAAGCTGGATGGAAACTGGCAAATGATAATTTGAGACAAGCCAGGAAGAAACATGCAGCTTATTTTAATAGGAAAGCAAAGGACAGAGAATTAGCTGTGGGAGAGAAAGTGCTTACCCGGCAGCTAGAATAAGTTGCAAATTGGATGGTAAGGTCCATATACGGTTCTAGAGAAGGTGTCTAGAACAAACTATAAAATTGACAAAAAGGGGAAGGAGAAAATATATCATGTGAACCTTCTAAAGAAGTATCTGGACAGACCAATCCAGGAAAGCACCCCCTTACTGACCTTGGCTATCGCAACTGAAATGAAAAAGGAACCACTCACCTCACATGAATACCCATTACACCCCTGTGAGACAGCCGCACAGGTAAGTCAGTAAGCACCTGACTAAAAATCAGAGGGAGAGAGTTCAACAGGTTCTGGAGGAACATACGGATGTATTAACAGATAAACCAGGACATACAAATTTGCTACAGTATGACATGAAGCTGGTAGACTCAACATCAATCTGTATGAGAGCCTATTCTGTTCCGTTCGCTAAGGAGAAGGCATTGAAAGAGGAGATAGATTATTTGTTGAAAGAAGGGATTATTTCTCACAGTGAATCTTCTTTTAGCTCCAGTGTAGTTTTGTTGAGGAAACCGTCTGGGGAACATAGACTGTGCATAGATTACAGGAAACTGAATGCTGTCACAGAAGGTCAGGTGGATCCATTACCGGACACAAAACAGTTATTTGCCAGATTGAACAAGGCAAAATACTTTTCGAAGGTGGATCTTAGCAAAGGCTATTACCAGATTCCAGTGAAGCCTGAAGTTAGACCTTATTTAGCTTTTAGCACCTCGGAAGGACATTATGAATTCAACATGCTACCATTCGGATTGAAAAATGCTCCGAGTGTATTTTCTAGGATGATGCGCAAATTGTTGGATCCCTTGAATAATCCAGACACTTGAACACGTGCTCTCAGCGTGTAAGGTGTCATTAGGGCAAGGGCGATACACTTGGCGCCATAACAAAGTGCTAAATGAGCTTGCTGCGACAATAGATCTGGCAAGAATGAAGGCGAATAGCAAAGTCCGGCCAGACACCGCAAACACATACTTTCTGAGGGCAGGAAAGTCAGCACACCCCAAACCGAATAAACCTGGTAGCAGTTTACCATCTCTTCTTGATTGTGCAAATGATTGGGAGATGGCGGTAGACCTACCTGGACGAGGGGCATATCCAGAGAGTATCCGAAAATCGCGGAGACGGCCGGATATAGTGCTTCATTCTGCAGCAACGCTTCAGGTCATACTGATTGAACTGACCGTGCCATTTGAATCCAGATTAGATGAGCAACATTCGTTCAAAGCGGCCAAGTATAGTGATCTGGCCGCGGATCTGAGACACGATGGGTTCACTGCAAGGGTCATGGCTGTTGAAGTGGGCGCAAGAGGGCTTGTGGCTGCATCAGTGTATGATCTATTGAAACTGTTGGGGCTGAGGGGACAGTCGAGAACAAGGGCCCTGAAGAGGCTTAGTGAAACTGCCGAAAAGGCATCAGGCTGGCTGTGGAACAACCGCAATGGGGAATGGAGATCGTAACAATAAACGCTGCGGTACAGAAAACACCAGGAATTTTTCTAAGTCCACAATACGCTGAGGTTTGTGGTGGACTAGTGAACGGGCTGCGACTCAGGGGCGACAAGCGGTGTATACTATAAGGGGTGTCAGTATCAATAGTCCAGTGGGGAACGCGCAGTGGCGACTCGTTGACTTCGCGCTGGTGTCTCAGTGTGTGCGACGGAACGAACGGAATAATTTGTCTTCTCTTTGTTACTTTCACAATTGCCTCCACGGCTGGCGGAGTTGTGGAATTTAAAGTTGCTGCCATAAGTGAAATGGGTTCATTTTCGATGCAAGACAACAGGAAGCTGAGACGCTTGGGAGTCATGACCCAAGTGGGCCCGCCCCCCTTAGAGTGTAAAGGAGTATATAGGGCCGAAATACTTGTCGGACGGGGGGACTTCTTCTGATGATCAGATTGCTTCCTGTTGTATCGCTCTGTAAAGAGTTTCCTATCATCATCCATGTATCACAAATTTCATGGATGATATTCTCGTCGCCACAGAAACATTTGAAGAACACATTAACTCTCTGAATATGTTATTTGATAGGCTCAGAGAAGCGAACTTAACTGCTAGACCAACAAAATGTTGTATTGGATGCAAAGAGTTGGAATTCTTGGGACATACTGTATATCAGGGTAACATGACCCCTGACCCCAAGAACTTGGAAAAACTGCAGAGAGCACCTCGGCCGCAAACAAAAAAAGACGTGCGATCATTCGTGTCGTTATGTGGGTTTTACCAAAAATATATCAAAAATTTTAACTCTATATGTGCTCCTCTGACTGATCTGACTCGCAAGGGAAATCCAGATAAAATTGTTTGGTCAGCGCAATGTGAATTGGCATTCCAAGAGTTAAAGGAAAAACTCACTAGCAAGCCTATTCTCAAATTGCCTGATTTGACTCAGGACTTTGTGGTGAGAACAGACGCAAGCAATGTAGGCCTGGGGGCTGCTCTGTTGCAAAGGTCCTCTTCACCCCATGGGGAACTGAACCCAGTCGCTTATGCAAGCCGCAAGTTGAACAAAGCGGAACAAGGATATTCCACAAGCGAAAAAGAATGTTTAGCGTTAATCTGGGCAATAAAAAAGTTCCAAATCTATCTGTATGGTAGGACTTTTGTGGTCCAGACAGATCACCAGCCTCTCGTGTTCTTATCTCAGGCCAAGCATGAAAATGCAAGATTGTTAAGATGGTCTTTATTGTTGCAACCATATCATTTTAATATTGAATATATCCCGGGGTCACAGAATGTCGGTGCAGATTTCCTCAGTAGGCACCCCTGTGATCAAAATTAGAGTAGTTGGCAGGCGTGAGGAGTTAATTTTATCTATGTGTATCACTGGTTTTGGAACTTGCATTAGTGCATGTTCTCAAGTGGGGAGATGTGTGGTGAAATTACAGTGATGCAACGTTAAAATTCCTCCATTTATAAAGATAACAGGTAAAATAACATGTAGGGATAAAAATATAGGTAAGATACGCTGATACATTCTCGCCCATGCCCGCGTTTTCTAGCGCCATTGAAAACTAACTAGTTAGAACATGCAGACTAACCGCCTATCCTTTTAGACGGGGGGGGGGGGGAACGGAGATAAAAGAAACAAATGTGACGGTCTGAACACGTGTTTGAATCTAAAGTCTAAAAGACGCAATTTGTAGTTTTAAAGAAAAAAATTACGCCACTAGTTGACACAAGGTAAGGAAATGGACAAAAAACGACCTTAGCTCTTGTTAGAAACAGACGTATCTTGGACGTTTTACGGTAAATAGTTGTTTTAGTTTGAATATAGCGGCAAACGCGTGAACGAAGGTACAAAAACAAATTTCAAAACTAACCTTGAAAAAAGTAGGTTTTTTCTTAATAATAAGTTTAGGAGAATAAAAAATAGCTAGTTTGATAGCCCATCATTACCAGAGAAATAATATACTTTTAATTACACAGACGGACAGATAACACGGAAGATATTGACGAAAGACTGTATTGTTCAATACAGACTAGCCAACAGTTATTTGTGCATATTTTCACTAAAGTTACACTTTGACGTCCTTGAGACTAAAAATGCAGAAAAACATTACATGTGGCCTAGGGGCAGGATAGGAGGGTAGAAGCTAAAAATAACTTAGCATAGAATCTTAGAAGTAGGGGAAGACAAAATTTGTGTAGTTTTTTGTGTAGTTTAAATATTTGAACGGTAGAGGGGAAGTCCGCTGATTGGACAGAAGCTTTCATATTATAGAAAGAAAGACGCCCGCTAGTGCCATTTTTAAAAGACTGTCCATAGACACAGTTCGTTAATGCTAGAAGAGTGATTTCCAAGAGATATTATATATTATCAGTGGGACGCCATAATCTAGCCAGCAGCTCAGCTGAGTTTTGCTAGTACAACGTAACTGTGTTTTCAATTTTGAATTGTGGTAAGGGGAAAAATTCATTAACCCTTTTATTTAATATTTAATATTTTGAGTGATTGATACTGCCATGTCATGAAAAATGACTACGACAAGTGAGTGCTTATTCTAGGTCCCCAGTGACAGTCCAGGGCCTAGAGGAAAACCAATAATATAGGAAAACATATCTAAGACTATAGAAGACAGATCTATATTTGAGATCAGTGGGAACATATCACCCACCTTATTGGATGGAAGAGGAGACTAATAAACATATTTTGGATGCAATACAGTCATGGGAAACTGGTGCTATTTGATACCACCTGGGTGAGATGTGCTGAGTTGGTCAGAGAGATCTGACCCAATCTTTGTAAATTTTGCTTTGCTTTGTTGTGTGTAAAATTGGTGCAGTAAGCAGTGTGTTGACACATGGCACAAATTTTGGTTTCAGAGTTTCTGGTCTGGCACTACGCTAGTGCCAGATGCTTTGTAGAGGTCCAAGAGTGGATGCCTAAGAAGCCTATCATTTTACTCCAGCACTTGTGAGGAGTGGGGCCACTGAAATTCTTTACTGCATCGTCACAGGCCAGATAAGTTGAATACCTGGCCTGCTGTGGATTCATCAACCTTGTCCACAATAAAATAAAATAGACAAAATTCTGTTGTATAAAACTATACCTCAAATCCATATTTTAAAGACAATGAACATTATAATACAGAGATTGGGCATGATGACACCACCCCGACTAGACATCCAGTGCTAGTTTTCCAAAGACACTGTAGTTAGTGTTAATATTAACCAATGTAACAATATATCTATGTACAAAATTTTTCATTTTGATTATTCAATATATATATGCACTGTTATTGATAAATACATATTGTTTCATACGTCCTGACCAGAAGAACATTTGGTTCAGGACTAAATAAATTTAAAAAATTGTCAAATTTAAATTCTAAAGCCAGTGTTAGTTGATTTGATCATAGAGCTTATTATTATTATTAGACTTAGTGTTTACATGTGTGTGTCTGTGTATTTAATTACCTACACACCACAATTCATTACCCTAGACATTAAACGTAGCTAACATACATACTAGTAGAATAAGTCTGTTTGAGGTCGTAAGTGGTAGCAGAAAGGCATTCTGTACTCACATAAACTTTTATCTTCAGGAGCCTTCACAGCTGACCTCATCCAGTACACTAGGTAACATAGCAAATTTCCCGTACTTCACGAAATATTTACTTCTCATAGATACTAAGTGCGGCTTCTCGCAGATGACGTTTCTTCCACTAGCGTTCCTCAGAAGGTCTGTTTAAACATGTAGTTAGCACGGTACAAGAATACAAACTTAAAGATAAGTTAGTTGGGCAAACTTATGATGGAGCGTCTGTGATGGTAGGTCATTTGGATGGCTTACAAAAAAAGGTTATTGATGTTTACCCAAAAGCACTCTTTACTCATTGCTGTGCCCATGCATTGAACCTCGTCTTGCAACAAAGTTTGATGAATATCGAAGACTGCAATATTTTTTTATAACTCTCAATGGTCTTTCTACATTTTTCTCAAAATCGTCTAAGAGAACAATAGCTCTTCAAGAATTTCTTTTTAAGAAGTTGCCAACTGTAGCACCTACCAGGTGGAACTTCACTTCCAGATTAGTACATACAGTGAACGATCATTGGTTAGAGCTTATTGACTTTTTTGAAAATGTCATTGATTGTTCTTTAGAATTGGATGCTGACACAGTGGTTAAATCGCAAGGCTTTTTTGTCTTTCTTGAGGAGCCTAAATACAATTTTCCTACTTCAAGTATTTTCAAGATTATTTGCATATACAGATGTTTTATACAATTTACTTCAAACAAGAAATTTCGATATTTTGTACTGCAAGAAAATAGAAGAGATCACAAATGAAATTTAACGAGCAAGGGATACTGCCTTTAATGAGATTTGGTATGCTGCATTGGGAAGGAGGGCAGAAGAATTTGAATCACCTACAAATAAACGACGCCGTGGTTGTATAGGAAAAGATGCATGTTGCCAACTGTATTTTGAAATCATTGATAACATTAGTGTTCACACAGAAACACGGTTTGCAGCTTTAAAGAAACTTGAGTATTTCCACCTTCTTTATGAGCAAAAGTATACCAGTTTCAAGAAAAATTTTCCAGAGGACCTCATCAAAAAATTAAAAGACGTTTATTGAGAAATGTTCGACTATGTAAGATTGAAGAATGAACTTGTTGTACTTTATTGTTCGGATGAGTTCTGCAACAAGTCAGTTCATGAGTTACTGCAGTTCTTAGTTGAAAATGATCTCAGTTCAGGCTTTAAAGAAGTGTTCAAACTGGCAGAATTGATAATGACAATTCCAGCAACTACTGCTTCTGTAGAAAGATCGTTTTCAGCTTTAAAGCGAATCCACAGTTACCACAGATCTACACAAGGTCAAGATCCACTCTCCAGTCTCAGCCTATTGTCCATTGAAAAGAACTTTTGAGCAAGGTTAGAATGAAGAATACATTTTACGATGCTGTAACAGAGAAATTTCTGCAAAAGGAAAGAAGAATAGATCTGATCTTCAAGTGAAACCTGTATGTGAAAATATGTATTATTTAGTTAATGTTTTTCTTCCAGCCGAATAACTATCGTTGCGTAATTGAATATAGTTGGTTTTTAAATTAAGAGGGGAAGGGGTTAAATAGTAGGCGTATATATTCATTTTAAGTAGCAGCACGCCTAGCTCGCATTACCAGGATACGCCACTGTAACTGAACGAAAAAGGAAAAAGGGGAAGGGGTCGACCTAGACGACGGTGGACCCAGGACATCACAGAGAGTCTGAACTTGTCTTTGGCTGATGCAGGTCGACTTGCTGATGCGTGATGCCATATGATGATGGATGGCATCCGCATGTCTGGTTTTGTGTAGTGTGTAGATGTGTTCAGTCAAAACAATGTTCATGCAACAATAACAGGGCAATCCACATAGGACGTCAGTAAACTCACGACGTATAAAGTCAATGAGTCTTGAAACAGCCGTTGACGTTTTTCTTCATTATTTATTGTGGACGCCACAGTGACAAAATGGTTACGCAAATGTGTAGGCACATCAAACAGTCATTATCACAGCAACATTCAATACAGCAATAGACGGTAGACAGCGTTACAATGATGAGTCAGATGCATGTTATATTTCATAGTGCTGTAAATGTAGTCAGGTGAAAAACTCCATCCTTTTCTATAACAGCCAGGAGATAACCAGATGTATGAGATCAGTTCACTCTCCTTAGTTTGACTTCAGCAAGACAGACACGTCTGCCGAAGTATAAATAATGTCCTCAAAAATATCCTCTAGATAATAAAGGTTTTCTAAACCTAGTTCATTTAACAAAGTAGCAAGTAATGGTCCTTGGTACCTGCATCAACCGATGCAGTACAATGCAGCGACATGTGAGCTGGGAAAAAACATCTCGTGACGACGACTTTCGCAGACAGGCTATGAATCGAAATCGCTCACGACCCAAAATCAATAGAGTTAATGAAAATGTTAATTTACCTTGCTTTCAAGAAATACAGAAATATCACGCCTCCCGGCATGTGCAAATACACTAGAGGTATTATCCCGAATAAACGAAATATCCATAAGAGGACTACACATCCCTGACAGAACAAAAAAAGCGGAGATCCCCTCTTCAACGAGGCATCTCTTTCGCCATTCCAAATCGCTCACTCCCACTAGTGGTGGGCGGAAACCGATCGACCAAACAACAAGACAAGTCATGCGCAGTCCAGCGCAAAAATGACCACAGCTCAAAAGTTAACTGCATTCGATACTAACGCGAGAAGACAAATGCTTACCGAGAAAAGTGACTATAGATTTCAAGCAGTTGTTGCCCTTGCGTTATAAAACAGATATTGAAATAAAACGATGTTGCGAGAATTTATCACGCAACATATCACCACCTCCTCCCGATAAAAAAAAAATGTGGAACATATTTTTTTTTTTCAATATCAAAGAGCAAGCGATAAGCGGCTCAAAACGCACGAATTATGCGCTGATAATTAATTAAATTGCCAAACAATAGGCTAATTATAGAGTGTCTGGTGAGGATATACCTCAACAGAAAAATAAATATGTCTCAAAAAATATTCACATCGGGGAGGTGTCACCAACACACATCACGTTAGCATGTAAACACAATATACGTATGCAAGTTACTATAATCATCATTAAACAGCATACTCTAATATTGTCTTTAAAAATGGATGTACAAATCTGATAGGAAAATTTAAATAGTACATTCTTTGACATGTAATGACATAAGTACATAGCAAAGTTAAACTACATGACGATCCAGGACATATGCTCTGGTATTCCGAGGGTAAGTACACAATCTAGAACTCGTAAGGTAAGTCCTCAGCTCAACAATGACATTCTGAGAAAGTACAAGCAATATAATGCTAATTAATAACTAATATGCTTCATAAGGTACAATACATTATTAATAATTGTGGCTGTTTAGTAAACTAACGGCCCTTATATTAACTACTCAGTCCTCCTCTATCATTTTAAAAAAACGAACAGAAGAAGATGACAACAAAGCACGATAGTGTGTACATATAAAGTAAGTACAGATGTGCTAATCTATTGTAGAAATATAGGTGTGTTATGACTCTGTAATATATAGAAATATAGGACAGAAGTATTAGTTGGAGTCATGTGGGCATCTAGACAAAATGTCAGCCATCACATTATCCGCACCACGGATAGCTCGTACCGTGAAGTGAAAAGGTTGAAGAGCTATAGCATATCGAGTGGATCTCGAACTCTTCAAATTCTTAGTCTGAATAGCTGTAAGAGCTTTCTGATCAGTCTCTAGAATGAAATGTGCGCCCAGGAGGAATCTTTGTAGCTTTAGAATTGACCAAACCATCGCTAACAACTCACGGTCTAAAACCGAGTAGTTCCTCTCTGCCGCATTTAGTTTTCTAGAAATGTACATAACAGGATGCAGAGTATTTGCATATTCTTGCATCAGTGCTGCTCCAATCCCAGTGGATGAAGCATCACTCCGAAGAACAAAAGTCCTATCAAGAGTAGGTAATCTTAAGATGGGAGGAGAAGAAAATATATTCTTGATTTGGTCTAGTGAAGATTGGCATTCTTCAGACCAACGGACCAGATTAGGCGAACCTTTCTTCAACAATGTTGAGAGAGGTGCCATGATCGAAGATAAATTTGGAATAAATCTCCCATAAAATTGAATTAAACCTAAGAGACTCCTAACTTGTTTCTTCGTTTTAGGAACAGAGATGTTCAGTATTTTGGAAGTATTGTGGTCTTCTGTCTTCAAGAGACCATGACCAACACGATGACCCAGGAAAGAGATTTCACCAAAACCAACAAAAGCTTTAGAAGGTTTTGCTGTCAAATTATTCTCACGTAGAGTGGACAGTAAGTCATATAACCCTAAATAGTGATTTCCCAGGTATCACTGAAGAGACAGATGTCATCTAAGTATGCGATGACATCCGAACGATGTGACAGAATTCGACGCATCATGCGAACGAAAGTGGCAGGGGCGTTCATGAGACCAAAAGGCATAACATTCCATTGAAATAGACCCCTAGGTGTAGAAAAAGCAGTAAGAGGTTTGGCATGCTCTGCTAAAGGCACTTGCCAATAACCTTTAGACAAGTCAAGTTTAGTGAAGAATCTAGAATTAGAAAGTCTAATCAGTAGATCTTCTAACAAAGGCATCGGTTCAGCGTCGAACTTTGTGACCTGATTCAATTTGCGATAATCAACGCAAATTCGTATGTTCTTATCCTTCTTCCGGACAATAACCATGGAAGAAGAATATGGTGAAGTCGATGGTTCAATTATATTTAATTGAATCATTTCATCCAATTCCTTTTCCACTTGCGACTGAAAGTGTATAGGAATAGGATACGGCCTAACCCTAATTGGATTATTGTCGGTAAGAATTATGTCATGTTCTATGACATCTGTGTGTCCAGGAATGTCAGTGAGAACATCCTGAAATGTTTGTAACATCGACGAGACTTGTCGATGTTCGTCACCAGAAAGATTAGGAGAAACAGAAACGTTTTTCCAAGATTCCGTAGAATGTAATGGAACCACTGGAAGGGGAAGGTTGACATCAGAGAAGGTAGCTTCCTCATCCTGAATGACAGACAGGGATGAATAATGACCGTGAGGTGCAGGAGCATCATCCGTTGCCTGGAAAATAGGCAGCAAATAGTCCGGACGTTCGTGAAATTCCGAAAGCATGTTTATGTGGAAAGTTTTATGCTTTCCATCAATATCGACCACATAGTCAACATCGGAAATCCGAGAGACTATTGCATACGGACCTTTCCATGCAATAAGAAGTCTATTTTCCCTACTGGGGAGTAGGACGAATGCTTTGTCACCTGGACAAAGTTGTCGTAGACATCTATTCTTGTTAGCAAACTGCCTTGCCTTCTCTTTAGCAATTTCTGATGAAGCAGTTGCTAGCTTACATGCCTCAATGATCTTTTGTCTAAGAGCAATGACATACTCATATGAGGATTGAGTTTCATCGCTAATATCATCGGCAGTGATGAGATCGTGTAATAAAGACATAGGGCCGCGTGGACGCGCGCCAAAGACAAGTTCGAAGGGAGAAAATCCTGTGTGTTCATTAGGGACTTCTCTATAGGCAAAGAGAGCCGCGGGTAAAACCCTGTCCCAATCTTGAGGATGATCTTCAGTTATCTTACCAAGCAAAGTCTTGAGCGTTCTATTCAGACGCTCAACTAACCCATTAGACATAGGATGGTAGATACTACTGAGAGATCGTTCAATATGTAAGGTAGACATTACCTGTGACATAGTGTCAGATATGAGTTGAGTGCCATGGTCTGACAATATTTCTCTGGGGAACCCCAAGCGAGAAAATATCAACCAAAGAGCATCTGCGATATCTGTAGTAGATATGCTCTTAAGAGGAATAGCCTCTGGCCAACGTGTGCACATATCGACACATGTAAGGATAAACTGATGTCCTCTGGCCGACTTGACCTTAAAAGGGCCAATAATATCTATGGCCATTTTCTGAAACGGGCCGAATAGGAATGTCAGCAGCCTGGATAGGCGCAGCATGTCGTGGTCCTCTAGATTTGACCTCCTGACATACCTTGCATGATCGGCAGTAAATACGAATGTCCTTATTGACAAAAGGCCAAAAGAAAGCCGCAAGGACTCTCGACTTCGTACGGGCAAAACCCATATGTCCAGCACATTGCGAGTCATGAGCATGTTGTAATATTTGGACTCTCATGCTCTTGGGAACAAGAATTTGCGAATGTGCCGACGTAGTCGAATCTTGTACCATACGTACAAGTACGCCGTTTCTCATTGCAATCCAAGATTTTCTATTTGTATCCTGATTCGGATCACCTTTCTTCGCAAGAACGAAGAATTTTTTTAAAGAAGGATCTTCTTCTTGCAATTTTATGAAAGAGTCACGAGTAATTACTAAGTGACTATCTTGGCTATCAACTTCATTATCACTATTCAGTGAAGTTTCGGGTGTTTGTAGAGCTTGTGCTCTTGTAACTACTGCATTTGTAGCTTGCATGTTATTATCTTCCCAAGCAGCAATCTGCTGTGGGGTACACTCCCTAACTCCGTGAATACGACCAATAATAAGGTCCGCAATAGGATTAGGTAAGAGACAAGCATGCACATCTCCAGTAAAGAAAGGAGTGGCAATGCGAATTACAGCAGTAGGATATTTTTCTAGAGTGCCGCCAAATGTGACACATTTAATAACCCTTCCTGTAGCACAAGATGGATCTACAAGCGATTGTCTAACACCAATAGTGGTGCATCCGGAATCGAAAAGTAGTGAGACCGGAGTATCATTAACAAGACCCTTATGTAGAATTAAAGAACCCCTCCCGTCATGCGCAACAGCAGCAGGAAGAGCGGGAAGTGGGTGACCACAACTCAAAGTAGTTATGGTACCCGGTTCGAATAAAGTACTGCATTGGGGGCATTTGTTTGCTCTCTCAAAGTCAAAAGCAGAACTAGTGACAGCGTCAAAGTTTTTACTATCAACAACATGATTACAGGCTCCCTCAGTTTCCTGTTGTACAGCATTAGCCTGCTGATATCTCTTTTTTTTTTTGTGTTGAGATCTACCCCGACTATTATTACCTCTGAAGTTATCAGAGTTATTATTATCTCTGCAGTTATTATTGTCTCTATTGTAATTGTTATACTGGTTCGAATTCCAGTTTCCACGATTACTATCATGTTCACATTGATGCGAACATCTATTTGTTTGGTTCTGAGGTCTTCGGCAGGAATAACCTCTATTACCATATCCTCTTTTGAAATGCTTATAATTATTAGGGTGATAGTAACGACCACTATCAGGTTGTCTCCAATTCTTCGAAGAAGAATCACCATGAAATTGGTTTCCATGATTTTGACAGAAATTACCGCTGCCCTTTCTATCAAAATTTTGTTGGGATCTACGAGCAAAGTTTTGACCATACGGAGCTGCCGAAGCAACTGGTAAACCTTCTTTCACCTTAGAGTTACCCATGGTTATGTGTGGGTGCGCAGTTACGTATTGGCAACAGAAATCTTCCATTTCTTTTATTGTTTTAGGTTTACGTTCATGAAGGAAAGCAAGGAAAGACTCATTGACAGACGACATGACTTTGTCTCTAAGTATTAAGTCCATAAGTCCTTCATAAGTTTTTTCCGTCTTAGATAGTTCAACCCATCGTGAGAAAGTAATGCGTATTCTTGCAATAAACTCGGAGAATTCAACTCCATTTTCAGGTAACATGTTTTTAAATTGTAGACGATAGCCGTCTTCGTTAAGCTGATATTTCTTTAACAAAGCGGCCCTGACAACCTCATAATTGCTCTTGTCAGGTTCATCCACCATATTTAATATACTTAGAGCTTTACCTGTCAGTATCCCTGATAACTGATAAACATATTTTGCTTTGTCTATGTTATGAGCTGTACATGCTTGTTCAAATCTGTCCAGATAGAACATTATGTCATCACTGGAAGGACTAAATGTTGGTAACTTAATCTTAAAAGTATCATTATTAGCCTTCCCAGAAGATGAACCCTTGTTTGAATCATTACCATTACTCATGCTCGTCAATTTCAATTTCTCCAACTCTAAAGCTAAGAGTTTTTCTTCATGTTCCATTTTTGCTTTCCTCTCATCAGACTCTCTTTGTAACTTCCTTTCTTCAGCTTGAGCCTGCATTTGAAGTCTTTCATTTTCAGCTTCTTTTTCAAGTCTTTTATTTTCAGCTTCTTTTTCAAGTCTTTTATTTTCAGCCTCTTTTTCAAGTCTTTTATTCTCAGCCTCTTTTTCAAGTCTTTTATTCTCAGCCTCTTTTTGAAGTCTTTCAGCTTCTAGCTGTAGCTGGAGGTTTCTCTCCTCAGCTTCTGATTCCCTTTTTTGTTTTTCCATTTCCATTTGGAATCTCTTTTCATCCACCTGCATCTGCAGTTTCTTTTGTTCAGCTTCCATATGCAGTTTCTTTTGTTCAGCTTCCATTGCTTTATCATATCGAGCAGTTGCAAATTCTTCTAACTTATCACCAGTCTTCCCAAGCAATTTACCCTGCTCAATAAAGTGCTCAAATGTAGACATGTTGTCTAACATATGAGTCCAAAACCTGAAATAATTAACTAATTTATTTCAAACCTAAGTGTAACAAGTCTTAATTAAGCACTTGTATATTCACATCACATTATATTATCCCAGTCTCTGTGGGAAACAAGTCTCCAATCAAAGAACTTGTATATGAAATATCAGCACTCAAATCTTGATCATAAGTGCACTTCTCATTCAATAGTGCACGACACTATTCATCATTCATTTATCATCAGTATAGTAGTAACAGTGCATTAGCATAGCCCATTAACTAATTACTATAACTGTAAACAATGACTATGTAAACACATGCAGAATGTAAACATTGAAAATGTAAACAATACAAACAATGTAAACAATAACAATGTAAACAATAACAAAGATCAGCAACAATACAAAAACTTTCGCAGAAATCAACTAAAAATAAAGCAGAAATTAATGAAATATCACAAAAAATGTGACGATATCTGCGATAGAATTAAACAAAATACATGACACCACAGTGTATAAACAAAAATGTTGTATGAAACTAAATTATAGACAAGAGTAGGCTAACAAATACAAACAAATCACAACAAAACTAAAGAATGTGAAATAATAACGAAAACAATATTAAAACATGTCATCACAGCTAACATAAATAGCAACAGAAGTCGCTTAGCAAATTCCAGTATCGGAAATTTGCAAACCCTACAGAAAACGCTCACAATAGACGACCTCTATGACGTGGCATAATCTAACGGAGACACCACCCAACCGAGAACCCGCTGAAATATAAACATATAAATATACAAATAACATATAGACATATAATATATAGAATGAGATGATACACAGAAGACTCAGCAGAAGTATAAGGGCACAGTTTACATACAAACAGGCCACTTAACTTAAAGGCTTCCAATCGTAGAACAGCAGAAAAACGGATGTCAATCAACGTCCTAAAGAGCGAAGCTCCAACGATGATGGCACATCTGAACTGCTTCCACTGCTAAAACGATGGTACAAGAGCTTCTGAAATACTGTGTGTTGAGTTGTTTCGGCACTTGACCTTCTAATCCAAAAGTAAGTTGATGGAAATCGGTACTTGGCCTTCTTCAGAAAACAACCCGTTTCAACCGGCACTTGACCTTCTCAAAAAAAACGACAGCACTGGAACCTTGACAGCAGCAACTTGCTTGACTTGCGTAAAAGATAACAGCAGTCCGAGTTATCCGGCAACATGTAACAACGCCGGGTACTGTCAAATTCTTGTTTCCGTCAAAAGGTTGAAATTTTGACTTTTACCGGGCAACGCCGAGTACTTTGAAAATTTTGAAGATGTTGACTGTATTGAAGAATGTTAATTTCTTGAAGGATGCTGATGAATTCTTGTTGAAAATGAAGTGGGTAAGGGACCCCGTGTTTGCTAGTACCAGAATCAAACCAGCTTATGGCCACCAAATGATGCGTGATGCCATATGATGATGGATGGCATCCGCATGTCTGGTTTTGTGTAGTGTGTAGATGTGTTCAGTCAAAACAATGTTCATGCAACAATAACAGGGCAATCCACATAGGACGTCAGTAAACTCACGACGTATAAAGTCAATGAGTCTTGAAACAGCCGTTGACGTTTTTCTTCATTATTTATTGTGGACGCCACAGTGACAAAATGGTTACGCAAATGTGTAGGCACATCAAACAGTCATTATCACAGCAACATTCAATACAGCAATAGACGGTAGACAGCATTACAATGATGAGTCAGATGCATGTTATATTTCATAGTGCTGTAAATGTAGTCAGGTGGAAAACTCCATCCTTTTCTATAACAGCCAGGAGATAACCAGATGTATGAGATCAGTTCACTCTCCTTAGTTTGACTTCAGCAAGACAGACACGTCTGCCGAAGTATAAATAATGTCCTCAAAAATATCCTCTAGATAATAAAGGTTTTCTAAACCTAGTTCATTTAACAAAGTAGCAAGTAATGGTCCTTGGTACCTGCATCAACCGATGCAGTACAATGCAGCGACATGTGAGCTGGGAAAAAACATCTCGTGACGACGACTTTCGCAGACAGGCTATGAATCGAAATCGCTCACGACCCAAAATCAATAGAGTTAATGAAAATGTTAATTTACCTTGCTTTCAAGAAATACAGAAATATCACGCCTCCCGGCATGTGCAAATACACTAGAGGTATTATCCCGAATAAACGAAATATCCATAAGAGGACTACACATCCCTGACAGAACAAAAAAAGCGGAGATCCCCTCTTCAACGAGGCATCTCTTTCGCCATTCCAAATCGCTCACTCCCACTAGTGGTGGGCGGAAACCGATCGACCAAACAACAAGACAAGTCATGCGCAGTCCAGCGCAAAGTGACCACAGCTCAAAAAAATCGATACTAAACGCGAGAAGACAAATGCTTCAAAAGATTTAACAGTTGTTGCATTCGATATACTAACGATGTTGAGATGCAACACGGGGTGAATCACAAGAAATACGTTCAAGATGTGAAATCGAAATAGCTCACAAATATGAAGGGGTAAGCCCTTTCAATACACGGTTGGACTACGAGGTGGTCGATTTTGTATACTTTAAATAAAGAAAATTTAAAACCATAAGTTTGTTAACGAGGAAAAAAATGTCCCCCTCGGGACATGGCGATCATTAGGTCATATGCAAAGTTGCAACAATTACGATCAAGTGGTTGCAGAGATATTGAATATTAAACAGCGGCAAATATTGTGAAACGCACTATAATACACCAACCTAATTATATTGAAGCTTACTAAAGTAACGAAATACTCGTGACACTGGATTCATTAAAGGAGGCGTATTCTAGTATAACAGTCACAATCAGAGGTATGACATTTTCATAACTTCCCATTTCCTCAGCCTCCTGCTCTTTTGTTCTCCTCTATGTACTCTTTGTTTTCCACGTTTTTGGCTGTCCCACCGGCAGCCGTAAACCAATACATTTAATTTTAAAAATACAATTGTGGATCTGGCCATGTTTAAAAAGACAATGAGAATTAGGCCAACACACAATATTGTGAATGACAGCAGGGTGTATCTATAAACTGAATAACTCCCTGCTCTTATGTTGATGTATTTTATCAATGAGATAAATGCAAGTGGGGAGCAAATTGCAATCAATAAGCTGGAAATATAATCACTCATACAAATAACTAGTCAAGTAATTCAGAGAAAACAATGGTCGTTAAAATAACAACCACAGTTTTTAATGTTGACGATTTACAAATCAGCTAGGTAGATAGAAAATTCAATTTATTACTTCGTTTCTAATGAACGATATAATGGTGACGGACTTCACCCAAGCAAGCTTCTCATGTTTCGTTCCAGAAATATGATGCGCTTCAAGTTGGGGACAGTAGACTGGATGCCTCCATGTTGGCTAAAAACGCGGCGTTTCACTTCGAGTTTGAATTTATTGTTTTTAAAAACGGCCTCAATGTTTGTCGGAAGTTATTATTTTTAACACCGCTCAAAGCAGGATTGGGGTTATGTTAAAGCTAGCTGTTTAACACCGCTCAAAGCAGGATTGGGGTTATGTTAAAGCTTACTGTTTAACACCGCTCGAAGCAAGGTTGGGGTTATGTTAAAGCTAGCTATTAACACAGCCCGAAGCAGGGTTGGGGTTATGTTAAAGCTAGCTGTTTAAAACAGCTCGAAGTAGGGTTGGGTTTATGTTAAAGCTAGCTGTTTAACATAGCTCGAAGTAGAGTTGGGTTATGGCTAGCTTTAACGTGAATATGGATTGCCAGTTTGGAAACATGGCAGGCACAGTCTCCCTTTCTAAACTTCTACCCGCTGATGCTTGTCTAATTGGTTTTTTTTTTTTAATTCGTAATACATTATTTAAATTTGTCACAATGTTAATTTTTTTGCGGGAGATATTCAATTCGTATAATTTGACATTTCTAACTATGTACGGTATGACCACCACGCATGCTTTCTAAGCTTAATTTTTTTAAAGTGTTTTTAAAAAAAATGTTTTTTATCATCTATTTTGAGAAGTCTCCGTCTACGTTGATCTCGTTCTATAATTGCGTCAATCCACTGATCGTAAAACTGCTCGTTCAAATGAAAACGCCAGAAAAAAAAAAAACGGTAAATAACTTTTGTGGAAACAGGAAATACACAGACTACGGTAACCGATAACCCAAAACGAAAAATGGCTTTAATTATCTTGAAACCGACAATTTGGCATGATGTTCAAACCCAAATCCGCGTTGTCTTATGTTATTTGAGTAGTCTCAGTTTACGTCCATCTCTCCAGTGTTGCGTCAAAATACTGATCGTAAAATTGGCCGTTCAAATCTTTAACGAGAGTCTACATCTTGTAGGTCAAGTCAAATCTTCTTATCGTTTCCTGCATTTACTATCACGCATTGTCTTTTCCCTGTATATTTTCAGACTCATTTGTTGTGACATCTCATCAAGTATTTTTCATTTTGACGTACATCTGGTTAAGGAACAGAAGTGCCAAGTCGTGGCCAAAATCTAGATCATCAAGCTGTTTGTCAACGGCCACTGAATTTCATTTTTGTGTGTGCTGTTTTAGATGTTTTTCATTACACAATCTATAGCCAATAAGAAGAGAGATGGTGACAAGAGGCATCATCCTCGTCGTCCTCCAGTTCAAACGGTTTTGTAAGATGTCCTTCATGAAGAATTCTGCATATAATGTCTTCCTGTTTTCTTTATTAAGTTAATTCTTCAGGGGGATTCCATCAGTTTCCAAAGTGATTCTCTGTCTACCCTGTCAAACGCTTTTTCTTGGTCTACAAATCCAACGTAGAGAGGTGAGTTCCATTCTAGACTTTGTTCAACTATTATTTACAATATGGATATCTGGTCTGTACAGGATCTGTTTTGACGAAAACCTGCCTGTTTGTCTCTAAGTTGTCTATCTATGGACTCTTTTAATCTCAAGGATGATCCTGTTTAATATTTTTCCCAGACCCGATAGTAACATTATTCATCTGTAATTTGTATACTCTAGTAAATTTCCTTTCTTCCAAGGCAACTTGACCAGACAGCCTTCATTCCATTTTGCGGGTATTTCTTCTCTCTCCCAGACTTTACCGAGTAATTTTTTATATCTATGTGAAGGTAATATCTGCTTTGATGACGTCTGTTGAAAGGCTATCTGGGCAAGCAGTTTTTCAATCTTTTATGAGCTTTATACCTTTATTTCTCCCTTATTTGGTCTTTCACAATGAAAAGATGTTATGGTACAGTCTTATGTGGCTACATACTGATGGGATATTGTGGTACAGTCTTATGTAGCTACATACTGATATGTTGTGGTATTCTTATGTAGCTACATACTGATGAGATATTGTGGTAGTCTTATGTAGCTACATCATACTGATGAGATTGGTTTGGTTTCGAGGACTATCTTCATTGCACACGGACTACTCCATCAGTGCTCTGATCTCCTCCCTTAGATCACACAAGGAGGATCTCAGCACAGTGCACAAACTCCGTAGCACCAGCGAGAATCCCAATGTGTGTATACAGGAATCACATTCTATAAATATTTTTGTTGTGGATAGGTTTCTAATAGGGCAGTGGCCTGATAGGCCTAATCTTTACGATTCCCAACTGCCGTGGGATTTTTAACGTGCGCAACTTGCACATGGGACCTCCTATTTTTTCGCCCTTATCATAGAAGGCTAGGCATCGGATCTCACTACTCAGGAGACCGGGGGCAGTATGACATCATTAGGACCACTGGTTCTGAAAAAACATTTTCCATAAATTATATTCCCTCAACTGGGAATCAAACCCGGTACCTCTTGAACTTGAGGCGGACACCATACCTCTTAGCCACTCCGACCCCTCCAATACTGATGAGATGTTGTGATAGTCTTATGTGGCCCTGGACTAATGTGATGTTGTGATACAGTCTTATGTGGCTAGGGACTGATGAGATGATGTGATACAGTCTTATGTGGCTAGGGACTGATGAGATGTTGTGATAGTCTTATGTGGCTACATACTGATAAGATGTTGTGATACAGTCTTATGTGGCTACATACTAATGAGATGTTGTGATACAGTCTTATGTGGCTACATACTGATAAGATGTTGTGATAGTCTTATGTGGCTACATACTAATGAGATGTTGTGATACAGTCTTATGTGGCTACATACTGAGATGTTGTGATACAGTCTTATGTAGCTACATACTGATGAGATGTTGTGGAAGTCTTATGTAGCTACATACTGATGAGATGTTGTGGTACAGTCTTATGTAGCTACATACTGATGAGATGTTGTGGTACAGTCTTATGTAGCTACATACTGATGAGATGTTGTGGTAGTCTTATGTAGCTACATACTGATGAGATGTTGTGGTAGTCTTATGTAGCTACATACCGATGAGATGCTGTGGAAGTCTTATGTAGCTACTGTAGCTACATACTGATGAGATGTTGTGGTACAGTCTTATGTTGCCCTGGACTAATGAGATGTTGTGGTACAGTCTTATGTGGCCCTGGACTAATGAGATGTTGTGGTACAGTCTTATGTGGCTACATACTGATGAGATGTGGTGGAAGCCTTATGTGGCTACATACTGATGAGATGTTGTGGTACAGCTTGATTACATGACTCAGGATTGTTCAAGTATCAAGTAAACTGATCAAATAATTCTACGTGTATGAGCTGACACAAAGTTCCAACATCAGTCTCATCCACAATCAATCCACAATCAATCCACAATCAATCCACAAGAAGAAAGGATGTTTATCTGAACAAATATTTTCATTGTCCCTCCTTACAGTGACACAAATATGACAAAATATTATCAGCATCCCTCCTTATAGTTATCATTGTGACACAAATCTGACAAATGACAAAATATTATCACCATCCCTCCTTATAGTTACCAATGTGACACAAATCTGACAAATAACAAAATATTCTCAGCGTCCCTACTTATAGTTACCACTGTGACACAAATATGACAAGTGACAAAACATATGTTCATAACTGTCAGTCTGACAGAAGTCATACAGGACGGCATTATACTTTTTGTAGCTATTACTTTCACCTGCATAGCTGAGTCATAACTTTCATACAAGCCAGGGGCCATCGGCTCAAAACATTCAAGTCTAGATGATAAAAATGTTCATTATTTTATTGTCATACAAATGTCACAGTCTATCTAAAAAAAACACTGTACACTAGAACTACAGCACAACAGAAATTGGATGATATAGTCTGTATAAGATAAACAAACAAGGTTGTCACATCAAAGTCAATCAAATGTATATGTACTATTTTTTACCTTGACCTTACACACAACAAGGTTTGGCATTCACAAATGTGCACTGCTGATATAGTTGTTTTGTGTGTGTTGTATGTGAGAATGTAGGTCTACATGCATGTGTGTGTGTGTGTGTTTATATATATATATTATTTTTCGAGAGAGAGTAAAAAAAAAACAACGGGAGTGAGACAAGAAATGAACAAGAAGTATTACAATTCTTGTGACAAACAAAAACAGTGAGAAAGCAAACATGCAGGAATGTATGATAGACTATGAGGATGTGTTCATATGAGAAGATCCTTAGACATATGTGTCTGATAGGAACAATCAAACAAATACACAGGAGAACTGCTTCCGATGAATGTTCTTTACAGAACATGTTCTTGTTCTTCTGATTAAGGCGGAAGTTGCTACCTTGGCAGACGTTATGAAAAAGATCATTTTTTTAAACACACAACACTAGCTACTGTCATTATATCTAACACTGTGATACACTAACTAGCATCATGACATCTCACAAAGTCCTACATTACTAGCTACTGAGATCATACTTCACAGTCATACAAAACTACCACATGACACTTCCTACTGTCACAATATCTAACACTATCAGGCAACACTGTCATTATATCTGACACTTTCATACAACATTTTCATACAACACTATACATGTTATCACATCTAACACTGTCATACAACATTATCTTACAACACCACCATACAAAACAACACATGTCATCATATCTAACACTAAATACAACACTACACTTGTCATCACACCCAACACTACACATGTCACCATATCTAACCAGGTCATACAACAATACATTTTTCACCATATTTAACAATGTCATACAACACTACATATATCACCATATCTAACAATGTCATATAACACTACATGTCACCATATCTAACAATGTCATACAACATTACACATGTCACCATATCTAACCATGTCACACAACACTACGTATGTCACCATATCTAACAATGTCATACAACATTACACATGTCATTATATCTAACAATGGCATACATCATTACATATGTCATGATATCTAACCATGTCATACAACACTACATATGTCATGATATCTAACAATGTCATGCAACATTACATGTCACCATATCTAACAATGTCAAACAATATTACACATGTCATCATATATAACAATGTCATACAACACTACACATGTCACCTTATCTAACAATGCCATACAACACTGCACATGTCACTATATCTAACAATGTCATACAACACTGAACATGTCACCATATCTAACCATGTCATATAAAATTACACATGTCATCACATCTATCACCATCAAACTAAATTTTACAGCCTGCTAAAGCATACATGTTGTCACTTACAGAGAACAAAGAAATGGCATATGATATCTGGGAGTATTATCACTGAGGTAGAGTATCAAACATACACACACTCTCGGTCTCTGGCTAAGCTGTCCACACACACACATATACTGTCTGCCTCTGATTAAGCTATCCACACATTATCTCTGACTAAGCTGTCCACACATACTGTCTGACTAAGCTGTCCACACATACTGCCTGACTAAGCTATCCACACACACACTGTGACTAAGCTGTCCACACACACTGTCTCTGACTAAGCTGTCCACACACACTGTCTCTTAGCTGTCCACACACACACACAGTCTCTGACTAAGGTGTCCACACAGTCTCTGACTAAGGTGTCCACACACTGTCTCTGGCTAAGCTGTCCACACACACACAGTCTCTGACTAAGGTGGCCACACAGTCTCTGACTAAGCTGTCCACACACACACAGTCTCTGACTAAGGTGGCCACACAGTCTCTGACTAAGCTGTCCACACACACAGTCTCTGACTATGCTGTCCACACACACACAGTTTCTGACTACGCTGTCCACACACACTGTCTCTGACTAAGCTGTCCACACACAGTCTCTGACTAAGCTGTCCACACTGTCTCTGACTAAGCTGTCCACACATACTGTCTCAGACTAAGCTGTCCACACATACTGTCTCAGACTAAGCTGTCCACACATACTGTCTCTGACTAAGCTGTCCACACACAGTCTCTTAGCTGTCCACACAAACACAGTCTCTGACTATTAGTCAGACAGTGTGTGTGCACAGCTTAGTCAGAGACAGTGTATGTGGACAGCTTAGTCACAGTGTGTGTGGACAGCTTAGTCAGAAACTAGGTGTGTGTGTGTGGACAGCTTAGTCAGAGACTCTGTGTGTGTGGACAGCTTAGTCAGAGACAGTATGTATGTATGTGGATGGCTTAGTCAGACTGTGTGTGGAATATTCTGGTCACACACTGATCAAATGAGAACCCACTGATGTTACAAGAAACAGAATCATCCAAGATGGCAGGCTGCACATAGGACCTACTTAGGAGATGAGAAAATCTGGACTGGAAACTCAGGCAGTGGTTTTGTTCATAAATAAACAAGACAGGAGATCACACTCATTTATAACCAATCAATCAAGAGGATTATAATTTATATACAACCAAATGGAGATTAGCATTTATTAATTAGCACGTAATAATGGTTCGTAAAAAAAAAAATGATTCCAGATTACTGGTTAATCAAGTATTTCTACACAAAACCTGAAAGTACAAGTCAACACACAGAAGTCATACAAAATAAATGTTTGCTTTTGACATTAAACTGTACAAATCGTCATGTGCTCCATAGAAATATATTTAATTCTATATAATGTTCACACTAAAATATACCAATATTACTGGTGTCACACATAAAATAATAATAATAATAGCCCCTTCAGTCATAACTGACTATGGGAATGCGCCCCTGAGGTGACAGCCCTCAACTGCTTAATTTCCTGGTGCTCCTTTCGACGTTTTCTCCTCACCTCTGCTTCTTGTGTGAGCCTCTCTTCGCCCAATCTGAGGTGGTGCCGACACATAAAATAAACTCAATGTAAACTATTATCATACGAAGATATACAAACACTAATGAACTAGCACCATAGAGCTCTGACAACAAAACTACTGGTGTAACACACAAACTAGATTAAATGCATATGGCTTTTAAAAACATTGACAGGGAATAAAAAAAAGTATTCAGCTCACATACAAAAATCTACATGTATACCATTGGAGTACACTGAAAGACAACTATATGCTACTTCCATACACTGAAACCAGTTAACACAGAAAGACCGATAAGTACTATGACATTCACATCAAAGCAGATCAACAAGCAAGAAACTAGCAACTATTCAAACGAATTATTCAACAAATACAATGTAGTAACACAACATACAACAACAAACATGCTAACACCAAACAATCAGAGAAATATACTAACTACATAAAACAAGACCATGCTAACACCACACAATCAGAGAAATATACTAACTACATAAAACAAGAACATGTTAACACCACACAATCAGAGAAATATACTACTACATAAAACAAGAACATGCTAACACCACACAATCAGAGAAATATACTAACTACATACAACAAACATGCTAACACCACACAATCAGAGAAATATACTAACTACATAAAACAAGAACATGCTAACACCACACAATCAGAGAAATATACTAACTACATAAAACAAGAACATGTTAACACCACACAATAAGAGAAATATACTAACTACATAAAACAAGAACATGTTAACACCACACAATCAGAGAAATATACTAACTACATAAAACAAGAACATGTTAACACCACACAATAAGAGAAATATACTAACTACATAAAACAAAAACATGTTAACACCACACAATAAGAGAAATATACTAACTACATAAAACAAGAACATGTTAACACCACACAATAAGAGAAATATACTAACTACATAAAACAAGAACATATCACCACACAATAAGAGAAATATACTAACTACATAAAACAAGAACATGTTAACACCACACAATAAGAGAAATATACTAACTACATAAAACAAGAACATGTTATCACCACACAATAAGAGAAATATACTAACTACATAAAACAAGAACATGTTAACACCACACAATCAGAGAAATATACTAACTACATAAAACAAAAACATGTTAACACCACACAATCAGAGAAATATACTAACTACATAAAACAAAAACATGTTAACACCACACAATAAGAGAAATATACTAACTATACTGTTCACAAAAAGAAACGCATAGCTACTGAAGGCACACACAAAGCCATAATTTTGACATTCAATAACTTTTTTAATTTAATGAGTTAATTGTTCAAATTGCACACAAGAATACCTTAGGGTTCAACCAATCAATTGACAGTTGTTTTGCATCTGGGTCATGAGTTTTTTGGCGTACGGGCTTTCCCGTTAGTATGGTGTGTGGCCTCCTCTTGCATCGATCAGCGACTGGCATCTCCTGGGCATGGATGCGATCAGACGTCTGATGTGGGCTTGTGGGATGGCTGCCCACTCTTCCTGGAGTGCCTGGAACAGATCACAACGATTGGCTGGAGAAACGTCTCAGCGACAAACACGTCTATGCAGCTCATCCCACAGGTGCTCAATTGGACTCATGTCTGGAGACAGGGATGGCCAGGGAAGGGTGGGAATGTTGGCAGTCAGGAACTGCGTGGTCAACCGTGAATATTGGGGTCTGGCGTTGTCCTGTTGAAACACAGACCTTTGGGCAGCCAAAAGTGGAAGGACATGGGGTCGAAGAATTTCACTGATGTATCGTTGCACATTCAAGCCTCCTTCAATGTGCACCAATTGACTCCTTCCGTTGTAACTGATCATTCCCCACACCATTGCACCTCCACCACCGTGCGGCGGAGCTTCATCAACGCAATTTTGGGCAAAACGTTCATTTCGCCTACGGTAGACCCTACGCCGTCTATCATGACGCTGCAACAAAAAGAAAGATTCGTCACTAAACCAGACATGTCTCCATTGATTGTCAGCTGCCCAGGGACGATGCTGGTTGGCCCAAAGAAGTCGATTTTGGCGATGGCGGCGCGTAAGGACAGGTCCTCGGTGAGGGCGTTGTGCCCAAAGTCCAGCGTCATGCAGTCTATTCCGGACAGTTTGATCAGACACATGACGTCCTGCAGGCAATGACTGGGCAGTTGAGGAAGCTGTTGTAAACCTGTCTCTGAGGTGACGAAGCCGAATAAAGCGATCCTCCGCTGCTGTTGTCACTCTGGGTCGTCCACTGCAATGCCGGTCTTCAACTGAGCCAGTGGCTTGGAACAGGTGTCAAAGTCGACTGATGGTACTCTGATGCACGTTTAGATGTCTGGCAACCTGACTTTGACTTTCGCCTGCATGCAGTCGGCCAATAGCAATGTTCCTTAAATTTATCGATAGAGACGCCATAAATGTCTGCTTGAAAATGAACTGAATTTTTTGTGTGTAGCGTTGTCCTTTTATAGGGTTTCAGTTGCGTAGTCAGTGAATAGTGTTCACCCCAAATTTTGTTGCTTTCACGTGCGCGCAACATGAGCTGTGGTCAAAAATTGCGTCATAAACACTATTGACCACTGTGTTGTAACGATTACAAAAACGAACGCAATTCAGGTCAACACGTGCATTTGACACTGTAAAGAACTTTTGAGGCTGGTTTTTATATACCCTAGCACCAAATTTTATTTACAAACTCATAAAAATGCGCCCTCGGATAGCTATGCGTTTCTTTTTTTGAACACCACACAATAAGAGAAATATACTAACTACATAAAACAAGAACATGTTAACACCACACAATAAGAGAAATATACTAACTACATAAAACAAAAACATGTTAACACCACACAATTAGAGAAATATACTAACTACATAAAACATGTTAACACCACACAATAAGAGAAATATGCTAACTACATAAAACAAGAACAAGTTAACACCACACAATTAGAGAAATATACTAACTACATAAAACATGTTAACACCACACAATAAGAGAAATATACTAACTACATAAAACAAGAACAAGTTAACACCACACAATAAGAGAAATATACTAACTACATAAAACAAAAACATGTTAACACCACACAATAAGAGAAATATACTAACTACATAAAACAAGAACAAGTTAACACCACACAATAAGAGAAATATACTAACTACATAAAACAAAAACATGTTAACACCACACAATAAGAGAAATACAATGCACTTCTTCCCCTCCCCTATATTGGATTTGACCTCTCCTTTCTTGTCCAGTGTATAACAAATGAAACGTGTTGGCATCCCCCAAACCTTGTGTGGCTCAGGTACCAGCATTAAGACCAGCACTGAGTACAAACATGTAAAACATACTATATATGGAGGGTCCAGCTACATGGCAGTCATTGTTCTAGAATGCCCAAGTAACAAAAATAAGGCCCAAGAACATGTGCAGAATGAACAAACAAGATCTTTATTTCATCAGCATCAAGAAATAGACATTACTGCCTTTTTACAATCCTGCCCTACTATCATAGAAGACAGCTGCAGACAGAAAACATAGAGAGAACTTAAGCAGACGGCACAAGAAAGCTGAGGACCTTTGCTCTAATGGAAGTTGATGAGTAATGATAATGACAGACCAAGGGAACAGACCAGACAATGTGTTAGTTTAGTTTTAACAGAAGTGCAAGAACATATGCTTTTTGTTCTTGTGTTTCTGATAATTAAAAGTGAAGGACACGACTTGGGGACCTAATAGTTACGGGTGTTGACAACACTGTATGAATGGTAAAACAAATCTGCACAGTTCAAACGTTGGAGTATTTACTGCGTACAATAAATGAATGTACAACAACGATGTGATTTTACACATCATGAGTGTATGAAATGTGACAAAATTCTAACATGTCAGCATGTGTGATTTCAACATTATGAAAATATTTACACACCAGCATATATGATTTACAGCAGTGTCACGTAACATTGTACACTAAAACATATACCTCTTAATTCAGACAAGACATTGACATACACCGCTACATACCAAACCTTTTACACTGACCTATACTACCACATACTGAACATACTAATAACATGCAGTGTCCATGTTTCCCATTTGATGTTTATGCAGCTAGTTTAGTCATGGTGTTAGTCATGAAGTATGGCAGATGGGGTCAATTACTGGTTTCTGATCTAGTGCATGACCTTATGCCTTTTATACAACATAATGTTCTTCTTTAGGATGTTTGACTGCCAATCTTAAGTTGTCCACACCAAGTTACTACTGGCTGACTGCCAATTTTAAGTTGTCCACACCAAGTTACTACTGGCTGACTGCCAATTTTAAGTTGTCCACACCAAGTTACTACTGGCTGACTGCCAATCGTAAGTTGTCCAAACCAAGTTACTACTGGCTGACTGCCAATCTTAGTTGTCCACACCAAGTTACTACTGGCTGACTGCCAATCTTAAGTTGCCCACACCATGTTACTACATTTCTCAATATTACTTCGCTGGAATTGTTTTAACACTGGCTATGATTGTTTTATTTCTCAAATTTTGTCTCTGTATGTCATTAGCTATGTTTCATACACACATCATTTTACTGGTGGTGACACTATTTTCTCTTTGTTTTGGGGCTGACAGCAACAGCTCAGCTTCTCTGCTACCACATGTTTCAAGTGTCAAATATCTGAAATCTTTCTGGAATATACCTGATAGCAGTGACTTGTCAGCCATCCTCAAACATCATTTGATGCTTCCAGATAATCTCAGTTTTCTCCCAATTTGAAATTCAAAAAAAGAAAAAAAAAATGTCTTCAAATATGCATAATCCTTCATCACATTGAAAAACATGCTCATGTCCTCGCAAGGAAAGACCTTCTTATCATTTCAGTTTATCTCAGTAAAAGGTAAAGGAAGGTAAAGGATCCCGTTACACACCCATTGACGCATATTGGGAATATGGTGTTAGGCCCATATTTTCTTGACCATCGGCACACTAGGGGTGACGTGGTCAACATCACACCTGCTGCCTTAACCTTCCCAGAGTTGCTCTGGTACCCAGTTGGAGCTGGGTCGACCCAGGAGCCGTTTGCGGCCTAAAAAAATCCCACCTCATCTGGTAATAGAACCATAGACCACTGAGCTAGGAAGCCAGTGCAGTAACCACTATGCTACTGCGGCTCCCTGTATCTCAGTTTATCAAAATGCTGACACACTAACTACTACTGCCCTTACATCAAACAGTATGGGTCACCCTGCAAGTACTCACGATTCAAATATTAGAAAATTACATGATAATACACTTCAGGCAGCCCAGCATCTACCTATAATAAAAGTCCTTGTGCTGAAGACTTGCAACAGATGATGCTTGAATTCACTGTACTATTAATAATGTGACTGTCTGTTCTCTAGAGACCTCCAACAGATGGTGTATGTTGTAATGTAACTGTCTGTTCTCTAGAGACCATCAACAGATGGTGTATATGGTACTGTCACTGTCTGTTCTCCAGAGACCTCCAATAGATGGAATATGAACTCTATGTTCAGAGATGTCACATTCTGTTCCTTGACTAATATGGATTCCAAGAACTGTAGCCATGACAGACTGTTCCAGAACTGTAGTCATAATGGACTGTCTCAGAACTGTAGTCATGATGGACTATCCCAGAACTGTAATCATGACAGACTGTCCCAGAACAGTAGTCATAATGGACTATCCTAGAACTGTAGTCATGATAGACTGTCCCAGAACTGTAGTCATAATGGACTATCCCAGAACTGTAGTCATGATGGGCTGTCCCAGAACTGTAGTTATATATAGACCATCCCAGAACTGTAGTCATAATGTACTATCCCAGAACTGCAGTCATGATGGACTATCCTAGAACTGTAGTCATGATGGACTATCCCAGAACTGTAGTCATAATGGACCATCCAAGAACTGTAGTCATAATGGATTAACCAAGAACTGTAGTCATAATGGACTATCCAAGAACTGTAGTCATGATAGGCCATCCAAGAACTGTAGTCATAATGGACTATCCCAAAGCTGCAGTCATGATGTACTATCCCAGAACTGTTGTCATGATGGACTACTAAAACATTCCTGTTAAACATATTCAAAGTTTTACAAGACATCAAAAACATTTCTGAGAATGCCTAGCAGGTTGGGCTGTTGGAAAAAATACCCTTTGTTTTTCTACAGAAACAGCACAAAAATTAAATTAGGGATGGGGGTGTTGAGAAATAGAGCTTATCTACTGTTCAGTAAATGTACATATTTTCACGATGGTTTATTTCTGTACAGCATTTGTTCAGTTATTCACAATGGTTTATTTCTGTACAACATTTGTTCAGTTATTCACGATGATTTATTTCTGTACAACATTTGTTTAGTTATTCACGATGGTTTATTTCTGCACAACCACTGTTCACATTTATTCACGAAGGTTTATTTCTGTACAATTGTTCAGTTATTCCCAATGGTTTATTTCTGTACAACAACTGTTCTGTATTATTCACGATGGTTTATTTCTGTATGGCAACACAAAATCAGAATTAAATTTTGGTAAAGGTGGTCGAGTAACAACACCAACTGGTCGTTTTGTATTCAGAACTGGTTCAACATTGTCTTCAGCTGCACCAGCAGCATCTCGCTGCTCTGCTGCATATGCTCCTTGCAGGTGGGACAGGATCAAGGAGGAGGGTGTGTGTTTAGGTGCCTCTAGAATTAGGTCACCATCTTTGACATTCAGCTCTCCACTAAACCTATTCTTGTTGTCATCTGTAGATTCTGGGATACTGCATTCTGGGATACTGCTGATGTTTCCTACAAACTGAGGGCCGGAGTCTGAAGATTGGCCAATGGAAGACTGGAGATGTAAAGTATCCACTGCAAGTGTATCGCTATCGTTATTCTGCATGATAGATGATTGTATATCAGAAAAATCTGAATTGTTTTCCGTGCCATAGCCATCACACAGTGGGTTACCATCAGGCACTCTATTACCGAGAACATCTCCATGACAGCCCTCAGTGGAGCAAGAAGCTTGAAACATTAAATTCTCATCTCTGACCATAAATTCTCCATCCACTGATGGTCTATGACCTGGGCTTATTCCCACATGACTGCTGGCAGATGTTGAAAGAGGTGATTCCCCTGCAAGAATACCTTCATCAGTGTGAAGCATAATTTGGCCCTTGTGTACAGACAGATGACCTGGCCTGGATTTATTATTCTCATTCCCATAAGAAACGTGACTTACCAGGTCAGAACAAGCAGCAGCAGCAGCGGAGGTGACATCACTTCTAGAGGGAAGCAATGGCTCAAACATATCATCAGAGTTAACACGCCTAGGTTTGTTAGCATCTGTTCTGTCTCCATGTTTTCTTATCAAGCATGTCCCATCGCCAGCAGGCAAGAGACAATCTTGAGCCTGACAACTTCTCAGCAATGGAACATTAGAGTCATCTACATCTGATGAACTGTGCACTGTGGCAGATGGTTGCAAACAAGAATTACTACAGAGTTCATGAACAGATGAAACAGCAGGACAAGTGCCTGCAATGTCACTAAAACCTGCACCACAAACTGAGATCTGGTCAGCGTTGCTAGACATGTCCTGGGCAGCAGATGAATCTAATGATGACCTTGGGACATCTGTACTGTCATGATCAGCCATCCCCTCACAATGCACATTAGCAACACTGTGTGCTGAGTTTATGTTATAAACTATATTGTTCTGGTCAAGATTCTTATCTGTGTCTTGCTTACTTTCAGACGTGTCTGGAACTGTGGTCACATGGCTCGAGATGACAGACTTGTGTTGTGATGTCTGTGTACTGTTGAATGCTGGATCTGGAGCTGGTCTAGATCTGGAGGTGTGGGACAACTCACTGGAGTTCTCTGTCTGGCTTTCACTCTGATCAGTACCAACATTAGCTTGCTGAACATGAGCGGTCATATGGCTCCTTCCTGACCATCCATCAAATGGTTCAGGTAATGGCTGGAAATTATTTTTATTACTTGCAACACTAACAGCTGATATGTTCTCACAATGGGATCCTAGCAGAGACTGCAGGAATCTGGGTGTAATACCAGATAAACTTTCCAAATCCTGAACCTGAGTTCCACCTTGGCATAACTGACCAGGATAAGCATTCACATTTGTAAAACCATTTCTGTCAATACTTCCTGGCAGGACTGACCCGACATGGTCTGAGCCCCTCATACCACCCAAGCAACTCTGTACTGAAGAAACAGAAATGTTCTGTTTGGCAGGCTGGTCATCAGAACAGCCAGTCTTGGAAGTCTGCTGCCGCATACTACTGCGGAAAAAAACATAACACCAAAGACAGGCCTTAGATAGGTCAGAGGCAGGCAGGTATGTTAGAGACAAACAGGCCTGAGAGATATGAGTCAGATATAGACGGGTCTGAGAGACAAAAATGAGATACAGACAGGTCTGAGAGATAGGCCAGATATAGACAGGTCTGGGAGAGATCAGGATAGGTCAGATACAGACAGGTCTGAGAGAGATAGGCCAGATATAGACAGGTCTGGGAGAGATTGGTCAGATATAGACAGGTCTGAGAGATAGGTCAGATATAGACAGGTCTGAGAGATAGGTCAGATATAGACATGTCTGAGAGAGATAAGTAAGATGTAGACAGATATAAGAGAGATGGGTCAGAGACAGATAGGTCTGAGAAAGTTAGGTCAGAGACAGACAGGTCTGAGAGAGATAGGTCAGATACAGACGTGTTTGAGAGAGGTAGGTTAGATGTAGACATGTCTGAGAGAGACAAGTCTGAGAGAGATAGGTCAGATACAGACATGTTTGAGAGAGGTAGGTTAGATGTAGACATGTCTGAGAGAGACAAGTCTGAGAGAGATAGGTCAGATACAGACATGTTTGAGAGAGGTAGGTTAGATGTAGACATGTCTGAGAGAGATAGGTCGGTCAGATACAGACAGATCTAAGAAACTTAGGTCAGATATATTGTGAGGACATTTCCCCAAGTGCAATAAGATATCATTTGCTGCATTTAAGCTCATAAATTTTTTTCTTCAGCATTTATTCTCTTAGTTGTTGTCTACAGTTTGTATTGTCAGATATTTTTGCTGTGACCTCTGACCAAGTATTCCCATTTTGTCTTGAACCTGATTACAGTTATGGGACTGAACAGCCAGGTCATCAGCAACATCTAGAGCAACAAGGTCATTTTGCCATAGTCCACAGAGTTCCATATCTGTTGGCTGGTGTTGTTTTTTCCATAATTCAGTCTTCAACCAAAAAGAAGAGAATGGTCAATACAGGCATCCCTGCCGCACTCCAGTTCTTACCTAAAACAGTTCTGTAAGTTGTCCTTCATGAAGTATTCTGCATGTCATGTCTTCATATTTTTTTTTCATTCAGTCACTGATCTTCAGGGGGACTATGTAATGTCTCATCAGTTTCCAAAGCGTCTACACTGTCAAATACCTTTTCATAGTGCACAAATTTAATGTAGAGAGGCAAGTTCCATTCCAGACTTTGTTCCACTATTATTCACAATATGATTATCTGGTCTGTACAGTATCTGTTTTGTCAAAAACCTGCTTGTTTATCTCTGAGCTGTTTGCCTATGGACTCTTTTAATCTCTTCAGAATGCTCATTTAATATTGTCCCAGTCACCGACAACAACAATATTCCTCAGTAATTTCTGCACCCTTGTAAATCTACAATTTGACCAGATATCCTTCCTTCCATTCTGATGGAATGTATTCTCTCTCTCCCAGACTTTATCAAGTAATTTGTATAATATATGTAGCAGTGTCAATATCTGTTTGTATGACATCTGCTGGAATCCCATCTGGAGCAGCAACTTTTCCCATCTTTTAGAATCTTAATGGCTTTCTTTATTTCTTTGTAATTTGCTCTTTCACAGATGCCACATAGCTCCTCTTCTGCTGGCTGAATGTCTGGGGGATTTTCTGGCACAGCACAGTGTTTGATCCTGGCAACACACAGGCTATCTCTCTTTTCTTATTCTATTTGCCCTAATATTCATCTCTTTCATCAATTCTCTTTTCATTCCTAGTTTTCTAGGACATTAGTATTTGTTTCCTTATGTTGAAAGAATAATTACATTTATATCAATATAATTATTATTTGTGTATGAATGAGTGTCATTGACACTCTCATCAAAAAAAAACCCCACCATGTTGATCCCCCCCCCCCCCCAGCCTGGGCAATACTTGCTACCTGACACTTATGTACACATGACAAAAATGTTCCACACCAATACATGACCCAATGATGCCCAGCAACTCTAAATTCTGTCTCACACTGAGAATTAAAAATACCTACCATGCCGATACATGCCTTCAAGAGCCCGCGCAATTCTTTGTTCTCGCTGTCTCTTCATCTTTATTCGGAACACTACAATGACAATGAAGGAGATAAGGATAACAACTCCAACAGTGCTGGCAATGATTGTAGACATTGTGATCTTTAACCAACCAAATTGGTTATCTTCTGAGCTTGCTTGTGTTGTGGATATGAATTTACCTATGACTGCATCAAATATTTCAACATATAAATTAACCTTCATAAAATAGGTATACTAATGGGGAGGGGAGAGAAGGGAAACAAACAAAAAAAGATGGAATGTTGAAAATTAAAAATAAAGCACAAAACATAAATACATATCAAACAGTTTTTAAAAAATCAACGTAAAGTGTTATGTATGTTACTTACAGTTTAATTTGATCATGAAATGACTAACCCTAACTACTACAAATGTGATCAGGAATATAGTACTGAAAACATACTTTAACATTTAACAATTAAATGGTAGGAAAATAAAATGTCAACTCACAACAGGAAGGACCCTCATCTGAGAGGTCACCACAGTTGTCAACATGGTTGCATACTTCCAGGTTGTCTATACATCTGGTGTTGTTGCAACGAAACTTGTTCAAACATGGATTGCCTAACAGGGGGAGACAAAGCAACCATTTCTATACAGAGTGATTTTCACATTAAGAGTATTGAATCAGCTGTACCGATAAGAAACTGACCCAGCATTTGTGAAAAACAGCAATTCAAGGAAAATTAATGTTAAAATATTACAAAGTATTATTTATTCATTCAAAAATGTGCAATTACTTTTTAAACACGTGCTTACTGTCATTATTTAGAAAACCGTGTACAACTAGCTTTGAGAAATTTTTTTTAAAACCAAGGTTTATAAAATTGTGTACAATCAGCATTTATAAAATTGTGTATAACAAGGATTTTTTTTCAATTGTGCACCACCAATGTTTAGAAATGGGTGTTCAAACAGTGTATAGAAAACTGACAACATTAGTGAGTTGACTGATGAAAATATTAGTGAGTTGACTGATGAAAATATTAGTAAGGTGACTGATGAAAGCAATGACAATATTAGTGAGCTGACTAGTGAAAGTAATGATAAATATTAGAGATTTGACTGAAAAAAAATTAGTGAGCTGACTTATGAAAGTAATGACATATATTAGAGATTTGACTGAAGAAAATATTAGTGAGCTGACTTATGAAAGTAAAGGCAATATTAGAGATTTGACTGAAGAAAATATTATTGAGTTGACTTATGAAAGTAATGACATATATTAGAGATTTGACTGATGAAAATATTAAGGAGTTGACTTACGAAAGTGATGACAATATTAGAGATTTGACTGATGAAAATATTAAGGAGTTGACTTATGAAAGTGATGACAAACATAAGAGAGTTGACTGATGACAATATTAGTGAGTTGACTTATGAAAGTAATGATAATATTAGTGAGTTGACTGATGACAACATTAGTGAGTTGACATATGAAAGTAATGACAATATTAGTGAGTTGACTGATGACAATATTAGAGAGTTGACATATGAAAGTAATGACAACATTAGTGAGTTGACTTATGAAAGTCATGATAATATTAGTGAGTTGACTGATGACAACATTAGTGAGTTGACATTTGAAAGTAATGACAATATTAGTGAGTTGACTGATGACAATATTAGAGAGTTGACATATGAAAGTAATGATAATATTAGTGAGTTGACTTATGAAAGTAATGACAATATTAATTAATTGACTGATGAAAGTAATGATAATATTAGTGGTTGACTGATGCAAGTAATGGCAATATTAGTGAGTTACTTATGAAAGTAATGAATATATTAGTGAGTTGACTGATGAAAGTAATGACAATATTAGTGTGCTGACTGATGACATTGACTGATGAAAATAATGACAATATTAGGGAGTTGACATGAAAATAAAGAGAATATTAGTGAGTTGACTGATGAAAGTAATGAAAATATTAGTGAGTTGACTGATAAAAGTAGTAAAAATATTAGTGGATTGACTGATGAAAGTAATGAAAATATTTGTGAGTTCACTGATGAAAGTAATGTCAATATTAGTGAGTTGACTTATGAAAGTAATGTCAATATTAGTATGTTGACTGATGACATTGACTGATGAAAATAATGCCAATATTAATGAGTTGACTTATGAAAGTACCGACAATATTATTGAGTTGACCGATGATAGTCATGACAATTTTAGTGAGCTGATTGATGAAAGTACCAACAATATAAGTGAGTTGACTGATGAAAATAATGACATTTTTCATGGATGAGATCAACAAGAGAAAATCTGAGATTATATGTGAGCTGACTGGTGACCTCTGCCAGGAATAAGAAGACAATGTTGACGGATAAAATATTCTGACACACTAAGTTGACTAGTGACCTCTGCCATGAAGGTCATGACAATGGTGATGGAAGAAATAATCTGAGATTATATGTGAGCTGACTGGTGACCTCTGCCAGGAATAAGAAGACAATGTTGACGGATAAAATATTCTGACACACTAAGTTGACTAGTGACCTCTGCCATGAAGGTCATGACAATGGTGATGGAAGAAATAATCTGAGATTATATGTGAGCTGACTGGTGACCTCTGCCAGGAATAAGAAGACAATGTTGACGGATAAAATATTCTGACACACTAAGTTGACTGGTGAACTCTGCCTGTAAGGTGGTGACAATGTTGATGGATGACATACAGAATAACAAATACTGAACACAAACAAACAAGTGCTGAGTCCAGTCATGAAATATACTGATAGACTGTTCATGACATAAGTAACTGTTATACACAAGCTTGCTCATACTGAAACGTGACTTACTTTCACAATCTTCATCAGAACCATCACCGCAGTCATCCTTGCCGTCACAACGGTAGCGCAGGAAGATACAGTGCTTTGTCCTTTTGCATTTGAATTGTGTGATACTACAGGTGGCCGAGTTGGATTCTTGGAAACATAATTGAAAGTCAGTTTAAAATTATGTGAACATCTCTAAAGGAGTCACTATATTTTGTAAGCTGGAATTTTTTTTTTTTGGGGGGGGGGGGGGGGGGGGGGGGGGGGGGAAGACAGGACATTTAGTTATTTATTTTTTAATCCTGTACTGATCCTTCTGAATGATATGCCATGTCTCATCTTGCTTTTGTTTTCCTTCTTGAGAGCTCCATTTTAGGGCCACGTGAATGTTTCTATACATTATCAGACAGATATTCTTGTCTCAGACTTTTGCTGCTATCTCGTGTTCCATATGTAGATATGCCTGTGGTTCTAAAGCTTCTTTCTTTGTCTTTTCTTAAAATCATGGTGGTTTGTCGGCCTAATACACAACCTCTTAATCCTGTCTGAAGTTGTTAATATTTTAATTTTAATTTGTAAAACACTGAAAATTGTATTGCAGGGCAGAAATGTAAAAAGGCAATTATGCCTATTTCTTTACCCTGATGAAATAAAGATTTCGTTCGTTCGTTTGTTGTTAGTGTACACCTAACCTCCCACCTGTAAGATACTTCTCACATTTTGTTAGTGTACACCTAACTAACCTCTCACTTGTAAGATACTTCTCACATCTTGTTAGTGTACACCTAACCTCCCACCTGTAAGATACTTCTCACATCTTGTTAGTGCACGCCTAACCAACAACTAAAATTCAGCTCTTTCTTATCTTCCAAATCCTCACATATTTGTCAATCACAGAACAGATCGGTAGTGGGTTTGATTTCTTGTAGTCTGTTCATAAATGTAGATTAGTGCACCTCAAGAACAATTATCCCTATGTTAGCATAAAGCATGTTACTTTTATCTGTACGTATATAATAAATATTTATTTATTATTATTGCACACACACAGATGTCTTATCTTAACAAATGGCAGGTGTTTTAAGTACACAGAATTTATCTGTAACTTCAAATGTAGAGAAAGACATTTTTTTTTGTCTTTTATTTATAGCTGATGCTGTGAAACATCACAGGTAGGGCAGCGATTATTGATCTCCAATCAATGTATGCACTGTAGCCTGGTGTATTTCCCTCCATTTATCTATTTTCTCTTTAGTTGTTCTCTATTATTGGTCTTTTATTTTCATGGTTTGGTTTGGTTTGAAGGACTATCTTCATTGCACACGGAAAACGCTATCAGTGCTCTGATCTCCTTCCTTAGATCACACAAGGAGGACCTCAGCACAGTGCACAAAATCCATAGCACCGGTGAGAATCCAAATGTGTGTACATAGGAATCACACATTCTATAAATACTAGCAACAACACGCCAAAATTGGCAGGTTTTTAATTATAGTGTATTGTTTCTGTTACATGTATTACAGATGGTACTATCACTACTGTGGTCATTTCATTACTATTTCTTTTATGACAACATGTCTCGTAATTGTTCGCGCATCTTTTAAAATCTTGCTCTGGTCGACTTACCGCTTCTGAGACGCCTTGGTCGACTTACTGCCTCTGAGAACAACGTTTGAAGTTTGACGAAACTCCAGTTCATGTACTGTTTATCAATCGGGTTGTTGGCTTCTTTCCATAATCAAACTGTTCATGCACACCTTCATTTGCGCACTTTTTTTCTATTTTCGCGAGAGTACATATAAGGGGAAACAATACAATTGTTGTCTAACTTTCAACCACAGTTGCACCCCCTTAGCTGTGTTTGAAAGTAAATGCACTCTCTCGAAAATAAAAAAAAAGTGCGCAATGACGGTGTGCAAAGTGTGACTGACCGACCGACCGACCAAGTACTACAGCGGAAATTATGTATTTTGATTTTTGTGGTGGGTAGGTTTCCTACTTTTTAAATTTTGCCAGGGCAGTGGCTGTGTGGCCTACTCTTTATGATTTCCAACTGCCGAGGGATTTTTAACGTGCACACGGGACCTCCTATTATTTTGTCCTTATCTGAGAAGGCTTGGCATCCCACTCTTTATGATTTCCAACTGCCGAGGGATTTTTAACGTGCACACGGGACCTCCTATTATTTTGTCCTTATCTGAGAAGGCTTGGCATCCCATCTCACTACCTAGGAGACCAGGGGGAGTATAACATCATTAGGACCACGGGTTCTAAAAAAAAAATTTCCATAAATTATATTTCCTCTATCGAACCCGTAACATTTAGAATTCGAGGTAGATGACATACCTCTTTGCCACTCTGACCCCTTATTTTCATGGTGTATGCCCCCGTTGTTGGCTGATTGGGACTTATCCTTCCAAGTTGTGTAAACCAAATTATTCTTGCCTTCTCAATGTATTTCTTCATTACAAATTTATTCATGACTTCCAAATATACCCCTTTATTACAAATTTATTCATGACTTCCAAATATACCCCTTTATTACAAATTTATTCATGACTTCCAAATATACCCCTTTATTACAAATTTATTCATGACTTCCAAATATACCCCTTTATTACAAATTTATTCATGACTTCCAAATATACCCCTTTATTACAAATTTATTCATGACTTCCAAATATACCCCTTTATTACAAATTTATTCATGACTTCCAAATATACCCCTTTATTACAAATTTATTCATGACTTCCAAATATACCCCTTTATTACAAATTTATTCATGACTTCCAAATATACCCCTTTATTACAAATTTATTCATGACTTCCAAATATACCCCTTTATTACAAATTTATTCATGACTTCCAAATATATAACTTTATTACAAATTTATTCATGACTTCCAAATATATCCCTTTATTACAAATTTATTCATGACTTCCAAATATACCCCTTTATTACAAATTTATTCATGACTTCCAAATATATCCCTTTATTACAAATTTATTCATGACTTCCAAATATATCCCTTTATTACAAATTTATTCATGACTTCCAAATATATCCCTTTATTACAAATTTATTCATGACTTCCAAATATACCCCTTTATTACAAATTTATTCATGACTTCCAAATATATCCCTTTATTACAAATTTATTCATGACTTCCAAATATATCCCTTTATTACAAATTTATTCATGACTTCCAAATATACCCCTTTATTACAAATTTATTCATGACTTCCAAATATATCCCTTTATTACAAATTTATTCATGACTTCCAAATATATCCCTTTATTACAAATTTATTCATGACTTCCAAATATATCCCTTTATTACAAATTTATTCATGACTTCCAAATATATCCCTTTATTACAAATTTATTCATGACTTCCAAATATACCCCTTTATTACAAATTTATTCATGACTTCCAAATATACCCCTTTATTACAAATTTATTCATGACTTCCAAATATATCCCTTTATTACAAATTTATTCATGACTTCCAAATATACCCCTTTATTACAAATTTATTCATGACTTCCAAATATATCCCTTTATTACAAATTTATTCATGACTTCCAAATATACCCCTTTATTACAAATTTATTCATGACTTCCAAATATACCCCTTTATTACAAATTTATTCATGACTTCCAAATATACCCCTTTATTACAAATTTATTCATGACTTCCAAATATACCCCTTTATTACAAATTTATTCATGACTTCCAAATATACCCCTTTATTACAAATTTATTCATGACTTCCAAATATACCCCTTTATTACATAATTTATTCATGACTTCCACATATTACCCCTTTATTACAAATTTATTCATGACTTCCAAATATACCCCTTTATTACAAATTTATTCATGACTTCCAAATATACCCCTTTATTACAAATTTATTCATGACTTCCAAATATACCCCTTTATTACAAATTTATTCATGACTTCCAAATATACCCCTTTATTACAAATTTATTCATGACTTCTTAATATACCCCTTTTATTACAAATTTATTCATGACTTCCAAATATACCCCTTTATTACAATGACTTCCAAATATACCCCTTTATTTTATTCATGACTTCCAAATATAACCCTTTATTACAAATTTATTCATGACTTCCAAATATACCCCTTTATTACAAATTTATTCATGACTTCCAAATATACCCCTTTATTACAAATTTATTCATGACTTCCAAATATACCCCTTTATTACAAATTTATTCATGACTTCCCATATACCCCTTTATTACAAATTTATTCATGACTTCCAAATATACCCCTTTATTACAAATTTATTCATGACTTCCAAATATACCCCTTTATTACAAATTTATTCATGACTTCCAAATATACCCCTTTATTACAAATTTATTCATGACTTCCAAATATACCCCTTTATTACAAATTTATTCATGACTTCCAAATATACCCCTTTATTACAAATTTATTCATGACTTCCCATATACCCCTTTATTACAAATTTATTCATGACTTCCAAATATACCCCTTTATTACAAATTTATTCATGACTTCCAAATATACCCCTTTATTACAAATTTATTCATGACTTCCAAATATACCCTTTTTATTACTAACCCCTTTATTATTCTTGACTTCCAAATATACCCCTTTATTACAAATTTATTCATGACTTCCAAATATACCCCTTTATTACAAATTTATTCATGACTTCCAAATATACCCCTTATTACAAATTTATTCATGACTTCCAAATATACCCCTTTATTACAAATTTATTCATGACTTCCAAATATACCCCTTTATTACAAATTTATTTATTACAAATTTATTCATGACTTCCAAATATACCCCTTTATTACAAATTTATTCATGACTTCCAAATATACCCCTTTATTACAAATTTATTCATGACTTCCAAATATACCCCTTTATTACAAATTTATTCATGACTTCCAAATATACCCCTTTATTACAAATTTATTCATGACTTCCAAATATACCCCTTTATTACAAATTTATTCATGACTTCCAAAATATACCCCTTTATTACAAATTTATTCATGACTTCCAAATATACCCCTTTATTACAAATTTATTCATGACTTCCAAATATACCCCTTTATTACAAATTTATTCATGACTTCCAAATATACCCCTTTATTACAAATTTATTCATGACTTCCAAATATACCCCTTTATTACAAATTTATTCATGACTTCCAAATATACCCCTTTATTACAAATTTATTCATGACTTCCAAATATACCCCTTTATTACAAATTTATTCATGACTTCCCATATACCCCTTTATTACAAATTTATTCATGACTTCCAAATATACCCCTTTATTACAAATTTATTCATGACTTCCAAATATACCCCTTTATTACAAATTTATTCATGACTTCCAAATATATCCCTTTATTACAAATTTATTCATGACTTCCAAATATATCCCTTTATTACAAATTTATTCATGACTTCCAAATATACCCCTTTATTACAAATTTATTCATGACTTCCAAATATATCCCTTTATTACAAATTTATTCTTGACTTCCAAATATATATCCCTTTATTACAAATTTATTCATGACTTCCAAATATACCCCTTTATTACAAATTTATTCATGACTTCCAAATATACCCCTTTATTACAAATTTATTCATGACTTCCAAATATACCCCTTTATTACAAATTTATTCATGACTTCCAAATATATCCCTTTATTACAAATTTATTCATGACTTCCAAATATATCCCTTTATTACAAATTTATTCATGACTTCCAAATATATCCCTTTATTACAAATTTATTCATGACTTCCAAATATATCCCTTTATTACAAATTTATTCATGACTTCCAAATATATCCCTTTATTACAAATTTATTCATGACTTCCCATATATATCCCTTATTACAAATTTATTCATGACTTCCAAATATACCCCTTTATTACAAATTTATTCATGACTTCCAAATATACCCCTTTATTACAAATTTATTCATGACTTCCAAATATACCCCCTTTATTACAAATTTATTCATGACTTCCAAATATACCCCTTTATTACAAATTTATTCATGACTTCCAAATATATCCCTTTATTACAAATTTATTCATGACTTCCAAATATATCCCTTTATTACAAATTTATTCATGACTTCCAAATATACCCCTTTATTACAAATTTATTCATGACTTCCAAATATACCCCTTTATTACAAATTTATTCATGACTTCCAAATATATCCCTTTATTACAAATTTATTCATGACTTCCAAATATACCCCTTTATTACAAATTTATTCATGACTTCCAAATATACCCCTTTATTACAAATTTATTCATGACTTCCCATATACCCCTTTATTACAAATTTATTCATGACTTCCAAATATATCCCTTTATTACAAATTTATTCATGACTTCCAAATATACCCCTTTATTACAAATTTATTCATGACTTCCAAATATACCCCTTTATTACAAATTTATTCATGACTTCCAAAAATATCCCTTTATTAACCAAATTTATTCATGACTTCCAAATATACCCCTTTATTACAAATTTATTCATGACTTCCAAATATACCCCTTTATTACAAATTTATTCATGACTTCCAATTCATGACTTCCAAATATACCCCTTTATTACAAATTTATTCATGACTTCCAAATATACCCCTTTATTACAAATTTATTCATGACTTCCAAATATACCCCTTTATTACAAATTTATTCATGACTTCCAAATATACCCCTTTATTACAAATTTATTCATGACTTCCAAATATACCCCTTTATTACAAATTTATTCATGACTTCCAAATATACCCCTTTATTACAAATTTATTCATGACTTCCAAATATACCCCTTTATTACAAATTTATTCATGACTTCCCATATACCCCTTTATTACAAATTTATTCATGACTTCCAAATATATCCCTTTATTACAAATTTATTCATGACTTCCAAATAGACCCCTTTATTACAAATTTATTCATGACTTCCAAATATACAAATTTTTATTACAAATTTATTCATGACTTCCAAATTATATTTTTTCTTGGACCCCTTTATTACAAATTTATTCATGACTTCCAAATATACCCCCTTTATTACCAAATTTATTCATGACTTCCAAATATCCCTTTATTACAAATTTATTCATGACTTCCAAATATACCCCTTTATTACAAATTTATTCATGACTTCCAAATATACCCCTTTATTACAAATTTATTCATGACTTCCAAATATACCCCTTTATTACAAATTTATTCATGACTTCCAAAAATACCCTTTATTACAAAAATTTATTCATGACTTCCAAATATACCCCTTTATTACAAATTTATTCATGACTTCCAAATATACCCCTTTATTACAAATTTATTCATGACTTCCAAATATACCCCTTTATTACAAATTTATTCATGACTTCCAAATATACCCCTTTATTACAAATTTATTCATGACTTCCACATATATACCCCTTTATTACAAATTTATTCATGACTTCCAAATATACCCCTTTATTACAAATTTATTCATGACTTCCAAATATACCCCTTTATTACAAATTTATTCATGACTTCCAAATATACCCCTTTATTACAAAATTTATTCATGGACTTCCAAATATACCCCTTTATTACAAATATTTATTCATGTGACTTCCAAAAAATATCCCCCTTTATTACAAATTTATCCATGACTTCCAAATATACCTCATTATTACAAATTTATTCATGACTTCCAAATATACCCCTTTATTACAAATTTATTCATGACTTCCAAATATACCCCTTTATTACAAATTTATTCATGACTTCCAAATATACCCCTTTATTACAAATTTATTCATGACTTCCAAATATACCCCTTTATTACAAATTTATTCATGACTTCCAAATATACCCCTTTATTACAAATTTATTCATGACTTCCAAATATACCCCTTTATTACAAATTTATTCATGACTTCCAAATATACCCCTTTATTACACAAATTTATTCATGACTTCCAAATATACCCCTTTATTACAAATTTATTCATGACTTCCAAATATACCCCTTTATTACAAATTTATTCATGACTTCCAAATATACCCCTTTATTACAAATTTATTCATGACTTCCAAATATACCCCTTTATTACAAATTTATTCATGACTTCCAAATATACCCCTTTATTACAAATTTATTCATGACTTCCAAATATACCCCTTTATTACAAATTTATTCATGACTTCCAAATATATCCCTTTATTACAAATTTATTCATGACTTCCAAATATACCCCTTTATTACAAATTTATTCATGACTTCCAAATATACCCCTTTATTACAAATTTATTCATGACTTCCAAATATACCCCTTTATTACAAATTTATTCATGACTTCCAAATATACCCCTTTATTACAAATTTATTCATGACTTCCAAATATACCCCTTTATTACAAATTTATTCATGACTTCCAAATATACCCCCTTTATTACAAATTTATTCATGACTTCCAAATATACCCCTTTATTACAAATTTATTCATGACTTCCAAATATACCCCTTTATTACAAATTTATTCATGACTTCCAAATATACCCCTTTATTACAAATTTATTCATGACTTCCAAATATATCCCTTTATTACAAATTTATTCATGACTTCCAAATATACCCCTTTATTACAAATTTATTCATGACTTCCAAATATACCCCTTTATTACAAATTTATTCATGACTTCCAAATATACCCCTTTATTACAAATTTATTCATGACTTCCAAATATACCCCTTTATTACAAATTTATTCATGACTTCCAAATATATCCCTTTATTACAAATTTATTCATGACTTCCAAATATATCCCTTATTACAAATTTATTCATGACTTCCAAATATATCCCTTTATTACAAATTTATTCATGACTTCCAAATATATCCCTTTATTACAAATTTATTCATGACTTCCAAATATATCCCTTTATTACAAATTTATTCATGACTATTACAAATTTATTCATGACTTCCAAATATATCCCTTTATTACAAATTTATTCATGACTTCCAAATATATCCCTTTATTACAAATTTATTCATGACTTCCAAATATATCCCTTTATTACAAATTTATTCATGACTTCCAAATATACCCCTTTATTACAAATTTATTCATGACTTCCAAATATACCCCTTTATTACAAATTTATTCATGACTTCCAAATATACCCCTTTATTACAAATTTATTCATGACTTCCAAATATACCCCTTTATTACAAATTTATTCATGACTTCCAAATATACCCCTTTATTACAAATTTATTCATGACTTCCCATATACCCCTTTATTACAAATTTATTCATGACTTCCCATATACCCCTTTATTACAAATTTATTCATGACTTCCAAATATATCCCTTTATTACAAATTTATTCATGACTTCCAAATATATCCCTTTTTATAAATTTATTCATTACTTCCCAATATAATCCTTTTATTACAAATGTATTCATGACTTCCAAATATATACTTCCAAATATATCCCTTTATTACAAATTTATTCATGACTTCCAAATATATCCCTTTATTACAAATTTATTCATGACTTCCAAATATATCCCTTTATTACAAATTTATTCATGACTTCCAAATATATCCCTTTATTACAAATTTATTCATGACTTCCAAATATATCCCTTTATTACAAATTTATTCATGACTTCCAAATATATCCCTTTATTACAAATTTATTCATGACTTCCAAATATATCCCTTTATTACAAATTTATTCATGACTTCCAAATATACCCCTTTATTACAAATTTATTCATGACTTCCAAATATACCCCTTTATTACAAATTTATTCATGACTTCCAAATATACCCCTTTATTACAAATTTATTCATGACTTCCAAATATACCCCTTTATTACAAATTTATTCATGACTTCCAAATATATCCCTTTATTACAAATTTATTCATGACTTCCAAATATACCCCTTTATTACAAATTTATTCATGACTTCCAAATATATCCCTTTATTACAAATTTATTCATGACTTCCAAATATATCCCTTTATTACAAATTTATTCATGACTTCCAAATATATCCCTTTATTACAAATTTATTCATGACTTCCAAATATATCCCTTTATTACAAATTTATTCATGACTTCCAAATATACCCCTTTATTACAAATTTATTCATGACTTCCAAATATACCCCTTTATTACAAATTTATTCATGACTTCCAAATATACCCCTTTGTTACAAATTTATTCATGACTTCCAAATATACCCCTTTGTTACAAATTTATTCATGACTTCCAAATATATCCCTTTATTACAAATTTATTCATGACTTCCAAATATATCCCTTTATTACAAATTTATTCATGACTTCCAAATATATCCCTTTATTACAAATTTATTCATGACTTCCAAATATATCCCTTTATTACAAATTTATTCATGACTTCCAAATATATCCCTTTATTACAAATTTATTCATGACTTCCAAATATGTCCCTTTATTACAAATTTATTCATGATTTCCAAATATATCCCTTTATTATAAATTTATTCATACCCCAAATATATCCCTTTATTACAAATTTATTCATGACTTCCCATATACCCCTTTATTACAAATTTATTCATGACTTCCAAATATATCCCTTTATTACAAATTTATTCATGACTTCCCATATACCCCTTTATTACAAATTTATTCATGACTTCCAAATATATCCCTTTATTACAAATTTATTCATGACTTCCCATATACCCCTTTATTACAAATTTATTCATGACTTCCAAATATATCCCTTTATTACAAATTTATTCATGACTTCCCATATACCCCTTTATTACAAATTTATTCATGACTTCCCATATACCCCTTTATTACAAATTTATTCATGACTTCCAATATGCCCCTTTATTACAAATATTACCCCTTTTTTATTCATGACTTCCAAATATATCCCTTTATTACAAATTTATTCATGACTTCCAAATATATCCCTTTATTACAAATTTATTCATGACTTCCCATATACCCCTTTATTACAAATTTATTCATGACTTCCAAATATACCCCTTTATTACAAATTTATTCATGACTTCCCATATACCCCTTTATTACAAATTTATTCATGACTTCCAAATATATCCCTTTATTACAAATTTATTCATGACTTCCCATATACCCCTTTATTACAAATTTATTCATGACTTCCAAATATATCCCTTTATTACAAATTTATTCATGACTTCCCATATACCCCTTTATTACAAATTTATTCATGACTTCCCATATACCCCTTTATTACAAATTTATTCATGACTTCCAATATACCCCTTTATTACAAATTTATTCATAACTTCCCATATACCCCTTTATTACAAATTTATTCATGACTTCCAAATATACCCCTTTATTACAAATTTATTCATGACTTCCAAATATATCCCTTTATTACAAATTTATTCATGACTTCCAAATATACCCCTTTATTACAAATTTATTCATGACTTCCAAATATATCCCTTTATTACAAATTTATTCATGACTTCCAAATATATCCCTTTATTACAAATTTATTCATGACTTCCCATATACCCCTTTATTACAAATTTATTCATGACTTCCAAATATATCCCTTTATTACAAATTTATTCATGACTTCCCATATACCCCTTTATTACAAATTTATTCATGACTTCCCATATACCCCTTTATTACAAATTTATTCATGACTTCCAAATATACCCCTTTATTACAAATTTATTCATGACTTCCCATATACCCCTTTATTACAAATTTATTCATGACTTCCAAATATACCCCTTTATTACAAATTTATTCATGACTTCCAAATATATCCCTTTATTACAAATTTATTCATGACTTCCAAATATACCCCTTTATTACAAATTTATTCATAACTTCCCATATACCCCTTCATTACAATTTATTCTTGACTTATCAATTATTCTTGACATCCCAATATACCCCTTTATTACCATTTATTCTTGCCTTATCAATATATTTCTTAATTACTATTTATTCTTCACTTGTCAATATATCCTTTTAATACAATTTACTATAATAATCACCAGACAAAATTTACTAAACAACATTTAACATTCCATTTTTAAAAAAAGCGAATCAGTAAACAATGAAAAAACAACAATTCTCCTCTCTATATTCTGTGACAGAACATACTTTTATCATATTTTTATATTAGAATCTTATCATTCTATGACATCATACTCATCTTTCCATATCTAGTTATCTCAATCTATACTGTTCAAAAAAAGAAACGCATAGCTATCCGAGGGCGCGTTTTTATGAGTTTGTAAGTAAAATTTGGTGCTAGGGTATATAAAAACCAGCCTCAAATGTTCTTTACAGTGTCAAATGCATGTGTTGACCTGAATTGCGTTCGTTTTTGTAATCGTTACAACGCAGTGGTCAATAGTGTTTATGACGCAATTTTTTACCACAGCTCATGTTGCGCGCACGTGAAAGCAACAAAATTTGGGGTGAACACTATTCACTGACTACGCAACTGAAACCCTATAAAAGGATAACGCTACACATAAAAAATTCAGTTCATTTTCAAGCAGACATTTATGGCGTCTCTATCGATAAATTTAAGGAACATTGCTATTGGCCGACTGCATGCAGGCGAAAGTCAAAGTCAGGTTGCCAGGCATCTAAACGTTCATCAGAGTACCATCAGTCGACTTTGGCACCGGTTCCAAGCCACTGGCTCAGTTGAAGACCGGCATCACAGTGGACGACCCAGAGTGACAACAGCAGCGGAGGATCACTTTATTCGGCTTCATCACCTCAGAGACAGGTTTACAACAGCTTCCTCAACTGCCCAGTCATTGCCTGCAGGACGTCATGTGTCTGATCAAACTGTCTGGAATAGACTGCATGACGCTGGACTTTGGGCACAACGACCTCACCGAGGACCTGTCCTTACGCGCCACCATCGCCAAAATCGACTTCTTTGGGCCAACCAGCAATGTCCCTGGGCAGCTGACAATCAATGGAGACGTGTCTGGTTTAGTGACGAATCTTTCTTTTTGTTGCAGCGTCATGATAGACAGCGTAGGGTCTACCATAGGCGAAATGAACGTTTTGCCCAAAATTGCGTTGATGAAGCTCCGCCGCACGGTGGTGGAGGTGCAAAGGTGTGGGGAATGATCAGTTACAACGGAAGGAGTCAAATGGTGCACATTGAAGGAGGCTTGAATGTGCAACGATACGTCAATGAAATTCTTCGACCCCATGTCCTTCCATTTTTGGCTGCCCAATGGTCTGTGTTTCAACAGGACAACGCCAGACCCCATTGTGCACGGTTGACCACGCAGTTCCTGACTGCCAACAACATTCTCACTCTTCCCTGGTCATCCCTGTCTCCAGACATGAGTCCGATTGAGCACCTGTGGGATGAGCTGCATAGACGTGTTTGTCGCCGAGACGTTGCTCCAGCCAATCGTCGTGATCTGTTCCAGGCACTCCAGGAAGAGTGGGCAGCCATCCCACAGGCCCACATCAGACGTCTGATTGCATCCATGCCCAGGAGATGCCAGTCGCTGATCGATGCAAGAGGAGGCCACACACCATACTAACGGGAAAGCCTGTACGCCAAAAAACTCTCATGACCCAGATGCAAAACAACTGTCAATTGATTGGTTGAACCCTAAGGTATTCTTGTGTGCAATTTGAACAATTAACTCATTAAATTAAAAAAGTTATTGAATGTCAAAATTATGGCTTTGTGTGTGCCTTCAGTAGCTATGCGTTTCTTTTTTTGAACAGAATAGGTTCTTGAATATTACCTCACTGTGAAATCATGTCAGAAACTCAAATTATTATATATTTTTACCTCTATCTAGGTTCTAGAATATTATCAAACTATAAAACATCCTATCAGACACTCACCTTTTCATCTGTATTTAGTTTCTAGAATTGTTTCATGCAATGACTCACCTTTGCGTCGTACCATCAACTCAAATTCAGCAGTTTCTTCTCTTCCATCGGCCATGACTAGCAAACACTTGTATCTGCCAGCATCTGAGCCATCTAGGGATGATATTGTCATGACAACTGTTGTGTTTGTAAGGTAGACCTGCTGGATATCTGACTGACCATCATGTCCAGGAATCCACTTTAGCGAGTCCAGAGCAGATGTAACATGAGCTGTACAGTTCACCTGCCACAGAATTTCACTTTTTACAGACACTAGTTTGACATTCTTTTTTAAGTTATAAAATATAAATAGTAACCTTTGCTATGAAATACAACTATTCATGAAGTGGCAAATTATGTTTATCTACACACTGAGACAAATTCCCTTGAACAGCTATTTTTGTGGTTTCTACAGTCTCTGTGATTTCCAACCACTAATACTATTGAAGTCGGCGTCTGTGGCCTAATGGATATACGCAGTTTCATAATCCAGATATACCAGGTTCGAAACCTGCTGCAGGCGGCTTGGTAGCAGATCGCTTTGTGTGGATTTTTAACAATGGTATAAGCGCCGTACCGTTCAGAAAGCAATGGCAAACTACTGAATGAAAAAAATTGCCTTGAAAAATCACAAACAGCCAATAAAAGCTGGGGTTGATTGCCACGTCCTGTAAAGGATAAGCAACTAACTTAATACTATTGAATGTTGGGCTCGCCGGCTAAATGTCTGATGAATAAACCAGCAGACTGTAAACAGGTCATAATGCTGCCACAGAATACTTGCAAGAAAATGATATTACAATTCTTGTAACTTCCTTTCACAAGGTGAGCTCACTTAAAGTAGATGTGACACCTGGAACCAGTAATGTCAGCGCTGTACCAGTAATGTTAGCGCTGTTTTGAGCATGTGTTAATGTGAGCTCACTTAAAGTAGATGTGACACATGGAACCAGTAATGTTAGCTTTGTTTTGAGCATGTGTTAATGTCTTCTTCTTCTTCTTTGATCCATAACCACTAACCGTCAAGCCAGTCTGGCCACTGGCGTCTTGTAGGGCAGCAACAAATTGATTCCACTTTGCTTGGTCGGCGGCCATCCTTCGTACAGTGCCCCAACTCTGGTTCATTCTCTGCATCTCGGCTTCCACAGTTCTCCGCCAAGTTGTTTTTTGGTCGGCCTCTCTTTCACTTTCCCTCAGGGGTCCATAGCATAGCTGTTCTTGTGATGGAATCAGGGTCCCTTCTGAGGATGTGGCCAACCCAACTCCAGCGTCTGCCAGCTATGATGGTGTGCATGTCCTCCTGGTTACTCCGAATAAGTAGTTCTTGGTTGCTGATGGTATTCGGCCAAAAGATTCGGAGAATTTTCCTTAGGCAGATTGTGTGGAAGGAGGACAGTTTCGACATTTCCTTCTGTGTTACTCTCCAGTATTCCGCACCATAGAGAAGAACAGAAAGTACACAGCTCTCATACAGTCTTAATTTGGTGTTTGTGCTGTACTGGGAAGACTTCCATATGTTGTTGAGACTAGCAAAGGCTGTTCTCGCTTTATTCATTCTGTTGTTAATGTCCTTGCTTGTTCCGCTGTCAGGTGTTACTATGCATCCTAGGTGTGGCCGTATGACCACCACCAGCATTCATTCACGCTGGGCCCATATATAACATAAAGTAAACTACCATTTTGGTTGAAACAGACAATAGATTTGTAATTAAAATAAAAAGTTAACTCAGGGCATTAGTAGAGGGGAAGTGGCGGTACATTTTATGGGTCAGCGTTAGTGAAAGATGCGGTCCAAGTCTACCCGTCTGTTGTCATGGAAATCATGCCTCAGCACGTGATAATTATCCAATCAAAGTTGCAGCCAGGTTGAGCTCACCGAGATTTTTCTGCCGGCAAGATAATTTGCCAGCAGTCCAGACCAGCAGTGTGATGCAGTAAGATGTTTTCTACTTAACGGACTCCATAATTTTCAGCTGAGATTTCAACATGGATTTTTCTGTGTACCATATTCAACCATGTATGATCTTAAACATGGTAATGTGTTTTCAAATACTTAGGAACATATGTAAGTACTTCTACCATATTTTACTGGTTCCAGCTCGCCTTGCCATGTATTATGAACCATTGGTTTTACCCTAAGTTTGAAAATGACAGTAGAAAGTGCAGTCAAGGAACTAAGCAAAAATATGGATATAATCGAAACAAATGGGAGGAAAAAGAGCATAAACTTTTGGGATGGTCCAGAATAAAGGAGAAAAAAATGGAAAGAAATGACGCATTGAGACATTCAATTTTGTGATGTCATTAAAATTGAAAACTATACATATGATGCCAAGAATATGGCCAACTTCAATAACTGTACATACATGTAGTTTTCTGTTTTGAATATTTGGTTGTTGAACTACTTGAACCATTTTGTTGAAACCAAATAAATTAATCTTGGAAACTTATCGGCTGTTTGAAGACTTTGTAAACATGAATTTAAACTGGAAGGATGTATGTTAAAATGCACAATTAAGTGATCTATGGCTCTCCTCATTACATCAGCAATAGAAGGATTTATGGATCGAAACCTAATCCCATAGATAGAGTGAGACAATATCCATCTCTGGCGAGCTTGAAGCCAGTATCAATCAAAATCTCACGTGACAAAAGAAATAATACTATCTAGGTAATAACCTGGGGCGGTTACATAGGTAAGTAAATGTGTCTGTCTGTTCTAACTTCTGGTTCCTTATTGTTATTGGCTCAGGATTGCCACATTTAGTATCATGATCTCTGTCTTCTTCAGATTGATGTTCAGACCAACCTGCTGGCCATACTTATTCAGTCTGAATAAGGATGTGTTAATGTGAGCTCACTTAAAGTAGATGTGACACATGGAACCAGTAATGTTAGCACTGTTTTGAGCATGTGTTAATGTGAGCTCACTTAAAGTAGATGTGACATAGAACCAGTAATGTCAGCGCTGTTTTGAGCATCTGTTAATGTGAGCTCACTTAAAGTAGATGTGACACCTGGAACCAGTAATGTTAGCTTTGTTTTGAGCATGTGTTAATGTGAGCTCACTTAAAGTAGATGTGAACCATGGAACCAGTAATGTAAGCGCTGTTTTGAGCATCTGTTAACGTTATGAGACCTGCCTGCTCACTACGACTCATGCCGATCAGAACCACTAGATGGTCATCTAAAAATTCCTTCTGTCCTTGGTCATGTTGTTGAGGTGGTCATTGGGACATCACTTTATTATCTGTTTCCACATTTGTCTGTCTTATCACTATTTGTGTTCATATGGTACTTTCCAGTCCATTTCTGAATACTGTTTACCCAGCATGCTCTTCTTGTTCTAGGCAGCAGTCCTTGAAGGAGAGAATTGGATAATCCATTAGTTCTTGAAACATACCTAGTGTTTTTATCCAGAATGTTTCCATGTAAACAGTCCTTTTGGCTCATTTATATCTGTCATATAATGGAAACTTCACTACACCAGATCTTGATAGTTTTACAGCATGTTTAGTGAACGATCTTCAACATTCATACATAACAATGACCACACAATTTCAGTCTCCATATTTTTACAATTATTAGTTAGTGTGAATATGGTCCCACAAACTGTCATATTCACCATAAGTTTCACACACACTGCCAACTGTGCATCTCTTTGGTGGTTCATAAATGATTGCGAACTAGACTCTGTACCACTGTTTTATTCATGAGAATCATTATCACAGAAATGTCCAGGGCTTGTAACAAATTTCTTCAACAACTGTAGTGTACTGCCATTTTTAAACATTATGAGCTATTAAATGCTTTTTTAACAATTCTTTGAATATCTTTGTTAGTCTTGTCCCAGTACTGAGTGATCTACCAAACCAAGATAAGGGGTCATTTTTCTCACTGTGTGAATGCTACTGATAATGATGACTATGTCCCATACCAACAAAAGGGATAATTTTTCTCATTGTATGAATGCTACACTGACATCAAGGACTTTATGCCATTATATTTATCTGGCACAGGATGTCTTACATATTGTCTTCTATCCGTACCTTTTTATTTGGTATGCCTTTTGTGTCAAATTTGGGGGTGATCTCCAAACCAAATGAAAAGGTCATTATTTTTTCTTTGTGTGGTTGTTATACTAATGATGAAAACTGTAAGCCAGTATGCTAATTTGTGATTTGTGTAATGTGAGGCTCTCAATATGTTCAGTTTGTTTGAGTTGTGTAATGTTTATCCATATGAACATTATATATTATGTGTCACGTAAGAATGTGTCAGTATATCTGCACTGTGATGTCTTTGTTCTATTAACCAGACATTTATCTGAATTCTCACCTGCAGCAGTGTGCCCTCCACACCTGTTTTACGTGACTCTGACAGCACTAGATGCTGTGACTTCTGACTTTCTGTCACCATCACAATCAGACAGTCTGTGAATTAAACAACAGAGATCACATCAGTCAAAATACAAGAAATGATAAAAGAAAATACAATGAATGACAAAACAAAATACAACAACTGGATCATGACACAACAAAATACAACAAATGGAGTCATGTCAAAATGCAACAAATGTTAGAATCATGCCAAAACAAGAAAACGTGCACTCATGTCCAAACACAACAAATGTTAGAATCATGACAAAATAAGAAAACATGCACTCATGTCCAAACAAAACAAATGTTAGAATCATGCCAAAACAAGAAAACGTGCACTCATGTCCAAACACAACAAATGTTAGAATCATGCCAAAACAAGAAAACGTGCACTCATGTCCATACACAACAAATGTTAGAATCATGACAAAACAAGAAAATATGCACTCATGTCCAAACACAACAAATGTTAGAATCATGACAAAACAAGAAAACGTGCACTCATGTCCAAACACAACAAATGTTAGAATCACGACAAAACAAGAAAACATGCACTCATGTCCAAACACAACAAATGTTAGAATCATGCCAAAACAAGAAAACGTGCACTCATGTCCAAACACAACAAATGCATGAATCATGCCTAACACACAACAAATGAGAGATCCTGTTAAGTTACAAATAAATAATGAAGTCAGGTCACTTATATGTTTTTGGTCAAAATGGGCAGTCATCTTGAATATATAAAATATATGTTCCTTATGTCACGAAATTTGAATTGATCATGGGAACAACAGCAAGCAATACTGGAAATTTCTTGTCATGTGACAAAACTGTTGACAAGTATGTACCTGGATGAAAGGACTGCAGATGTGGCAACAAACTTGGACAGGAGTGCATACAACCGAGACTAAAACTAAGAATGTCCTCTAGTTCACACTTCTTCTTCTTGTATGTTGACTGACAATGACAGGCGTAAACATTTTTTACTTATAATCTATGTCTACTTAAAGCATTATTGACATCAACTGTGCACATGGAACAATAACAAAAATTCAGTATAATTTGTACTATCTTTCAAGGGCAGAGAAGCACAGCAAGAAGGATACACTCCTGGTTTCTGAAGCAGCACAGAATGAGAAGCCTGTTACACGTGTATGTCAAATGTTCAGATCTGATACCTCATACGTAATTTCTCGTTGTTATGTCCTCCAACTTTTATTTCTCTAACGCCACCAATACCTCTCGTAATGTTTTTGCCGTAAAATGTGAAGAAATAAGGCACATTCTTGACCTACCCTTGTTTTATTTTGTTCACATTCTCCTATCACATTAACTATTCTCATCGCTGCACTGTTTGCAGTACACACTCCTGATCTAAGAACGTTTCTATCTAGAGGTTTGTGAGCATTTAAGTTGTGTTTACATGTCATGTTCATTCAACTATTTTGCAGTTTATTAAGCTCAAGTACAAGTCTATATACACTTCCAATGAGCATTTTTATTTTATTTATCTCAATAAGAAAATAGTATTTGTACTATCCCTTTCTTTCAATAAATCCACATTTTGTTTCTTTAAAATTTGTCTTGATTCTGTTTGACATCCTTAATATGATAATGGTGAACATCTTTCTAAAACTGGCTAACTGTCTGAGGTTGTGGCTCCAGACTTTTATTAGATAATACAATGAATACAGAAGAACATGATGGCGATGGATAGGACACACGTTGAGGAAACCTGTTGACAGCATTACCAGACAGTCCTGGTATCCCCAGGGTAGGAGAGGCAGAGGTAGACCCAAAAACATACGGAGAAGAGAAATTGAGACAGAAGTGAAAATGATGAGGAAGACGTGGAAAGAACTTGAGCTGATAGCACGTGATAGGAGGACTTAGCATGTGATAGGAGGACTTAGCACGTGATAGGAGGACTTAGCACGTGATAGGAGGACTTAGCATGTGATAGGAGGACTTAGCATGTGATAGGAGGACTTAGCACGTGATAGGAGGACACTTAGCATGTGTTTGTTGAAGGCCTATGTTCCTTACGGAGCCAAAGGGTATTGACTGACTGACAATGAATACAGACTGAAATAACTCTGAAACTTGCCAGCATCACAGATTGCATTCAGATGACTAGTAAACTAGACTTCTTCTTCTTCTTCTTGCGATCGCATCTTTGATGATTACACCGTCAGACGAGTTCTCATGATGAATTCGACTGTTGTTTGAAGTTCCTCTTTAACTCCATATAGCTTTGAGTTTAGTGTTGAGTCATTCGGCCAGTATATCTTTCTTAACTGGTCATACAGAGGACAGTCCTGTAGAACATGCTCAGCAGTTTGTTCGTTTAATCCACATGTGCACAGTGGTGAAGCAGACAATCGTAGCTTGTGCATGTGTTTATTCAGTTTGTTATGCCCTGTCCTGAGTCGAAAAATAGTTATCTGTCCCTGCCGGTCGAGAGTGTGATAGTCGTCTTTGGGTTGGTTCTGTTCTCTTCTGATAGTCTGGATAGCTCTCTTTTTCTCAAAGTATGTGACTTCATTATCTTCTTGTTCACATTCTCCTCCCTTTTTTGCAAGTTTATCTGCCTTTTCATTTCCGGGTACACCACAATGAGATGGTACCCACTGAAGTATGGTTCTCTTTTTGGCAGCTACCTTGTTTAGTTCATTTCTCAGATGCGGGAGTTTACCACCCTTGAGAGCTTGCAGGACAGACAGTGCATCTGTGAGGATGACTACCTGGTGGCAGTCAGAGTTGGTGTTATAAATCATATTTGCAGCTTGCTCTATAGCTTGAACCTCAGCTGTATAGTTGGAACAGAATTTACCAGTGGGAATGTGCCTAGTCTCATAGTGGTTGTCAGGATATGAGATAAAGATACCGGCACCTCCATTCCTAACAGCATTAGTTGCTGATCCATCTGTATAGGCATGTATCCATGATTGATCGGGATAGCTTTCTTGGATCATACTCAATGTAGCAGTTCGTTTTTGCAGATCATTATACTCACATCCACTTGTGAGACCACTGACTGATGTATTAATTTGGAGGGTACTGCTGGCCTGCTCCCATGGTACAGGGTATAGGGTGGGCTTCAGTGGTGTTGTCTTCATGGATAGGTCTTCTTGATGCTGTCTTATAAGTCTTTTCCCCGATGCACAAAGCTGCTACGCTTTAGACGTCCCAATGCCAGATCATCTAGTCTTGCCTTCATTGGGTGCATTGGCATACTGTTGTACTTTTCCATCTGGATCATGGTTTTTTGTGTCTCTTCTATGGGACAATGTCTGTAATCCAGCAACCTTCTGCATCTCTGTTATTGGTGTAGTTTTCATGGCTCCTGTAATGAGCCTGAGAGCTTGATTTTGCACCTTGTCCAAAGACTGCAGATGTGAGTTAGCAGCTGATGACCATGCTGCTGAGCTAAACTCTAAGTGTGGTCTTATTACTCCGTTATAAATCTTCTTTAGATTTCGTTCATTTGCTCCCCAGTTGGTACCTGCTAATTTTCTGAGTATGCCTAGTCGTCTTCGGGCCTTTCCTTCTGCGTTTTCAATATGCTTATTCCATGTAAGCCTTTGGTCAAATGTCACCCCAAGATAGGTGGGGTAGCTTTCTTCCTTGATCACGGTTGTCCCTAGGTGTATGTTAGCTGATTTGTCCTTGGGGGCGAGGGAGAACAGTGTTGTGGAGGTTTTGTCTGTGTTTATTGTGATAAGCCATTTCTCTGCCCATGACACTAGCATGTCTGCTGCCCGCTGCATTCTATAATTTGCTGTGGTGACATTTTCATCAGCGCACCAGAGTACTAGGTCATCTGCATATAAGGCAGCTTTAACTCCTGCAGGGAGATCTTTCACCAGGTCATTGATGTAAACAAGGAAGAGTGTTGGGGAAATTACTCCTCCTTGAGGTACCCCCTGATGGAGCAACACTTTTCTGCTCTGCAGACCGTCAAGAGTGACTCTAGTTCTCCTGTTATGCAAGTATGACTGGATCCATTTCATCATGTTGCCTTGGATTCCACTTCTCCTAAGTTTTGCAATGAGGCCATCTTTCCACACCTTGTCAAAGGCCTGCTTGAAGTCGACCCAGATCGTTAGGACCTTTTTCTTCTCCTGGAAGGCATCTTCTATTGCTTGAGACAAGTAAGTAACTTGGTCTTCTATACTGTAGCATTCTCTAAATCCAGCTTGTTCCGGCACCAGGATCTGCTCAGACTCTAAATACCATTTCAATCTGTGGTTGACTATTCGCTCCATAGTCTTCCCAACACAGCTTGTGAGACTGATTGGCCGGTAACTTGCAGCCTCGGTCTTACATTTCCCTTTCTTTAGTATGGGTATTGTGATGGCTTCTCTCCATACTTGGGGTACCGTTCCTTTCAACCAGCTGTGGTTGAATATCTCAAGCAGTTTTGTCTTTGCTGCTGAGCTCAGATTTACTAGCATTTCGTTGCTGATTTTGTCTGGCCGGGTGACTTTTGAAACTTAAGCTTGGAAATAGCCTTCTGTAGTTCTCCTAGTGTGATGGGTTCCCTCATTGGGGCAGGAGTATCTGTCTGTCCCATGGTTGCCAGTATTTCTTTTCTTATCTCTCTCTGATGATCTATGTTAATGGGTAAGTTGCTTTCTGAACTGTATCTTCTAGCAAACAAGTCTGCAGCTTGTTTTCCTCTGAAAAGTTTGCCACCTTCATCCAATGTGATAGTCTGCCTAGGTGAGGAACGCTCTTCATTTAGAGACTTGACTAATCTCCAAAGTTTCCTGCCGTCTTTCTCAAGGTTCAGCGATGCCGTTTTAGTTCTCCAGCTTTTCCGTTTTTCTTCTAGCTTTGTTCTCTGAAACTCTGCTACAGCCTTTTTCCATTTGTTGTGAGTTTCAAGTGAAGGCTGAGACTCTGCGTCCTTTCTAGCCCTGTCCATGGCTTCCTGACGTTCTTGGAGTGTGTTGGACCAGTATGGTATGTAGTTACGCCGGCATCCTTTGGGAATGGTTTCTTTTGCAGCTTGTAGTATGCATCTGTTGAAGTCTTTTACCACTTCATTAATGTCTCTGTTCTGTACCTTGAGGGTAGACAGCAGCGTGTTCACCTGATGCCTGAATAAACCCCAGTTGGCTTTTTTGTAGTTCCATCTTGTAATGGCTGGGCCTGTACTGAGAGTTGCACTCTGGACAGTAAGAAAGATTGGGCGATGGTCGCTTCCCCCTAGTTGGTCTCCTACTTCTCTACTAATAGATCCAGCTATATCTGGTGTGGAGAAGGCAAGATCTGGTGTTGAAGTTGTGTGCCATCCTCTGGAGTAGAAGGTAGGAGTATCTGTGGCATTACTGACTAGGATTAGGGAGTGATCATCTTGCCAAGTTTCAACCTCTTCACCTCTGTGATCCAGATGGTTATAGCCCCAGCTCTGGGAGTGGCTATTAAAGTCTCCAACTGCTATAAAGTTGGTGGCTGGTACCTGTATAGAGCTGAGACTCAGGGGTTTGTTGTTCGGACAGTAATAGTTCAGGAGTTCTATTTCCATCTTGTCTACCTTTATCTGCAACAGCTGATATTCTGCTCCATCCATGAAGGTTTTCCTTTCGTGTGCAGGAATGTTATTCCTTACAAGAGTAAGTACTCCTCCTTTTCGTCTATCTTTTCTGTCGGATCTGAAGCATTGATATCCCCTTATTTTAAAGGTTTGATCTGCTTTCAAGTGAGTCTCTTGGATACAGCAAACACTGACTTGCTTCTCATACAAGATGTTTTCCAGCTCTGTCTTTTTGCTGTATCCAGCCTGCTTGCTGTTCACTCCCTCTGCATTCCAGTGCATCATGACAAGTGGCACTCTGGGTTTCTCTTTTTCTGTTTTGTTTTGGTCAGTAGTTCTCCTCCGCCGTCTGCTGACTCCACAAGACGGTCTAGAGGGTCCTCCAGTAGCTGAGGGTGGGCTCTGTCGAGGCTCAGAGCCCGGCACTGCACCTGCCTGGTGGAGCTCCACAGGGCGAGCACCAGTACGAGATTTATTTGACGGTGTACTCTCCATAGAAAAAAAAAAGCGAGTTGCGTGATACTGTGGTTTCCGGTGCGCCTTCTGGCCCAGTATCTATGACTTTAGCACCTGTTCAACGGGAGAGTGGGCTCATCCCTAATCTGTTTATGTTCCCAGTAGTAGACTATTCGCAAGCAGCCTGGGGGTGTCACTGCTCTGCGCGGACCTTGTTTACCGAGGCGGCGTCCGAGCTCGTATGGTGAAAATATGGTTGCATTATCTTCAAAATAGCCCTGTCTTTCCTGCCATCCTGCAACTTTGAGTTAGGGAGTTCTGAGCTCCAGTCTCTTTCCCAGGCATTTTATCCTGGCCTAGCACGCATACAGAGGACCCCACTTCTGGTTCTAAGTTAGCAGTTGGGGACAGGTGGGGTAGCACACTGTGCATTCCCCGTCATCCAGGGGGCTCTCCAACTATGCAGAGCTTGCACAATGCTGTGCTCTGGTTCTGGGCTCACCCAAGGAATCCTCACGTCCTGCACAGAGCCACTTCCAGATACCCACCACCTGCCAACCCCCCATTGTAGAAATCTCCTGCACGCGGCCATCCAGTCAAGAGCCAGTATTAAGTCTGGTGCCCAAGTGATTCCCCCCAAGCTCAGTGTGCAATTCTGGGTTCTCATCATGCTGCAACACAGGGGGGATTGTGATGCTCAGCCATCTCTCTCAACTCTGCACCGATAAATGACATCGGGGACTTAACTGTGTCTCAGTACTGGGAGGCCCCGTTTCCGGGTACACCACACACAGCCAGTTGAGGCAACGGTCGCCGTGGGCGTGTCTTCAGTGGGGAAGTTGTGGAGTCTTCCTGTCCATGTTCTTGCACATCCTAACACTGCCCGCAAGACATCGGAGGTTTGGAGAGTGGCCTTCTCTGCTTTTTTGAGCCGGGGTGGGCTCCCCGGGCAAGTCTCGATGGGGATCGGGACGTGTCCACACGCCAGTGGGCCCAGCATCGGCCGCATCTGTTGGAGGACTTGCTCTGCCAGGTTTGAGTTAGTAAATTCCAACTTTGTCATCTTCTTGGCATTGTGATGCTGGGGTGCCTGTGGATTTCCTAACGCCCCGGGTAGAAGCCAGAAGTGTACTGTGCCAGCTCTGGGGGAGATAAAGGGGGTGTTTCTGCGTCTCCTTGTGATACGTAGCCAAGGTAGGGCTCACAGTGCTCTTTCCCCGCCACCAAATTGCCTGCTGGTTACGCCGAGTTCTCCGAGGCTCTAGGCATGTGACCAAGAGTTGAAGGCAATAGGATCGTCACGTCCTGAGTCTCTGTGCCTGTACGATGGGTTCCGATCTTCAGGGAGCAGTCCACACTCGTTCCCACTCCCAAGACTTGTTCAGTATCCATCTGGCTCCTTCCCACCCACAGAGGGCGTGTACGGTGTAGTGCACCGGTTTTATTATCGAGGTTTGCTCCTCTAGATCCGTTGTGTTTAGCCTGAGGATTCGCACCCTCAGTTACCAGGACTACCTCGAGGAGGGTGTGGCTCTTCACCACGCACAACGATCTTGGGGTATGAGAGGTTTTGCTAGGCCAAGAGACTAACACCGCAATGGTCGCTCCTTTCATGAACAGAATTCACTAGGCCTAGGGTGAAGCAAGGGGGGAAACCCACTACCCACAACACCAGCACATCATACCCCCTGTCTGTAGACTTTGCCCCGTAAACTAGACAATGTCCAGAAAGCATGGTGCAAGTCAACTCCAGGCCCTAATGGTGTCCCATATGTTGTATATAAGAGATGTCCTGAAGTTCTCAAACAACTGCTGCGTTTGCTGAAAAATGCGTGGAGAAACCAGCTCATAAGCAAAGAATGGAAAAATGCGAATGGAGTCTACATCTCGAAGGAACAAAATTCCACAGACATCAGTCAGTTCAGGCCAATTTCACTACTGAATGTGGAAGGGGAAGATATTCTTCTGTGATGGTTAAAAGGCTCACCACGTAACACAATTGTCTGGGAAGCAATTCAAAGGCAATGTCTGACAGAACAAATCCCCATGTAATCTGGTTAGATCTAGCTAATGCATATGGATCCGTTCCACACCAAATGCTGTGGCAGGCCCTAGAAATGTACCATGTTTCACAAAAAATTGCAGCAATGCTGAAGCCGTATTTCTCAGGGTTCTCTGTCAGAGAGTTCACAACAAAGTGGATTGACCAACATTAAGGCAAGGGTGATTCACATGGCGCCGTAACAGAGTACTATATGAGCTGGCTGCTACGACAGACCTGGCAAGGGTGAAGGCGAACAGCAAAGTCAGACCGAGTACTGCAAATATATACTTTCTGAGAACAGGAAAGTCAGTACACCCCAAACCAAGTAGCAGTTTACCATCTATTCTTGACTGTGCAAATGACTGGGAGATGGCAGTAGATCTACCTCGGCAAGGGACATATACAGAAAGTATTAGAAGATCTCGAAGATGGTCAAAATTTGTGCTACATTCCTCATCATCGCACCAGATTATAATGATTGAGCTGACCATGCCGTTTGAAACCAGATTGGACTAGCTAGGGTACTTACCTAGCTATGAAACATTTCAAACACACCAGACGTGAAATGAACAGTCATAGTGCTCAAAGCCAATTTACTGACTGTACACCATTTATTTTTTTAAATAAAGTATCCCGTTCAACCCTCAATGTATTAGGATATATAGTGTAATAAATTAAGACAATACAGTATTTTCTTTCCCCCTCCACTCAGTCCAAATAGAGTAAATTATAACTAAAATTGTGTATGTGTGTGTGACCACCCCTTTCCAAGAAACAAACATTAACTCTTAGTATCCGGCTCGCCCCGTGAAGTGGCGCGTATTTGGTACCAAATATACGGCTCGCCCCGTGAAATGGCTTTTGACATGAAGTCTCTATCGGCAAAGAGTTAATGACAAATTGTCGATGTTTTATCCAATCCAACATTTATAGTCACTTCCTGTATTCAATTGTTTACAAATATTAGCGTGGTGTATTTTTTTGATGAGTTATTAAGTTCGATTTTTAGTGTTTTGTTCGGTTGTTGACCGTAAACAAATTTGTTCTAACCAAAATGGCTTCATCTTCAAATGATTGTAGTTAGTTGCTTATCCTTTACAGGACGTGGCAATCAACCCCAGCTTTTATTGGCTGTTTGTGATTTTTCTAGGCAATTTTTTTTTCATTCAGTAGTTTGCCATTGCTTTCTGAACGGTACGGCGCTTATACCATTGTTAAAAATCCACACAAAGCGATCTGCTACCAAACCGCCTGCAGCAGGTTTCGAACCTGGTATATCTGGATTATGAAACTGCGTAAATGATTGTAAGCAAAGGTTATCTGCAGTGCAAGCAGCACGACTTATTTCTTCTTGGATCAAACATGAGGATGATCAGTTATCGAGTGAAGATGACAGTTCAGATTCAGAATATATTTTGCCCAGCGAAGATATATGTAATCAGAACACTGAATCAGATGAGAAGGGGGCGTTTCCCCTAGCTGGTTCTGTCAGTAGTACTAGTACTAGAAATGCCAGGCCAGTGAAAAGACAACAAGGAAAAGGTAAAGCTCCCATGAAGAAAAGATTAAGAGAAGATACATCTAGATCACCCCATGGAGAAGCAGAACCCACAAGTACTGATGGTAATACAAGTACAGTGAATGAGGAAATTAGGTGGAATGAAGTTGATGCTGGCTCAACACAAAATGCTTTCCGCTTTGTACCGCCTCATGCTAGGATTACAGGTGTGAATCCAAATATTATACCTGATGATTCTTCTGCATTTTATTGTCTCAAAGCTCTTTTAACTAATGAGATTATAGATGAGCTTACTGTTTCTATAAATGAATATGCTGATCGACTCTGTCAGTCAAATTCAGAAACGGTGACAAAAAGATCTATCAAAACTGGTATCCAGTTACATCTCCAGAACTGTGCAAGTTTTTTGCTGTGATAATAGCAATGGGAATTGTGAAAAAACCAGCCATTAGTGATTATTGGTCTAATGAAGGCTTTATGCAAACTCCCTGGTACAGACAGATGTTTACACGGGATAGGTTTCAGATGTTATATCACACGATGTTTCATGTGAGTGATGTAGACGCACAAGGTAAAGCAAAGATCGAACCATTTCTACAGAAAATGTTATCTAGATTCCAGGAAGCATTTTACCCTTACAAGGAGCTGTCTTTGGATGAAATGGTAATTGGGTGGAAAGGCAGATGGGCTCACAAAATGTTCAATGCCTCTAAACCCAAAAAATATCATGTGAAGACATTCGGTCTCTGCGACAGTAGTACAGGGTATGTAGTAAATGTAGTAAATGAAATAGTATATGGAGCAAGAAAAAATATTGTTATGTGTAATGTTTAGGGACAAAAAAGCAAAAAAACCATGCATTCTTGTTTCAAGTTGCGCAACAGTGGAAAGCAAGGACATCACCAATCGCTTTGGTGAAACAAAAAATAAACCACTGATGATTGATGATTACAATCAACGCATGAATGGATGTGACAGAGTGGACAAAAGCATTGTAACATATGGCACATTTAGCAGAAGAACAAGAAAGTGGTGGAAAAAAATTTTCTTCTGGATTTTTGAAATAGCTCAGCTCAATGCGTATAAATTATTTGCACTGTCAAGAACAACAAATGCCAAAAAACAGAGCCTTCTTCAATTTAAACGGCAACTTGTCAATGAGCTCTCTCTTGTTGCTGCTGTGGATTTCCAGCAAATTCCTCCCAGGATTGGACATGGCAATCAAGTGAACAATCCAGTCAAAAGACTAGAAGGAACAAACCATTTAATTAAAAAATCCAAATCTCATCGCAACTGTGTCGTTTGCAGCACCCCTCAAGTAAGGGTCAGGACATCCTTTTATTGTGAAGATTGCACAAATAATCCCCATCTACATCCAAATAACTGTTTTGCTGCTTATCATGAAAGGAAATAGTTTGTGGTAAATATCAGTTGTGTATAAAGTGTGTACATAGTTTATTTTCGTCATGATTTTTCAATATGTGACCTGAACATTTCAAAAGGAAACATTTTTATTTAGTATTCAAAACAAGTGAAACTTGTCTGTGTTCCGTATAATTGGATGAAAGTGGTTCTAGGAGTTCCAGGCTTCCAAATTGGATTATTTTTGTGGGTAAGTACAACTTTTTTCCAAATTTTTTAATATTTTAAAATTGTTCTGCACTCATTACTGTATATGTTGCATGTATGTTTAAAATCATTGAATAATTCAGTTAGGTGCATGTCAAAGGGGTTTCATTTCTCTATATTTAGATATATAACACTTCATGTTATCATTATAAATAAATTATTTAATGCAAAATCAGTAACGGTAGTCATGTCTGTAAATAAAGGTTAAAATATTTGTGCACTTAAATATACCAAAACAATTCAAATTGTGATAAAAACTTTATTTGTGCTCAGAAACAACTCCAACTTTCCTACATTATGTGAAAATGGATGTACTTTAAAATGAAAGTAGGTTTAGGGGTAGAAGTTTACCAGAATTACTTACTTACTTACTTAGTTGTTCCCCTTCTACCGTGAGGTGTAGAGGTTTGGAAGAGAGAGCGCCAGACTATCCTATCGGCTGTCTTCCTCCTGGCCTGGTTCCATTCTAGTCCTCGGTCCTTCTCTGTTTCCGTTATAGCCAGGATTTCTAGTTTTGCTTTCCTCATCTCTTCCACCAGCTCCTCTTCCTTCCCATTTATACTTCTTGTGTTCCAAGTTCCATAAGTCGTAGTCCGTTCCAGTTCGTCGCCTTTAGAATCAGTCCAGTTTTCTCTCTTGTATTGCTCGTAATCGTGATTTAAAGCAAACAGGTGATTGGCCTGTTGTGCCTTTGCATGGTGGAGGGGCTGCCTCCTTACGGCCTCCATGCAGGCCGCCCTCCTCCTTTTTCATCCGGGCTTGGGACCGGCATAGGCAGAGTTGAGTTTACCAGAATTAATTATAAATATTGATAAGGACAATTTGTTTTTAATTTTTTATCTTTTTAAATTTTTCTGCATTCATTACTGCATATGTTGCATGCATGTTTAAAATCATTGAATAATTCAGTTAAGTGCATGTTAAAGGGGTTTCATTTCTCTATATTTAGATATATAACACTTCATGTTATCATTATAAATAAATTATTTAATGCAAAATCAGTAACGGTAGTCATGTCTGTAAATAAAGGTTAAAATATTTGTGCACTTTATCTAAATATACAAAAAAAAAAATCAAATTGTGATAAAAACTTTATTTGTGCTCAGAAACAGCTCCAACTTTCCTACTTTATGTGAAAATGGATGTACTTTAAAATGAAAGTACACTTAGGGGTAGAAGTTTACCAGAATTAATTATACATATTGATAAGTACAATTTGTTTCTCAATTTTTTTCAATTTTAACATTTTTCTGCACTCATTACTGTATATGTTGCATGCATGTTTAACACCACTTAACAATTAAGTTAAGTGCATGTCATAGATGTTTCATTTTTCTACATTTTAATATATAACACTTTATGTTATCATTATAGATAAGTTACGTAACTCTTACTATACGTGAGCTAAAACCACGTTTTTACGCGCTAGTTATGCTATCGTTACCGTCGCGCGCCAGTTGAACTGGCGAGCCGTAAAATTGGTACTAAACCCGCGCCACTTCACGGGGCTTGCCAGATAGTAAGAGTTAATGCAAAAACAGTAAAGGCAGTCATGTCTAAAAATGTACTCTCTGAAATCAGCTTGTAAAAACGCGGTTTTTAAGCACGTATACTAAGAGTTAAAAAAGAAACAAAAAAATTAACAGAGAAAAAAACAAACAAAGTAAAGTCTCTCATAACTGCCCTGTTGTTAACAAAGTGAACAGAGTGAGAAAGCCAGGAGGTGTTTGAGATTACACCAAATCCACCAATTATCTGCCATCATCCACAAGTGCACCCCATAAGACTACCCCTTATCCTCACACCATCATTGATCCTTATATATTAATTTTAGTTCTTGTCATACAGCCTACTGTTCTATTTCTAGGTAGGCTATAGCCTATCTATTCTCAACACCTGTTCCACATTTATGGATGAATTGCATGCCTATAAATAATCTAATATTGGTTTTCTTTGTTGCTCATACTTCGTACATTTAAGTAGAAAATGCTCTATATTATTTTTTGTCTCTTCACCCTGCACAGTAGCCTAATGTTCTTCTATTCTAAAATATCACATTCCTAGTTGCAGTCTAAGAAGTTTCTTGTTGCTATTAATTTTGAGTTCTATAGATAGGCTACCTATCACGTTCTTGTTGCCTTGAACAATTTATATGCATGTCTGCCCTTCATACTTCCATCCCACTCTACTGTCCATTCCTCAGTTATTATTCTTTTAATTAGGTTTTTGATCTCTTTTTTACTCATCCCCACATTTATTTGGTTTCTATTATTTCTTAGCTTCTTTATCCGCATGTAATTGAGACAATTACTAGTGCGAACACAATGAGCAATGGCCACTTACTCATAATGATGAACAGCAGAATTCTCAGTTCCATATCTTTTTACTTATTATGCATATCAAGTTGAATTAAAACTTAGTGCTGACTTTGCAAAGTATCTCATCTTTCCCGGTGCCCATCGCTGGTACGAGATGCCCAACAACACATTAGAAAGAAGCCATTAAAAACACACTACTAGCGCCCTCTAGTATGTTTTACACACAGTTATCCTCCCAGCACGACCACCTTCTGCTCTACATGTAAAAGGTTAGACGAAGCGGAATTCGACACTCAGACTTCTAATATCCATAAAATAACACCAAAAATGCTAACAGAACACAATCATTGAGAAAAAAACACAGAACAATACAAAGAGTATGCACAATCCAGAAATATACAAAAAAAAGAAGACATTTGATGGGTTTTTATTTATTTTATTTTTTTTAAACAAAGTAATCCGTTCAACCCTTGATGGGTTATAATTAGGACATAGTGTAATTAATTCAAGACAATAAAATCAAATTTCCAATATCCAAATATAGCATCTTCTTCAGCCCTCCACTCAGTCCAAATATAGTAAATCAAAACCACAATTGTGTGAATGTATTTGTGTGTGACACCCCCTTTCAAGGAAACAAACAAACAATAAAAATAAAAAACAAATTAATACAAACAAGGAAAAAAAACAAAACAAACAAAAACAACAAAACAAACAAAGTAAAGTCTCTCATACCTGCCCTGCTGTTAACAAGGTGGAAAGTGATGAGAAAGCCTAGAGGTGTCCGAGATTACATCAAATCCATCAACTATCTGCCATCATCCATAGAGCACTCCATCAGACTACCCCTTATCCTCACACCATCATTGATCCTTATATATTAATATTAGTTCTTGTTATATCATGTTTTACTATAATGTGCAATTCTCTAGGTCTATCTATTCTCAACACCTGTTCCACATTTATGGATGAATTGTATGCCTGTAAATAATCTAATTTTGGTTTTCTCTGTTGTCCATACTTCCTACATTTTTGTAGGAACTGCTCTATATTTTTTTTTTCTAGACACACTGCACAGTAAGGCTCTTCTATTCTAAAATATCCAATTCCTGGTTGCTGTCTAAGAAGTTTCTTATTGCTAGGAATCTTAAGTTCTCTAGATACCTGACACGTCCTCGCTGGAGTCTTAAACTTCTTCTTCTTCTTCCTCGTTCGCCCTGAAAAGGACGGTGGTTGCGTTGTGTCTGTTTGCGCCTAAGCTGTGATATCTGCACCTTTCGGTCGACACATCCGACTTCTGCACGGCATGTTTTAGGGACCGGGTTTGCCTTCCCATTTCGATCCGTACTCGCTCAGCCAGACTGCACTGCTGCAGACTGTTTCCAGGACCACCACGTGGAGGTGGAGTACGGTCTTGATCAGCTCTGGTTCGCTGATCCTGATGCAAGCAGTCAAGCTATGGGTCGCTGACTGCATTCACTATTGCTGCATCTTCGAGTCTTAAACAATTTAAATGCATGTCTGCCCTTCAGGCCTCCTGTGACCGCATGGCCTTCCACGCTAGCATTATCCCTGCTACGACACTAGCATTTATACGTGCTATAATATGGTACATATAGGAATGACCGACATTAAATGCAAATAAGACGTGTTCACACAAAACGCAGTTTCATTCAAAGTTCAGTCAGTAGGCACTGCTCTGAGAGGGCAAATATAGGGCAGTCCCAGATAATAAAAATGAATGAGAGCTAAGCGCGGAAAGTGGGAAATGAATGTTGTGACTTGGGTTTTTTCCATTGTTTAGGTGAAAAAGAGAGTTGTGACAAAAGTCGAAAAGAAACCAAAGACGTGTGAGACAAATGTCGAAATAACAGAAAGCCGTGTGCAAAATGTCGAAAACAGAGAGCCGTGTGTAGAAAATTGTAACGTGTGAAAAAAAGAGTGAGTCGTGTGAAAAATGGCGGTAAAAAGAAGTAGCTGTGTATAAAAAGGAGAGATGTGGGCGATAGACAGACTTTTACAGATTTTTAGGACTTTAGGAAGGATTTTTACAGAGATTTTATAGTTTTTAGATTTAGAAGAAGGATATTTCATATAAACAAGAAATGTGTGCTAGGTAGTTTGTAGTGTTAGATTAACTTCGTCTTTGAGATTATCAAGACCAGTTTACTATTTTCTTTCCTTCTGTTGGATATATTTCTTTTGGATGTATACACTATTTTGTTTATAAGTGAGTAACGAACATGTCAAATTTGTGAAAATACCGGTACTTGTCAAACGACGGTCAATAAACATATACTGCATTGCTGTTTGTGGAACTTTACAGTATTTCATTTGGATTATACCTTGTCATGTTGAGACTGTTTTGCTTATCACTAAACACAAAAGGGAAGAACAAACCTGGGAAGAAAAATGAGCAAAAGTCAAGTATTTCCATCTCTGGCGGAAGGCCAGTTAGCACTTGAACTACAACAACATATATAGGATTAACTCTGACCAAATAAAATCAATATAACTACTAGTGCCGTATAACCTACACGGCCACATTCCATCCCACTCTACTGTCCATTCGTCAGTTACAAGGTATTATTCTTTTAATTAAGCTTTTGATATCTGTTTTACTCATCCCCACATTTATTTGGTTTCTATTATTTCAATTTTCTTAGCTTCTTTATCTGCCTTTTCATTTCCTTCTATGCCGACATGTGTAATTATCCAAGCTATTAGAACGGAACATCCTCTGGAGTATAGTTTGTCACAGGTTGCCTCCCCTTTGCTCTTCAGTAGTGTTCCAACAGTGGCCAAAACCTAGAGCATCTAATGTGGGTTTTCCAAGGTGTCTACCTTCGCACAAGATCACTCTTGGCAGAGTTGTAGATAGAAGGATAAGGATGCTTCTACATCGAGGGATAATTTATACCCCCGTCTTTGTGCAAACACCGACCCTCGTTTGACCATCTGGGCTGTGACTCTTCACGACAGTAATTAGTGAATTACAATAGCAATATCAGCGCTAAATAAACTTGCTGGGCGTATGTCGTGTTAATCCGTCGCACCCAAGGTTTGGTACACGAGAAATTTACCAACATGACTGTCTGTCAATATTGCATCACCTGTCTACTCTCTCAGCAGGGATGGTCACGAAAATAGACAAGACGAATTATAAGCAGAAGAAGTGCAAACAATAACTCTAAAATAACAATACTGCCGGAGAGGAAAAGAGAGCGAACCAATTATGTGACAATGTTAAGTATTTGTTAGTAATATCTCTTCTGCTATATCAGGTCTAATTCATTCTTATAAGTTTCTCAAAGCTTGAATAGCTGAAAGTGAGTCTGTTAATTAATATTGTTAATTTATGAAGAGGGTTGTTAGAGAAGATTTCCAGAGCTTTCAGAATTGCAACCATCTCTGACGTGAAAATAGATGTATTATCGGTTATATTATATCCTTTCACAATTTGCCACATGGGAACATCAATTCCTATCCCCAGTTTGTTATCGTCTACCTTCGATCCAACTGTGTACACTGTGCTACTGTTTGATTGTGCTGTGCCAGTGCTGGGAAGGGACAATTATTCCTTAAGACATGCGAGATGCCAAGATTGTAACACTGTATAAAAATAAAGGAGACAGAAGTGATTGCAATAACTACAGAGGCATCTCTCTTCTTAGTATTGTTGGTAAGGTTTTTGCCAGTCATCTTAATGCGACTACACAAGTTAGCTGAGTGCATATATCCAGAGTCACAGTGTGGATTCCGAGCTGGTAGACCAAAAACAGACATGGTCTTTTCTCTCCGCCAGCTTCAGGAAAAATCAAGAGAGCAGAAAAGGCCTTTATATGTCGCCTTTATAGATCTCACAAAGGCATTTGACCTGGTTAGTAGGGATGGACTCTTCAAAATCCTCCTGATAATAGGCTGCCCTTCTAAAATGCTGGAAATGATAAAGTCATTCCATGACGACATGAAGGGAACAGTCCAATATGCTGGAAGCACGTCACAGCAATGTGACATACGAAGTGGCGTTAAACAAGGCTGTGTTCTGGCCCCAACCCTCTTCGCGATCTTCTTTGCCTTACTCCTGAAACATGCATTCAGAGATGCAACTGAAGGAATATACCTTCACACCAGGTCAGATGGCCGACTGTTTAACTTCACAAGGCTGAAGGCAAAAACAAAAATCAGAAGGGTCACTATAAGAGACTTGTTATTCGATGATGACGCTGTAGTCGTCACTCAAAGCCAACAGGAGCTTCAGAGCTTGGTGAATCGCTTCACCAAAGCATGCAAGGACTTTGGCCTCACAATAAGTCTAAAGAAAACAAATGGGTTGAGTCAGGATGTGAATGTTGCACCAGTTATTACTATCGATAACTATAAATTGGCAGTGGTGCACCCCTTCGCATACCTAGGGTCTACCATCAACGACAAACTTTATCTGGACACAGAAATTGACAGCCACATTGGCAAAGCTGCAGCTACTTTTGCCCGCCTAACAATGCGTATTTGGGGAAACTCCAAACTCACAACTAAGACCAAAGCTGCGGTATATAACGCCTGCGTCACCAGCACACTGCTATATGGCAGCGAGACATGGACAACCTATGCTAAGCAAGAAAGAAGGCTCAAAACCTTCCATCTACGGTGTCTACGCCACATCCTCGGTATTTCATGGAATGACAAGTGCAAATGTCGAGGTGTTGTCACGTGCTGGCCTTCAGAGCTTGTATACACTGCTTAGACAGAGTATGCTACGCTGGCTAGGCCATGTCCGCCGCATGGAAGATGGTCGCATCCCGAAAGATATCTTCTACGGACAAGTGGAAGATGGCAAAAGAACAGTTGGGCGACCGCAGCTGAGATTCAAAGATGTGTGCAAGAGAGACATGAGGGACATAAATCCAGCAACTCGAGAGAATGAAGCTGCCGATCCCACCAAGTGGCGATGCTATCTACAGCGCCACCTCAGATTGGCCGAAAAGAAGCTCTCACAGCAAGCAGAAGAGAGGAGAAAACGTCGAAAGGAACATCAGGAAAATAAGCAGCTGAGGGCTGTCACCTCTGGGACGTATTCCCATAGTCAGTTATGACTAAAGGGGATATTATGACATAACTGATACCTCCATGCATACAGACAATGGTTGAAAGAAACGTGCTACACTGAGACGTAGTAGAAACAAAAAAAAGAACAGTTTTGCACTTTTATGGGGAAAAGTAGCAGTCATAGAGGTCGTCCACATTTGACGTCACGCAATTTTTGTCATTTTAACACCCCCCCCCTCCCCCGGCAAGCCTGAGTCCCATGTAATAGTGTGCTAGTGCGTGGTGTTCTGGGTGTTTGATGATGTTTCCTACGTGTTTGATTCTTCTTCTTCTTCCTCGTTCGCCCTGAAAAGGACGTTGGGTGCGTTGTGTCTGTTTACACCGGAGCTGCGATATCTGCGCCTTTCGGCCGACACTTCCGACGTCAGCACGGCATTTTTTGGGACCGGGTTTGCCTTCCCTCTTCGATCCCTACTCTCTCAGCCAGACTGCAGTGATGCAGCCTGTTTCCAGGACCACCACGTAGAGGTGGAGTAGGGTCTTGGTCAGCTCTGGTTCGCTGACCCTGACGCAAGCAGTCAAGCTATGGGTCGCTGACTGCATTCTCTATTGCTGCATCTTTGGGTCCCATTTGATTCTAAGTGCCTGGATCTTCGTCTGTATGTCTTGGAGGTCAATCCCTCCCTATTTATTTTCTTGTATAAGTGTCTTATGTTTTATGCTGTAAATTGTGCGACTAAAAATGAAACTTCTGATCTATTTGTTTATATCTGTGATGGTCTGTTTTGGGGGTCGAAAACTGTGGCTATATAAAGTAATTTAGGAATAATAAATGTGTTCACTACCGTTCTTCGCTCAAAAATCGTTGTGGTTTTGAATTTGTTTCAATGTAGCATATCTGCTACTTATGACGTTAGTTTCCGCTATGTGTCTTTGTGTGTACGGTTTGGGTGTGAGGGAAATATTATGCCATAAATTTTGATGTTGTTTGTTGGTATAAGTCCGAATGGAAAGACTGTTTTGTTTTTCCATTTCCCTATGCCCATTATTGTTGATTTATGTACATTTACTTTAGCTCCACTACTTTTGCTAAAGTCTGTGAATGTGTTTAGGATGTTTATAGTAGACCTGAAGTTTGGTGGGAAAAAGAGGGTGTGGTCTGCATACGCAAGCAGCTTCTGTTCCCCTTTTCCTGGTATAAAAGTGTCCTGGATTGAGCTGTCGTTTCTAATTTTCTCTAGCAGGGGTTCTAGTGCTAGGACATAGAGTAAAGGGGAGAGAGGGCACCCCTGCCTAACAGATCGTGTTAGCCTGAAAGTGTTAGTAAATGTATGATTCACCAAAACCTTGCTCTCAGACTTCGTGTAATTGATTTCAATCTATTTCCTAAAGTTTCCACCTATGTTACAAGGAAGTAATGTTTTGTGAAGGTATGAGTGTGATATTCGATCAGAAGCTTTCTCTTGATTGAGGGAGAGGATTGATGACTGGCAGTCTTTATGGTGCGTGTAGGTGATTATATGTCTCTTATGAAATGTGTGTGATGATGGATGTTTCTGTGTTGGACGCTACACTGCTGGTCTTCGTGTATGAGAGTGGCCATGAATGGTTTTAGTTTGTTTGTCAGAGTTTTTGTTAGAATTTTATAGTCTTCATTTAAGAGAGATATAGGTCTGTAGTTTTTAAGGAGCGTTTTATCAGAGTTTTCTTTAGCAATAAGAGGTGTTGGGCGCAGAATTTCAGTTGCTAGCGTGCAGTAGTTAGCCTCGTCGGCTTCGCGCAGGTGTGTCAGTGTCTGTCCCTAGTCGTGGTGTGCGGCGGAACGACCGCAATAATTTGTCTTCCCTTTGTTACTTTCACAATTGCCTACACAGCTGGCGGAGTTGTGGATTTTAAAAGTTGCTAATAAAGTGAAATGGGTTCATTTTCGATACAAGACAACAGGAGGCTGAGGCACGTGAGAGTCATGATCCAAGTGGGCCCGCCCCTTAGAGTGTAAAGGAGAGTAAAAGGGCCGAAACACTTGATCGACGGCGGGACTCCTTCTGATGATCAGATTGCCTCCTGTTGTATCGCTCTGTATAGAGTTTCCTATCATGATTTATGACATGTGTAGGAGCCGCGCTAGCGTAGTGGTTACAACACCGCTCTGGCGACCGGGTGATACAGGATCAAACCCGGGCGACGGCATTTGAGGATTTTTCGTCGACCGGGATTTGGACTGGATTAACTCGAGACCTGGCGAGGACATTTGAAGGAGTGTCGTCGACCAGGGATTGGCGGCTCCTGAGCCGACCCAGCTGCAATGGGTACCTCCGAAATCGGCGAGTATTTGCCTGAATGGCGAGGGACACCTGTCTCTGTACAAGAAATAAAGGGATACTCACGTAAAATCAATGTCAGGTTAGACATAAGTAATAACCTGAGATTTCGCCTCGAGTATTAGCGGGCGTACACACAAAAAAAAAAAAAAAAAAAAAAAAAAAAAAATGACATGTGTTAGGTTGTGTACTGTATATACGTTTAGTAGAAGGAGACCTAAGATAGGAAAGAAGTGTTGGTAAAATTCTGCTGTGAGTCCGTCTGGCCCTGGTGACTTGACCTTTTGCATGGTGTTTACTGCTAGAGTTATGTCTGTAAGTGTCAGCTCGGTGTCTAGTTTTTGTTTGTCTGCATCTGGTAATTTCTTTGTAAAATGCATGAAAGCTTCTTGTACGTGTGACTCGACTGTTTCTTCTGTGTACAGGTTTCTATAGTAGTCTTCAAAGGCCTGTACTTTGTTATGTGTTTCTGTCTGTGTGGTTCCATCTAGATCTACTATTTGTCCTATCTGTTTGCAGCGTATATTTTGCTCTATTGTCATGTATTGTTTACTGTGTGTCTCTTGTGTGATAGTGTTGAGTTTTGTCCTTAATAGGGCTCCCTGAAACCCGTTGTGTTTGTGTTGCTCTAGTTCACTCTCTAGTATGGTAAAGGAGAAGAAGTTTGTGTCTGTTTGCTTTGTTAGTCGAATAGCCTTCTATGCCTCTTGTTGTATTCGGTTTTTGTGTATGATAGAAGACATCCGTTGTGTTCGTACGCGTATGGTGTTTTTAAGTGTTTCCCAGTGTTGTTGTACATTTTCTATTGTTGTGTCGCTTGAGTGCGTGAGAATTAGTTTGATCATGCGCTCTACGTATGTTTTGTCATGGAGCAAAGTGTTGTTGAATTTCCAGTGAGGGGAACGCTTCGAATATGTGCCTGTTTGTGTAGTGTTAATGATTGCGAGTACTGCTTTGTGATCTGTGAATTTGAGAGCTTCAGGCAAGTGTTTAGCTAGACTTATATGTGTCACATAATTTTTTGGGTCGCTCTCTTGTCCTGTGACAGTTGTTATACTGACTTTATTACGGACTTTTCAGTGGTCCGCACCTTTTTCTTTCTCTGCTATGTAACAGATATTTTGTATTTTCAAACATTCTTACACTTCTCTCAGCAATAATTCGTCTTGTCTGTTTACCTGACCATCCCTGCTGAGAAAGTAGACAGGTGATGCAATATTTACCGACAAAATTGTTGGTTAATTTCTGGTGTGGCCGACATCAGACTACATAATGTGACTATTGCCTCCCCTTAGCTTTGCAGTCGTGGTCCACCAGCGGCCAAAATGCAAGAGTATCTAAAATTGGTCGTCAAAGGTGTCTACCTTCGCACAAGATTACTCTTGGCAGAGTCGTAGATAGAAGGGTAAAGACGCTTCTATCTCAAGGCAGTTTTCACAAGATATTTCAGAAGTCAAGAACAATGCTGCATTGACAGGGCAACTGTTAACTTATATCGGCCCATCGCCTTTTGTGAACAATTAAGCAATGGTTTAGCCCGTTCAATCCTCCAGCTGGTGTAGATCCAGCGAAATTCCTTATTATAAGAATTAGATGTGAATATATGTCTCTCTCTCTCTCTATCTCTCTCTCTCTCTCTATATATATATATATATATATATGTGTGTGTGTGTGTATATATAAATATAAATATATATATATATATATATATATATATATATATATATATATATATATTGGAGGATGATATCAACTCAATCACAGAAAACATGAAAGACGTGCTCATTGAATCAGCAACAGAAATACTTGGTAAAAGAAAGAAAATAAACAAACCATGGGTTACAGATGACATTCTGAAGTTATGTGATACACGGCGGGAAATGAAAAAGGTTAAGAAAGAGGTTCCTGAAGCAGCATGGCAATACAGTATGGTGAATAAAAATATTAGGAAGAAAATGAAACAGGCCAAAGAAAAATGGGTAGCTGATCAATGTGAGTCCATTAATACGGGGCTAATAAAAGGTAACAGCAAGGCAGCTTTTGACACATTAAGAAAACTATCAAAACCCCAACAGCCCAGGGTAACTGTCATAGAAGATAGCAATGGGGCTCTGCTCAGTGAAAAAACAGCTGTAATGAGAAGATGGACAGAATATTGTAAAGAATTATATAACTGTAAACTTGACACTGACTTAGGCATATTAAACAACATTAAGTGCGAAAACAGGGAACTCGGAAATGCAGCAATATTACGGGAAGAAGTGGAAGAGGCTATATGTTCGATGAAAGGAGGGAAGTCACCGGGTGTGGATAATATCCCAGCAGAGCTCTTGAAATATGGAGGACCAGATATAGTAAAAATCATGACAACAATTTGCCAGAAGATATGGAGTACAAAAAAATGGCCAAAAGAATGGACGCAGTCATTAGTAATACCGCTTCCAAAGAAAGGAAATCTAAAAATGTGCAAGAACTACAGAACCATTAGCCTTATTAGTCATCCAAGTAAGGTGATGTTAAGGATACTTTTGAACAGAATAAAACAGAAATCAGAAGAAATCTTGTCAGAGGAACAGGCTGGCTTTAGACCAAAAAGAAGTACCTCAGAAC